>CM038042.1:171646773-172059273 GCA_021397845.1 Areca catechu | reverse complement strand
GAGCTAGAGGCGGAGCGGGATAACCAGCAATTAAATTCGTAATTAATAAAAAAATTTAATATATATTTTAAAATTAAATTCATAACCGATAATTTTCAAAAATAAAAAAAAATTCGGTTGCAAAATCTATTACAAAAAATAAAATTATGGAAAAAAATAAAAAATCGGTTGCAAAAAAACTAATTTCTAAAAAATAAAAAAAAATATGTTGCAAAATCGGTTGCAAAAATTAATTTCTTAAAAAAAAAATCGGATACAAAATTGGTTGCAAAAAAAAAAATTAAAAAATATAAAAAAATCAGTTACAAAATCTGTTGCAAAAAAAAATAAATTTCTGAAAAAAAATTGGTTACAAAATCGGTTGCAAAAAAATTAATTTCTGAAAAAAAAATAAAAAATTAGTTGCAAAAAAATAAATTTTTGAAAAAAATTTAAAAAAATTGGTTGCAAAATTGGTTGCAAAAAAATAATTTTTTAAAAAAATAAAAAATCGGTTACAAAATTGGTTGCAAAAAAATTAATTTCAAAAAAAAAATAAAAAGTCGGTTGCAGAATCGGTTGCAAAAAAATAAATTTTTGAAAAAAATTTTAAAAAATTGGTTACAAAATCGATTGCAAAAAATTAAATTTTTAGGAAAAAAAATAAAAAAGCAGTTACAAAATTGGTTATAAAAAATTTAATTTTTGAAAACAAAATAAAAAATCGGTTGCAAAATCGGTTGCAAAAAAATAAATTTTCAAAAAAAAAATAAAAAAATCGATTGCAAAATTGGTTGCAAAAAAATAATTTTTTAAAAAAAAAAATTGGTTACAAAATCGGTTGCAAAAAAAATAATTTTTGAAAAAAAATAAAAAATCAGTTACAAAATCGGTTGCAAAAAAATAAATTTTTGAAAAAAAAAAATAAAAATTGGTTACGAAATTAGTTGCAAAAAAATTAATTTCTGAAAATTAAAAAAATAAAAAATCGGTTGCTAAAAAATAAATTCTTTTCAAAAAATAAAAAATTGGTTACAAAATCGGTTGTAAAAAAATTAATTTCTGAAAAAAAAAAAATCAGTAGCAAAATTGGTTGCAAAAAAATAAATTTCTGAAAAAATAAAAAAAAATCGGTTTCAAAATCGGTGGCAAAAAAATTAATTTCTGAAATTTGAAAAAATATAAAATCTGTTACAAAATCGGTTGCAAAAATATAAATTTTTTTAAAAAAAATTAAAAAAATCAGTTGCAAAATCGGTTGAGAAAAAGTAAATTTCTGAAAAAAAAATAAAAAATCAATTACAAAATCGATTGCAAAAAAAATTAATTTCTGAAAAAAAAATTAAAAAATCGGTTGCAAAATTGATTACAAAATTCAAAATATTAAAATTAATTTTAAATTAAATTTCTCAACCAAAAATTCACTTGAAAAATTTTTAAAAAACATTTTAAATTTTTTTTAATTATCTTTTATTTGCAACCGATATTTGGTTGCAAAAAATTTTAAAAAACCTTTTTCAAAAAATTTTTAATTTATCAATTTTTGCAACCGATATTTTGGTTGCAAATTTTTATTTAAAATTATTTTTAAATAATTTTGCAACCAAAAAATCGGTTGCAAAATTTTCATAAAAAACTTTTTAAAAAAATTTTAAATCAATTTCTGTTTCGGTTGCAAAATGGTAATTTTGTAACTGAATTTGCAACCGATTTAAATCGATTGCTAATTTATTAAAAAAATTAATCAGTTGCAAAATTGGTCACAAATGTAACTAAAAAATTCAATTACAAAATCAGTTTCTAAAACTGGGTTTTCTTGTAGTGCTCAAGAGAAGGTTACCATGTAAGGTCAGGTTCAGGATAATAGTATTATCACTTGTAGACCCAATTACCAAATCAGAGCATCTCAAAAGTATAGTTTTGAGGATTCTATTTGTGCTAAGTTAATTTATTATGCTCTAAGTATTGCATATACCATTAATGATGAGTCGATCTTATATTAAGAGGCTATTGGTAGCCCATAAATTGAGCAGTGAATCATAATTAATAGTTAAAGAGCTTCAGTCTTTGAAAAAAAATTATACTTAGAAATTAATCAAGTTATATATTGGTAAAAAAGTAATTGGTTGCAAATGGTTCTTCAAGAAGAAGGAATGAGCTAGTTCTCAGGATTTTAAATATAATGCCAGGTTGGTGGCTCAGGGCTGCAGTCAATGGAAGGATATTGATTATAAAAAAAAAATTCTATAGTCAAACACTTTTCTATTTATGTGTTGCTTGCTTTGATTGCTTCTTAGGATTTGGATTTAGAATAGCTTGATATAAGACAGCTTTTCTGCGTGGTGACTTGAAGAGCAGATTTATATGCAACAGCTACTTTGTTTCAAGGCTCCAAATAAAGAAGATCATGCATACTTGCTAAAGTAATCATTGTATAGTCTCGAGCAGTTTCTAAGATAATGATACTGTAAATTTGATAGGTTTATGATCGATCAAGGATTTAATAGATCTTCGTATGACAGTTGCGTGTATCATCAACAATTTTTAGATAGATCTTTTTGTTATTTATTACTATATATAGATGATATGATGATTGCAGCCAGGGATATTTAGTCATTCAGAAGTTGAAAGCTAAGCTTAGTACTGTATGTAAGACGAAGGATCTTGGACCAGCAAAGAAGATACTTGGGATGGAGATCATACATGATAGACAGTCAGGTAGACTTTTTCTTACTCAACATAGTTATATTGAGAAAGTCTTGGAAATATATGGTATGTCTATAGCTAAGCCAGTCACTACTCTCTTTACTAGTCATTTCAGATTATCTGTTATGCTCTCTTCTCAGACTAAGGATGAGGAGAAATATATGTATAGAGTGCCTTATGCGAGTGTAATTGGTAGCATTATGTACGTAATGATCTGCACTCGAGTCGATATTTCACAGGCAATAAGTATTGTGAGCAAATACATGGACAAGCCTAGAAAAGTTTACTGATTTGTTGTGAAATTGATACTAAGATATTTGAAAGGCACTTCTAATTTAAATTTGTTATTCTCCAGACAAAGTAGTTCCATTGTTACAAGATTTTGTGATTCTGATTATGCTTATAACTTGGATAGAAGAAAGTCTTTGACTAGATATGTATTTACTCTTTCTAGTTGTGTAGTCAGTTTGAAGGCTATTTTGCAGTCTACAGTTACTTTGTCTGCTACAAAGGCTGAGTATATAATATTGACAGAGACCGCGAAGGAAGCTATCTAGCTAAAAGGATTAGTACAAGATTTGGATCTCAAGCAGAACTGTTTAGATATTCACAATGACAGTTAAAATGCCTTACATCTTGCTAGAGACGAGATGTATCATGAATGCACTAAGCATGTGGATATCAAGTATCACTTCATCATAAATTTAGTGGAGGATGGTGATATCTGGCTTTAAAAAAATTGGCACTGATCATAATCCGGATGATAGCTCACTAAACTAATTCCAACATGTAAGTTCAAAACTTTCCTAAACTTGATCAGTGTGAGTACTTGGTGATACCCTTTGGGGCTTGTAGTGAAGAAAAGATTTTTTTTTAATCCATATTTGATTGAGGCACATTATTTGTTGCAAAGAGGAGGATTGTTGTTATTTGCTCTAAATAATTTTTTTTAGTTATGATTCCTTTACCATTTGACTTCTTCTCTGAAAAATTTTAGGGTGAAAGAATCTCTTTTCGATCGCGCTTCTTCTCCGGCAGGAGCGTAAGATTTTCTCTAGTGAGAGTGTAAGATTTTGGTTATCTTTTTGATTTATTGCTGTGATTTATTATATCTCTTTTGTTATTATTTTGAAAACCTATAATTTGAATATTTATATCACTTTTGTATTCAATTTTGGAATCCTTTCATAATGTTTTGCTCCTTCTCTATCACGAATATAGATAATTTTATGGAACCATATAAATTTTTATATTTATTATATTTATTATTTTTATTATTTATGCTTGTGAATGTGAAGTATTGTCTAAATTGATTCAATCTGCTTTGCGCATCTCCAACAGAATGAGGTCTCAAGTCCACTGGATCCAGCTCAACCTACTCAGTCTTCTTGAGCAACTGCAGAAACCATTCCAATCCACATAATCCTTCTTTCTCGAATCTTCTTGATCAAGCTTCTGTCAGTTCTTTCTTCCCCCTCCGGTGCAATTCCTGTTGATTGATGACGACATCTACAATATGAATGGTCCAGGCGAAGTAGAGACGTGCCCCTAATTTTCTCCAGCAAGGCGGGATTTATGTGAAGCGTGGGTGATTGAGTACTCTCATGATCGGCCGTGCTCTATCTACCACAATCTACTCATATGATTATCCAATATTTGAAATTTGATTTTCAACATTCGAATGAGTTTGATATTTGTATAGGGTTAAATTGTAAATTTTGAATTTTATATTAGATGGAAGTAGGGAGGTTTTTTTTTGTTTTAGTACTCTTTACTCGTCTGATTTTTTTTTTTTTTTAATCTTAATCAAATAGAGTATGGGCCTTCCACCCTTTTTCATTAAAAAAAAAAAAAAATCCAACCCACGGGATCTGGCATTCACGACGTGGCCTATTAGATTTAGCTGCCAGTCAAAGACTCCAAGTTTCTAACTTCCCCTAAACTCGAAGATTAGCAACAACATTATAAACCCACACGAGCGGAATATTCCCTCACGACGCCACCTCCAGTTGGCCAACGGCAGCGCTTGTGAACTGTTCCGACAGGTCCTCCTCACCACCGAGTCGAGCTCTGGCGATCCGAAATCCTCCTCGGAGACCCCTCGGCTATCGAAGCAAGACCACCAGATCTCGAATAGACGCCATAGTAGCCATGTTCGTCATGTTGGGAAGTTTGGAGCCGCACCCTATATATAGGCCTTAACCGGAGCACCGATCGGAGGAGCTTGTGAAGCGATTTGGAGAACTTGGAGTGCTTCTTTGGATTGCGGACCGTTGGTGGCGGCAGCGGTGGAGGCTCGGATAAGTGCGGCATGGAGAGGCACCTAGAGGCGATGGCGGAGTCAAGCTGCCGCTTGAAGGATTTAAGCTCGAAGGAGTCGTAGAGAGAACTGCCGGAATCCCATACAAGAGAGTTGGTTGGGATCTGGTTTTGGTCTTTATCCATATTATACTACTAACGAGAAGAGAAGAGAAGCAAGGACATGCAAGGAGAAGGGGAAAGAAGGAGAGGTATATAAAGGGGTTGGAAAGGCATCGCTAGCGGATGGACATGGTTCATTCGCGACGGAAACGCTTAGGTAGCTATTAGCGACCCGTCCTCACCACCCACGCCTTTAAATACTGGTTGGCGTAGTATTGGTATTAGGTTTCTGCGCAGTTGGTGTGCTAATGATGGATCTTTATTTATTTCTTTTTATTTCTTTTTCTTTTCTTTTTTTTTGAGATAAGCTAGATGTATTAAATTAAATTAAACAAATCCAGATATATCCATGAAAATCCAACAGTAAAATATTTAAAAATTGCATAAAAGATTAATCATATAAGCTCATAAAGTTAATTACATAAGATGCCCTCCGGTCAACATTGCTTTTAGTCTTTCCAAACGAAACAGTAATCAAGAACGGAGACCGCAACATCGTTCAATAATTCTGGCGTACAGGATGTAAACTATTACCAATAAGAGTTGTGTTATAAAGTCATTGGACGATCATTTTCTTAAAAAATTATGTGAGGTGTGTCATGATGGATGGTTTTTCACGAGTGAAATGGCCGAGTCCAAGTCCAGGTGTGGAAAGAAAGCTTGCAGTTTAACTTTCTGGGGAAGCAAATTGGGTCACATGGAGTTGACCAACTCATGGGTTGCACAGCCTCATAATGACAGCAAACCACTCCCCCATTGCCAGCGACGATCTCTCTGTACAACGCCTTCAGCGAGACGGTTCTTTTTCCATGATGGACATCTGTCCATGACAAGCAATACATTTTTAAATTCTTTTTGGTAGGAAATAATTTAAAATTGCTTATTAAAATTCAACCATGAGAGCATGGATCTCGTGCTCATTAATTAATGACAGTAGGCTGGATAATGAAAAAAAAAACATTTATCTTTTGGAAGAATAGATGTAGGCGCTTTTGTTTCGTATCTATCTGTAAATCAATAAATATAGTTGATTAAAGAGGATAAAGAATAGGATGCGTCCGTTAGTCTGATAACATCAAGATAGCGAACTATAGATATGTAAGTAAATACCATTGGTTTCATGAGGAAGGATTAGTAGTTGGTAAAGGGACCTGAAACTAATCTCTTCTTTTCGAGGTATGTTGGGTGGATCGCAATCACACATTTCACAACTTGGTCTTCTGAGAAATATGGAAATTCAAAGATGCGAGCCTTAATTCCACTCTCATGGGAGAAAACCTAAAGAATGAAACATCTCAGTACGTCACACAATGCAATGCCTATGATCAAATTTTAGACTTCTATAGTCGCTGCCTCTCTGTATTATAATCTCGGTACACAGGAAAATTCAAATATGACGCATGCACTATATATCCCGTATTAATCCTTGACACTCTACTGCTGGCAGCAACAACGAAGAGTTATTGTCAACAATAAAGATTAACATGTGAGAGCCAGCATTTGCTGATGGAAATAAACATTAGGAATCAGATCGAAGTAGTAGAGGTGACAAGATTATGTCTTCTATTCTAAGAATTCAACCAAAAAACCTGCTTTTGGATAAGTTAGATTCCGACTTCTGTACTTTTTTAAAAAAAAAAAACTTGGCTCGTGGTTATGTTCTAATCCAGGAATGAAAAGCAAGTATAGTTATAGATTGATTAGAACATATATAGGAAAGCGAGAGTTCTCCCATGGTTTCAAATGGTACTTTGCAAAAGGACACATGGCATTGCTAAATCCTTGATGTAATACTGATGAGATGCCATTGCAGTGCATGGCAAACAAAATATATGTGAAGTAGGATTGAGAAATGAATGAATATCGTGCTGACAACAGCACCCTAACAACTATCGTGAACAAAATAATCATAACCGATGTGCTGCTGGACTTCTATTTGAAAGAAGAAAATCCCACGAACAGCATAATCCAAGCAATCTTCGGCACTTCCATCTCCAAATAAAAACATTTAAAGTGTCATAATAGACACCCGAGACATACGTAATCTTCATGAAGCTTTTGTCTCTGAGGAGAAAAGCAGGCATTCTCTGTAACGACCCGAAGAAAAAAAAAAAAAAAAAAAAAAAAAAAAAAAAAAAAAAAAAAAAAAAAAAAAAAAAAAAAAGAAGAAGAAGAAGAAGAAGATTGAAGCCCTACCGGCCCAGCGCGCAGCCCAGGCGAGCGGGGGCGTGCGGGTGCAGGATGCGCGGGCGCGCAGACGTGAGTGTGCGAGCGTGCGACGCAGGAGGGCGAGCGGGTGCGAGCGACGTGCAGGCGGGCACGACGCATGGGTGTGCGACACGCGGTGCGCGGGCCAGCCCAATGCACAGGCGCACGGGGTGTGGCCCAGGCCCACACGCACACGCGCCCGCGAGCGCGCGAACGTGCGATGCAGGCGGGCGAGCGGGTGCAAGCGACGCGCAGGCAGGCGCGACGCGTGGGCACGCGGTGTGTGGCCCGGCCCGATGCGCGGGCACGTGGGGCGCGGCCCAGGCCCACGCGCACGGTGCGCGCTCTGCTCGGCCCAGCCGGAGGCGGGCGACACTGAGGCATTTCCCCGTCATATCCTGGGCGTTTCCCAGGAGTTTCTCACGGTCCACCGCGGTCTACGTCCTTTCTGCTTGATCTAGACCATCCGATCGAACAGCTGGGATGAGACCGACGGAGTTTAGGCTCGATCAGAGGCTTTTGGATTCAGATTTTGATGCAGTTTGAGGTGTCGATTTCAGATCAGATGGCCGGGATGATATCTTGATGGTTTTAGACTTCTCAGATGATGTTTGAGATGGTTTTGGATTGGTTTTGTTCATCTTTTTAACCAGGGACATCGACTGAAAGCAAGGAAGAGCTTGCAGAGAGCAAGAGAAGAGAGGATTGGAGAGTTTCTTTCTTGGAATTTGTGATGTTAGGGTTTTGTAAGGGAGCAGCCTTTTGAGCAGGAAGGTGTTGGACGAACTCCAGGTACAGATTAGTACCAGGTATTTTGGGTTAGTGCTTGAAAGTAAGGATTCTGGACATGATCACCAGTTTTATATATTATTTTACATGGCATGGTTTTGATCCGAGTACGTGAGCATTAGCATGCATGGTTTATTGTTGCATGATATAGTTGAGTTTTTATGAAGGACAATATGACTATGGTTGTTATTATTTTATATTTCTGGATACTGTGTTTATCGGACAAAAATTATTTTTGATGGTTTGGACCGTGATGCCGATCATTGAGAAGTTTGAGATTTCAGGTTTGACATCGTGATACGATTTGATAAGATGATATGGATGGATAAAGTGATAGCGGTATATGGACTAGCCATGGATCTGAAGTTGCCAGGGCCACGGGCTTCGTATGTAGAATAGCTGGCCATGGGCATTTAAAATATGGGACAACCAGAGTTACAGGCTTTGTACGTGAGCTAGCATGGCCACGGGCTTAGAATACATGATTGATTGTGTGGTTGCCAGTCATGGGCGTCGCATGACAATAGCTAGTCCAGAACCCTAAAGAAGAAGGAAAATTAATGAAAACATATAAAGAAAATATAATGTTATGAAAGGTTTTTGATATACTTGATATGTGATTGGTTTTGGTTGCGTGACCGAAAAACTTTATCATTTTTCGTTATATAATTATGATCTTGCTGCTTTCAGTTTTTATATTAATACTGCTGTGATTGTAAGGGAACCTTACTGGGCTATAGAGCTCACTCCCTACTTCTTGTTTTTTCAGAGATTCAAGATGCTTGGAAAAGATTGGGCTAGGCGTGAGATGGAACACATCAACATTTAGTTTTATTTAGTTAGTTAGTATTCTGGTTACTGATACTTGTTGTGAATCAGTAGACCAATTGGTGGTTTAACTTTATAAATGGTTAGTTTAATTGTAATTCAAATATTTTATGAAGTGTTGGTTATATGTTTGACTTTTGTGTATCTAGGCCCTACATGATCTCTAGGAAAACCTAGGATTTGTGCGGCCGGTCGCATAGCCGATTCCGGTGCTGGATTCGGGGCATAACATTCTCTATCAGCAATTACAACCTCCGTGCTCAACAAAATACTTGTATGTAAATAATTTACATAACTAGACTGTTGAAAAAAATATCTCGATTCAACCTACTCGAACAAAACTCATGCTAGAAGATTCAGAACATGAGTGCTTGCAAGCATGTAGGGAGGGCTAGAGCACGCACTACAGTGAAATAGATATTTATCGACGCTTTTTTTGACCTTTTCCGATGCTTTTAAGCGTCGCTAAGTAATCTCCCGACGTTTTGTAAAGCGTCGCTAAAGTGTCGCCTATGTAAGCGTTAGGACGCAACCTACCGATGCTTCTAAAAAGCATCGGCATTTGCCGACGCCTTAAAGCATCGCTAAATTTTTATTTACCGACGCTTTAAAGCGTCACTAGTTTTAAATTTAGCAACGCTTTAAAGCATCGCTAGATTTTTTTAAAAAAAAATATTAAACAGCTATATATACCATACATGAAATACATACAACACAACCTGTATACATTATGAAAATGAAAATATTCAAACCTGTATCACATCCAACATACACAAACAAATGAAAACATTCAAACCTATATCACATATCACATCCAACATACACAAACACAAATACAAACCAAATATAAAAAGTTTTTTTATATATATAAACATATCAATCCAAGTTCAAATAAACAAAAAGACATACATAAATAATAAAAAAAATATCTGGCATCACTGATCCGTGAGAGGCTGACTGGTCGTCATCAGGTCTGCGACTCACAGATGCACCAAGAACCTACAAGATATACATCAGAAATTATGAACATACATTATATATATTCTAAATTATAAAATACATACAAAATTAATAAATAATTACTTACCTGAGATGACATGAATATATGCAGCACAGATGTAACATGCTCTAGCTAAGACCTAATGGTCTGCATTTCTGCTCTGTCTGCATCACGTGTCTGTCGGATCTCTGCTATCTCCTCCTGGAGCTGACGAACATGTAACTGATCATGACTCTCTCTAGTATCCCGAGTATATCTACGCACCTCAGATAGCTGAGTAGGGATAACTCCAATCCCATAACCCCTCACTCGTCCAGGACGCTCTGGTCCTATCAACTCCGAGAATATCTCGGTCTCGATCCGATTGCTCTGAGTAGATGATGAACTCTTGTCAGCACGCTCGGAGATCATGGAGGTAGCCATATTCTATATTTTATAAAAAACACATATATCAATACTTAATAAAAATATAAATATAAATCATAAAATAATATAAATAAAAAAATACATATATATCTCTGGACTCGTTCCGACTAAAACTGCCATCCAGGTGAACGTGAGTCATCCGATAGAACTCCACCTCACCAGGCTCCCTCCCCTGCTGATAAGCCTATATAAAGAATAAATATTACAAAAAAATCCAAAATAACACATCTTATATCCACGTACCATGATACATGGCACATGCACGATACATGATGATACATGATGATGTGGCCGGATCGCTGACATGGAGCAAGGAGCCTGACATGGAGCCCTCATTGGACGCCATGCTGGATTACCGCCACAAGCCCCTTCGCCTGGCTGAGCTCCCCGATGCCAATGGGGCCGCCCGTCGAAGCCGGGCTCCATCCCCCGCCAGGTCGATACCCGCCAGGTCAGGATGCCTAGGTCGAAGCCGAGCTCAAACCCCACCAGAGGCAGACCTCTCGAGCCCGAGCTCGGGTCCCGTGGTCCGGAGTCGAGCTCAAGCCTCCTCCACCACGAGGAGCCCCCTCGAGGCCGGATCCCCTGGCCTAGGCGCGCCTCATCCACCTCAGCCAGCCCGAGCTCGATCAAGGCTAGACCCCTCTGGCCTGATACCGAGCTCGGCCCCTTTCCGCGCAGCTGAGCCGCTGCAAGGCGGGTCCCCTGCAAGTAGGTCCCATCTTTCCAGCTCGACCCCCAATGCAAATCAAGATGTCAACCGCCAAGAAAACAGCACCTCCCATCCGAAGATGATGGCGGGCCCCCCGAGGACCGTGCGACAACACCCGCCACATCACCATTAATGCCCACGGTTGCTATTCGGAGATCGATCTGGGTCGCTCCAAACCCAATCGATCCCCTCTACGGAGGCAAAGAAAAATCTACTCTTCCATCCTTTGATGGAAGAGGGGAGTGCAAACCTGATGCCCCGAGAGCGGGAAGAGAGGGACCACCACCCGTCCTCAGTGGGGTGGCGTTTCAGGGTGAAGAAAGCCCTGAACAGGGAAAAACAGGCAACAATCCCGTGAAAGTGGCACAGAACGATAAAACAAAATACCGTTCTGATGGCGTTGGGAACCAACTGGGTAGGAACAAGCCAATAGTTGGCCAAGAAGGAAAGGAAGAAAGGATGTACAGGGAAGCGGAGACCCCCGGCAAAGGTCTCCTCATAGAAGGCGATCCGCCGAGGGCCACTGGAGGTAACCCGCTCCCCGGGACGAGGAACGGAGAGCCGGATGGACTCGGGGATGCCATAAGCTTCCCGGATGGGCACCAAGTCCTCAGCGGTGATCGCCGAAGCAATCCCTCCAGGTCCTGTCGACCGAGAAGGCTCAGGCTCAGGAAGGACTCAAGGAATAGGAGGGGAAGACCCGGGTTCCCTAATGATTACCGGGCCCTGGGCGGGCCGCCTACTAAACTCAAACCTCGCCACCTCCATCTCCTTATCGGAGGAGGAGGGAGTCCTCAGCCGGGAGGATCCGGCTTCGGCTTGGCAAGAAGGACGGAACTCCGGACCAAAGCGATCCATGGAAAGAAGAGACAAGAAAGAAGAAGAAAAAGGACAAGAGGGACCCTAAAGTGGCTCCTACGAGATGAGAAGAGGAGGCTAACCTGCAAGAACCCTAGGGAGTCGCCGGCGACCGGAAGGGAGGAAGAGAAGGGAGGATACTCCTGCAGAATGTTGGGCGCGCAAAGTTCGAATGAGGGTAAGCTTCGAAGAAACTTACCCCTCCTTCCCAAGCTGCCTATGCCCAACCGTACCTTTGCGGCCTGTCAAAAGGCGCCCGCTACGTGTCGACCATCCATTGTGCCCGGGCGCCCATCCAACCATGGTCGCTCCGACTTCCATGCCCGCCTCAATGGCCCCCCTCCTGCGTGGCCATGTGGCATCCTCTCACAAGCTCGTAGGACCGCAGAGCGAGACACCGCCAATTTTAGCCATTATTGTGCCCGATTTCTTCACCTTTCCATGTCAGCACCATAATTATGCCCTTCACCCCAAGTGCCGCGCGTCAATGGGCCTCGAGCATGGGGGGCAAATGATGTGGCCAGAACGCTGACATGGCATGAGGCAGCGGACGTGGAGTCCCCATCAGATGCCATGACAAGCTTTCAACATGAGCGCCTTTACCGAGCTGAGCTCCCCTGAAGCAACACCTCTGCTCGTCGAAGGCAAGCTCCGTCCTCCGCCAAGTCCATTCCCGCAAGCCCGGAACACCTAGGCCAGAGCCGAGTCCGAGTTCCCACCTAAGGCGGACTCCTCGAGATCGGGCCCCGTGGTTAGGAATCGAGCTCAGCCTCCTCCGCCACAAGGCGCCCCTCCGAGCTCAGGTCCCCTGGGCTGGGTGGCACACCGGCAACGAGCTCGTCTGAGGTCGAGCCCCGTGGTCAGGAGTTGAGCTCAGCCTCCTCCGCCACGAGGCACCCCTCCGCGACCGAGCTCGGTCCACCTCCATCCTGCCGAGCAGCACCCAGGCGAGTCTACCGTAGACAGGCCCTACCTCTCCAGCTCGGCCCCCTGTTCAAGCCAATATGCTGGTCACCAAGGGAGCCCTACCTCTCCTCCAAGGACAGTAGCGACACTCCCTTCTTGAGGTTAGATGCTCTCCGGTAGGGTCTTTTCTTCGGTTGTACGGTGGCCCGCCAATCGAGACCCTGACAGACTCCCAAGAGAGGGATAAACGGAAGGAATGTCAGAAATCTACGGAGGCTTCCCCGACTGTCACAACAGGAGAGATGTCCCGTCCACATCATGGTACCTCGCCACACATGACAGCAGGGGGAGATCCCGAAGCAAACCAAGGTAGAAACTCCTGCCAAAAAACTAAGCAAAAAGGTATCAGCATCTAACCTTAGAAGGGAGATTCATATCATAATCTCAATTGAAGAGAGGAACCAAAGCGACACAAGGGAAGAAGGCCAGAGAGGAGGGCAAGACCACCTCGGCCAACACCATTCCCAGCTCGTCCTCATCTTCCACTCACACTATATTCACTCCTCGTAGCGTGGAGCTCATCCAGAGGGGCTCGACCAGAAGGACCTGTTTTCCTGGATCGCCACTGACTTGACCGTCGAAGTGCCCCCGTCGGAATCCCTGGCCTGGGTCACTGACGTTGCTTCCTTGTAGGTCCCGAGGCACCAGAGGCGTTACCAGGCGGGTGGACGTGACCCACCCGACGCCATCAGCAGCTACGGGCCACAACGATCCAAGCGGCAACACATGATGTTAAAACTAAAAGTGTACTAAAAGTATTATAGGATGAGAAACATACAAACTTATGCCTGAGCCGTGCATAACTCTTGGATCCCGCTGTGTGAGGAACAGACTGAGCTGCTCGTGCAGCTCTACCAATATCAGAATACATCTGCAAAATAAAATTAAAACAATGTTATATATTATATAAATATAATTATGACGAGTGAAAATTAATAAATTTTGAAGTGTTTGATGATGCTACATAACCTGTGCCCTCTCGGAGAACCAATAGTACACCAGCTCCATCCATTGATGAGGGTGAACATCAGGAGGACAGGTAGCTACAACCTGCTCCTCTGTCCTACCCTCTCACTTGTAGTCTCTCTTCAACTTCGCCCTATATTCTTTTCACTTGTGATTGAGAGACTTAAGCACAAAATCAGATGAATCTGAAGGAAGAACGAACTTGCTCTATAATTTAAATAAACAATAAAATAAATATTAAATGAAATAAGTAATTCAATTGTTAAAAACCTAAGATATAAAATAATATATTAATTTTTTTACCTGCACAACTCGTAGCATCTCTATTTTATATGCAGGAAGCATGTTGTTCCACTTTGAATAATTCAGGGGACATAGCTGACCACGGCGTGCTACTGTCCCCAGAAAGCTAGTCAACAAGCTAGCAGCTTTCTTAATAGGCTGCCCTAGCTTGTTGCACTCTATCACTATTCTCTCACCCTCAGGTAACTGCCATACATCACGAACTAGTATGGGTCCTTGCCTCCGCCTAAGTCTCCCGGATCCATCTACAAAAAAATACATAAAATTATATATCAAAACTATTGCATATGTATGAATTGAAATTTGATGAAATTATTAAATTACCATGTATATGTATGTCATCGACGATAGGCTGGTCATCAGAATGATCCATAGGAGGATAATGATGTACGGACTCGAAGGGAATGGCGTCGTCATGAGGTGGAGAGGTACTAGCATCGACCGGATATGCAGAAATAGAGGGACTAGCATATGACCGATGTGAAGATGATCGACTGCCCACGGGCTGCTGTGCTGAAGAAGTACCAGCCTCGATCTGAGAAAACTAAAACTGTACATCTGATAATCATTTCCTTCGAGGCATGGTGTACCTAATATGCATTATTTTAAAACAAGTAAGTCAACATTATAATCAAATTATAACGGAAATGAATTACAATTTAAAAGATAACATAATCATTCATGCAAAAATGTAACCCATCTTATAAACTACTTACTTATCATAATCAACCAGTTGTACGTTCTTCGGAATCCAACCTAACCAAAATGATTGTATTATTTATATGATCATCCGGCACAATATTATAAGGCATACACTGAGTGTAAGTATCATCATCATCTTCTTCCACCCTTTTTTCCATGTCATACAAGTCTCTGGATTTTATCTTAATAACAATAGCACATTCTTTATCTTTCGAGTCTTGTACATAAAAAACTTGTCGAGCTTGAGATGAAAAAATAAATTGATCATCCTTCAATAACACACCCGTATGGATCAATCTTGAAAAATTGACAAGTATGAATCCGTTTGAATCCTTTTTCAAACCTCTCGGTGTATTTATATCCACCCAATCGCATCGAAATAATATAACTTTAAAATTTTCATAATAATCTAACTCCAAAATATCTTTAAGTATACCATAATAAGATTTTCCATCTGCTTCAACTATGACACCACTGTTCTGAGTTTTCCTAAGTTTCTCACGCTCCTTGGTATGAAATTTAAAGCCATTTATAATAAAACCATTATATTTGTTTACAATATAATTTGGACCTCTAGCAAGTGCTATTAGTTTTGCTGAACTATTTTTCTCCATCAGTACCGATACCTAAAAAATATAATATCAATTATCGATCACTTATTCGATGTTAAATATATATAAAATTATTATACGACTTATATATACTAACCTGATTGGCAAGCCAATTAGGGAATAGCTTAACCAACCATCTTTGTTCAATCCTTGGATTATGACAAGTGGAATGATTGGCTTGTCGTTGTACAGATAAAAATTCACTGCATGACAATCAAATATAAGTTTGACAACAACATGTATAATATTTAGTATTATCCATGTATAGATAGACTAACCTGCGATAGTCAGATATTATGTCACTATGTAGCAATACATAACGGTGTGCTTGTGACATGGATTTATGGTCAAGAACAATACTTTCAGCTTTTCCTATAAATCTTCCGGATGATACAAATTTGTATAGATCTGTATTCTCCATAGTATCACCATGACATTGAGGTCGATTGAATACAGTCTCTACACCTTCGAGATATCTTGAACAAAATATTAAACACTCTTCAGCGATATATCCCTCTGCAATTGAGCCCTCAGGATGGGCTTTGTTTCATACATAATCCTTCAAACGTACAAGATACCTTCAAAAAGTATGATATTTATATCATATTAAATAATAAAAAATATATATAAATTATGAAATTTAAGTTTTACAGCATTATCTCTCGATAGGGTACATCCATCTGTACTATACCGGTTCACCAAGTTTAGCTTCCAAAGCAAGGTGAATGAGTAGATAAATCATAATCATAAAAAATCCAGGAGAAAAAATCTTTTCCATCTGACATAATGTAAGTATGACTTGAGACTACAACTGATCAAGCTCCTGAGGATCAAGAACCTTAAACCATAATGCCTTGAAGAATGATGATAACTGAAAAACAACCGTAATAACTTGTTTCGGCATTGACGACCTTAAAGCCAATGGAAGAATATCTTGCATTAGTATATGTCCATCATGACTTTTAAGATTTAAAATTTTTCATTTTTTCAGATTCATACATCGTGAAATATTTGATGCATATCCATCAGGAACCTTGATATTCTTTAAAACTGCCAGGAAGAGATCTTTTTCTCGACTAGACATTGTGTAACATGCTTGAGGGATATAAGTTCTATCATTTGCAAGCACTTGTGGATGAAGTTCATGTCGGATGCCCATTTATTTTAAATGAAGACGCGCCTTCATGTTATCTTTAGTCTTTCTATCAAGATTTAATATTGTTCCAAACAAATTATCACAAACATTCTTTTCTATATGCATAACATCAAGATTATGCCGGAGTATATTATGCTCCCAATAAGGTAAGTCAAAGAATAAGCTTCTTTTCTTCCATAATTGTTTAGTATGCTGATGGGTAGATGCTGTGATTATATCATCATCATTTTCAACTTCAAAGAAATTATCCGGATCCTCGAACACTGTCATATCTAAGGTACAAGTATTGACTTCCTCCAATACTTCTTCTTATACTAAAGTCTCAACATCATCTCTTCCTCGCTTTTTAGAGGACTTTGTCATCTTGCCGTAACTGTGTCTGATACCAAGCATTTGTCTACGAATATCAGAACCAGAAGGTACAATTGAAGCAGATCCCAACTCTATAGTACCATCAAATAAATCCTTCTGAAATCGAAATGGATGATTTGCCTCCAACCATCGACGATGTCCCATATAACAGAACTTTCCTCCATGTTTTAACCAAATTGAATGGATTGATTCACTACAAGAAGGACGTGCAACTCGTCCCTTAGTGCTCCAGCCAGATAAATTAGCATATGCAGGAAAATCGTTAACGGATAATAGAGCTGCCTGCAGATTGAATGTTTGGCCATTCGAAGTATCAATTGCACTGATACCCTCCCACAGTTGTTTCAATTCATCTATTAAAAGTTGTAAGAAAACATCAATATCATTACTTGGACCCTTATCACCTGGAATGACCATTGATAAAATAAGTGAAGATTGTTTCATGCATATCCATGGTGACAAATTATAAGGAATCAGAATAACTGGACAGATACTATAGACAGAACTTAAGGTCCGAAATGGATTGAACCCATCACTGACTAAACCCAGCCTGACATTACGAGCATCAGATGTAAAATCAGGATGTCTGTCATCAAATACTTTCCATGCTAAACTATCCGCTGGGTGTTTCAGCATTCTATCTTTTGTACGGCTTTCATCATGCCATCTCATTGACGAAGCTATCTTTGATGATTCATAGATCCTTTTCAATCTAGGTACAAGAGGAAAATAGCGTAATACCTTCGTCAGCTTTTGTTTAATTTGTGTTGCATCCAATTCATCTAATCCCTCACTCTCATTTTCTTTTTGCTTTGTCCATCGTGAACATCCACACACATAGCACGACTCTTGATCGGCATGTTCTTCCCAATATAATATACAAACATTTGGACAACTATGAATCTTTTCGTATCCAAGATCCAATTCCTTTTCTAGTTTTTTGGCTTCATAACAAGATGTTGGTAAACTAGTACCTTCAGGAAATGCATCCTTTAACAACTTAAGCAGCATAGTAAAACTCTTGCCAGACCATCCATTCAAGTATTTTATATGAAACAAATGCACAAGAAAAGAAATTTTTGAAAAGTTCTTGCAATCAACATATAATTCTTGATCTGCATCTCTTATCAGCTTCTGATAATGATCTGTTCCAACATTAGTTGGGGGTATCGGCTCTCCATCATGTACAGCTTCAGTAAATATATGATCCTTAGGTAATCCAGCTGGTATTTATCCTCCACTGCAATCTCCAGGTTGTTGAGTACTATATTCAAAAGCATCTCTGAGCAAACCCCTGATATCATCATCTCTTGCAAGATTTTTCTGTTGATTACTGGATCCAAAATCAGGTATATGTTTTATGTTAGAGGTTTGGTTACATGTAGATTGTAACCTTGACTCTCCATAAAAGAACCACTCAGTATAACCTCTTAAAAAATCATTCCATACCAAATATTCTTCAACAATATTCGGATATAGAGAACTAGAATTTACACATTTTCGGCATGGACATAAAATCTTTCCACTGATACTACTTCTCTCCATACCAAATTTAATAAAATTCTGTACTCCATCCAAATATTCTTTGCTATTACTCGGTTTAGTTATCCAACTCTTATCAATTGTAAGAAAAAGATAACTGAAATAAATAAATATTTATAAGAACAGAATAAATTTAAAATAAGTTTATTCAATAGATCAATTATAGAATTATTAAATGCACCCTATCACCAACTAATAGGTAAAGAGGTCCTATCCCATTCAAGAATTGTATTAATTATATAGGTCATTTACAGTAACCAAAGGATACGCAATAGAAGTTCCAGAAAAATTTCGGTAGCATTTTTTCTTAGTTCTCCCCATACAAATAAATATGTATGAGGAGAACTAAAAAGAAATGATATCCAAAATATATCTGGAACTCTATCAGTACCGTTTGATTACTGTAAGCACCTATAAAATTATTTGCAATTCTTAAACTGTCCCAACTGGACATTCAATTGACCACTATACATATTTCTCCCATCCGTACAAAAATAAAATAATTGTACGGATGTTGTAGAATATGTACTTTAATCAATTGACGGGTCTATGTTTCTATGCAATGCAAGTTTTTTAAAAAATATCTAAAATATCACAATTGATCGTAACAAAGCTACAGATGGTATTGAAATCAAAGATTTGCAATAATGAACTAGCCCTAAAGCATAATATGTTCAGTAAGATGCAGGTATATACCAAGAAATTTATAAATAAATAAAAATAATCTACTAAGGAAAAGAACAATAAATAATAAAAAATAATGTACATACCACGATCTAACAATAGCAATTTTAGTATTGTAGTGCACCCTTCTTATCGGAAAAGAAAGGAACAAGATAATAGTATAATAATATACATACCATGATCTAACAATAGCAATTTTTCTGTTCAAGCTTGGACTCCAAGCACAATAGTCATGTGTAACACTGTAACCCCCAAAAAAAC
This sequence comes from Areca catechu, assembly GCA_021397845.1. Taxonomy (NCBI): domain Eukaryota; kingdom Viridiplantae; phylum Streptophyta; class Magnoliopsida; order Arecales; family Arecaceae; genus Areca; species Areca catechu. The sequence goes on along the minus strand of CM038042.1, from coordinate 172,039,783 downwards.
CTTTTTTCCTTCCTTTTTTTTTTCTCTCTAGTCAAAATTAACTCTAAAACTTCCTCCCATGATGCTAGATTTTTTCAGAAGAATAGTAGAACTACCATATTAGAACTACTCGAACAAAACTCTTGGAAAACACTTCCAAATTCAAGCCAAGAATCTTCTCCTAGAAGGAAGAGGATGGGTGCAACCACTAAGGTATAATATGAGTTACAGTTTAGTGTAATTAACTTCAATTGAATGGAAATGGCAACAAATCAATTAAAAGTCTTGATTGGTTGAAGTAATTATCCATGCCAATGGTGAGCTACTCAAGTAATAGTCTATTCGAGGGTAACTCCATGATAAATGCAGATCAAACTATATCAAACACTGAAAACATAATTGCAAATGTAGCAACTACCATCACATGAAATCCTGATTACATGTATTTTTCAACTACAGGTATCCAAAACCAACCCCTTTTCTTTTTTCTTTTTTTTTTTGATAAAAGACCCCTTTCCAGAGATGTATTAATATCAGAAGAAGTTTACGAGCTTAGTACAAATATAAAACCTGTAAAAGATGAAAAATAGATCAAGTCCATAGTCTTTACAAAAAGCTTTACATAGATAAAATCAATGTACATATCAAAACTGAGACCACTAGAAGAAAAATGAGATGAAAATCAAAGTAATGGCCCAGAATCGAGTATCCAAAACCATCTTGGAGAGCTTCATCATGCACCATTCCAAGATTTGATAGCAAATGGAATTTATGGGCATAAGATTCACACTAGCATCATCCCTGAGACAAAAATGCCAGCATTTTGGTCAAAGGAGGGTTCCCCCATACAATCTATCAATCAAGCCAAGGATCAAAGTTACGTCACCGTAAGCTAATCATATCATCACCTGATGATGATCTTAAACAGTATCATGACACTTGAGAAATATATGGATATATAATACCAGACACTTCTATTTTGACCTTTGAAATTCTAGAAGAAAATATGGATGAACCTTGTCTAAAATCCATTAAACACCTAGAAACATGACCTTCTAGATGCCCTCAATCCACAAGGGACAAGGCAACACATTTATAAACCCAACACAATTTCTGGAGCCTTGTTAACATGAGCTACTTTAAATTCCTCCTTCAATGTTATGTAAAACCAAAAAATTTGATCGCTTTATCTGTTAATGTTTGAACATTTCATTCTTTGCCAAAAAAATCAAAATAAAAACAAATTAGTGAAAAAAAAGAACAGAAAAGATAGTAAAAGAAAAAAAAGTTGGGTATTTTCTCATGTTTGGTTGATATGAGAAAATTTGAAGAAGGTTGTCAAGATATAATCAACGCTTTCGTGTTATTTTCTCTTAAAATCGCTTCCATTTGGAGAAGGAAAAATTTTAGACCTGTTAGAAAGAATTTTGATCCTATATTTTCCCTTGACTTGCTCTCCTTGAATTTTCTTTTACTACCAAACAGAAAATAGATTCTTTTTTAACAAATCTTTTTTCTTTCACTTTCTCATCAACTAAAATCGAAGCTTCTTGCTTCCGCTACACCCATGGTTGTTGAAAGAAATTAAACAGCATTTTTACTTTTTTAAGGGGACGGGCAATAGCATGGTTGTTGAAAGAAATTAAACAGCATTTTTTTTAAAAAAAAGGTGGGGGGGGGGGGGGGGGGGGGAGGACGGACAGCATGTTTCTCATTCTCAATCCACAAGGAAAGTTACCTGGACCAACTCCCCACCCCCCCCCCCCACACAACAACATGCAAGTTACATGGACCAACCTCTCCCCCACCCCCGAGACCCCAAGTGCCCCCCCCCCCCACCCCGGTATTCTACAAAAACAAAAATAACAAAAAAAATTAATCGATCGAGAGGAAAAAAAAACCTGTGGGATACAACAAATAAGGCCGGTGGAGAGGGAAGGGATTCGATCGGTGGGCCGGTAGGGAGGAGGTGGTGGTCGGCTCGGGCAGCACACCGAAAATGAAGGAGGGAGAGGGAGGAGGAAGAAATTTTAGGGACGGCGGCGGAAAACTAGGGCTCGGGCTTGGAGGACGATTAAAAGAAATCCGGCGATGCTTTCCACCGATGCTTTTAAGCGTCGGCGGGTTGAGGAGAATTGCCGACGCTTCCAAAAAGCATCAACGGGTTGAGAAGAATTGCTGACGCTTTTAAGCGTCGACAGATTTTAGAGCTTGCCGACGCTTCCAAAAAGCGTCGGCGGGTTCCTGGGCTTCACATGGGTGGCGACGCTTATAAGCATCACTAAATATGCTCTGATTGCCGACGCTTATAAGCATCGGTGGATTTCAGAGCTTCCCAACGCTTCCAAAAATTGTCAGCGGGTTCCTGGATCTTCCCGGCGCTTCACCGAAGCGTCGGGAGAAAACGGTCGGCTTTTTCCTATTTTACTGTAGTGACGAAAAGGGGGCTTGCATGCATGCAGAGCTTGCAGGCCTATGCACAGACCTGCACAAAGCATGGCCCAGGCAAACGCGGTGCAGGTCGGCATGCAGCCTAGGTAGGCACGCGGCCCAGGCATATGCAGGTCCTGTAGACTGCATTTCGCATGGTCCACATGGTTTATTGCGATCTACGGATGATGCACGGTCCATTCTCACAATCTATGGTCAGCATTGCCAGATCGCACAGCTCCTGAGCAATCACATGCAAGATCCGATGACCAGGGTTATTTCAACTTTGATTGGGTTTGATCCAGCATAATTATCACACGTTTGATGGCAATCCAACAGCCAGCAAATATTGAAGAGGTCAAATACTTCTTCTATAAGGTTTTGGAATCCTTTTTCAAGGCAGTTTAAACTTTTGGAATCTTGTTGAAATGCTCTTCAACATAGATTAAAAAAAAGGGGATAGACGGGCCAGAAACTAGGTATGGTACTAGCAGAGAAAGTCTTTAGGAACTGGAGGGTCTCCTTAAGAGTTGAGAGCTTATGAGAAAAAATTTTAGATTTCTTCTTAAGTTTTTTGTACAGAATGAGAGTGTAAAATCTTCTTTATAATTTTTTTCATAGTAAAATGTTGCATGCCCTATTGATTATATTTTTTATTTTCTCTTCTTATTTCTCTTACAATATCAATAATGATATCATGATCTTAGGCACAAGATCCATATTCCATATATGGATTCTCTAATAAATGTATCAGTACAGATGGTACCACAATAACTGATATCAGAGATCCAAGTTATCCAAATTATCCATGTTAATCAAGATTGAAGAAAATGAAAAAGATAAGTACAATCAAAGTCGACATCAACCAATTTTATAAAAAGAGCAATTTCTTTTTCTAGCAAGCGAGGGTGAAAGACATGCTCATCTACAGGAATTAATTGACGTTCTCATGTATAAGAAGAGGCTAGCTACCATGGAGGATAAGATTTTGAAGCTACTCTATATGCAATGGTGAGTACAATTACTTGTATTTGATGGATGACATGGTGATCCATATACTGAGCGAGACTTTTTTGATAATAATATGAATAAAGCTCAAGAAATTGTATATAACAGTCTCTCACCAATACACTCTTTTTTTAGAAGCAGTCCTATCAACTATGGATGAACGAAGAACAGAGCATGCGGAGCATCTGAGTAATTTTTAAAAGATCCTTCCCAATCTTCTTAATATATGTAAAAAGGTTAAAGAGAAGACCAAGGTATTGGTCTTGCTATTGTTACTTTCACACTCCTTTGAGTCCTTGATGACTGTTCTTTTATGAGGAAGAGCACCATCAAGATGGAGGAGATCACTTCAGCGCTTCTTTAAAACAAAGCTCTCGGTGAGAGAACTAAGCTTCGAGTTCATATGAGAACTCGATATTGGTAGTCTCTGGAGAAGCTAATAGCAAAGGACAAAGTGGCAAAAAATTGCACGGTGGGAAATCCAGGTCCAAGTAGAAGGATACTAGGAAGATCAAGTGCTATCGATGTGACAAGTTTGGGCATCGTGTTAGAAATTTCCTATAGATCAAGAATTGGATGAAGGCTTCTACGATGATGGTCCATGATAGTGACTCTGAAGAGTACGATGAGGCCCTTTTAATGATGCATGTTTCCATCATCTAAGTTTCAGAGAAAAGTTGTTCAACTTTCTAGAGAGTAGAGAAAATACTATCTACCTACCAAATGGATCAAGTTATGTGATCAAGGGCAAAGAGACGTCAACTTAAAGCTTTATGATGGAACATTGAAAAAATTGGACGAGGTCTGATATATACCTAGCTTCAGCAAGAATCTAATCTCACTAAGTAAACTGGATTTAAACAGCTATAGGTGAAAAGCTAGTAATGTGAGAATCGGGTTTTGGGCCAAAGTCGGTAGGGCCAACCGACTTCAACCCAGAACACAAAAAAAAAAGAAAAAAAATCAAAAATAAAAAAGAAAAAAAATGAAACCCAGCAATTGGCCTGCCAGACCGGGCCCAGCCCAACCCACCCGCGCAGCCTAGGCGCGCAGGCACATGCATGCGGGCGGGCACACGGCCCAGGCCCAGGCAATGCTCGAGTGGGCACGCGGGTGCGCTAGTGCATGAGCATGTGAGCTCGACCTAGTTCGGAGCAAGTGCGCAAAGTGGTTTCCCAGGCACTTCTAAGGGGTTTGGACCATCCGATCGCCTGATCGGATGGCTGAGATGGATCCGACGGAGATCAGGCTTGATCAAGGGTCATTTTATTCTGATTTTGATATGATCTGAGGCGTTGATCTTAAATCTGATGGCCTGGAAGGTTTCTGATAGTTCTTAGACTTCTAAGACATATTTTGATATGGTTTTGGATTGCTTCTCGTCCTCTTTTCAGCAGGGAATGCCGACAGAGAGAGAGTAGAGAACAAAGAGTTTACAGACCAATAGAGACTAACTAAGAGGGCCAGAAAAGAGATTTTACAATCAGAAGAGAAGTCCAAGGGTTTTCCAAGAGAGAAAACAAAGGAAAGAAAGAGAAAGAGGAGAGATAGGAGAGAGAAAGAGGAGAGAGAGGAGGGAAAAAGAAGGGGTTCGGGAGAACAAAAGAAAGAAGGAAGAGAAGAAAAGAAAGAAAGAAAGAGGAAAAAAGGAAAAAAGGAAAAAGAAAAAAGAAGGGAAAAAGGAAAAGAAAAAAGAAAAAAAAAAAGAGAGGAGAGAGAAAGAGGAGAAAGAATAAGGAGAGAGAAAGAAGAGAGAGAAAAAGGAGAGAGGAAGATGAGAGAAGAAGATGAGAAAGAAAGGAGAAAAATAATATAAATATTGAAGGGAGGAGATCAAAAAGCTTTTTTTTGGAAATTCATGATGATAGGGTTTTACAAATGGACCACTGATGAAATCTGGGTAAAAGATTTTAGGTTTACAATTGATCTAGAATTATTTATTTACATTAAATATTGTTATTGTAGGGGGCAGCCTTCTAAGTAGAAGGGCTTTATACGGGTTCTGGGTACGGACCAATATCAGGCATGTTAGTTATCTCTAGTGAGATAAGGATATATGGACAAGATCACCAATTTAATACATATATCTTATATGACATGTTTTGATCCGAGTACATGAGCATTGGCATACATGGTTGTTTTCGCATGGTATATTTTGACTTCTTGTGATATATGGTATGGTTGGTATTATTATTATTTATGTTCCTATATACCATGTTTTATCAAGCAAAGTTATTTTTGAATTGGTTGGACCATGATGCCGGTTATTGAAAAACTGTAAATGATATGATTTAACATGATGATATGGAATGATAAAGTATTAACGGTGTATGGACTAGCCATGTCACGGGATCGTGGTTACTGAGATTGCATGAGCCATGGACTTTATACGTGGAATAGCCAGCCATAGGCTATTAAAACATGGGACAGCTAGAGCCACGAACTTAGTACGTGGGCTAGCCTGATCATGGACGGATAGTACATGGTCAATTATTAGGTTGCTAGTCATGAACTGGAGCATGATCGTGGTTAGTGCAGACCTTAAAGAAGAAAGATAACTAATGAAAACATAAAAAGAAAACATAATGTTATCAAAGATTTTATTATACTTGATATTTGAATTGTTTTGGGTGCATGATCTGATAAATTATTATTTTTTAGTTATTTTCAAGTTATATTATTAATGGTGTGGTTGTTTGGAGACCTTACTGGGTTATAAAGCTCACAACCCCTTATTTCCTTCCTTCTCAGAGTTGTGCAGAATATCTGAGCTTGGTCATAGATTAGATTCGTGGAGAAATGAGAAATAGCTAGAGAGTCGTTAATACCATTCGGATGACTAAAGGATGACTGAAATTGTAACCATATGAGTTGTATTATTTTCTTTGTATTAGGTATTTTCTTATGAATTGTGATCAATAGTATTACGGAGGATTAAAGTTGAAATGAATTTTTTTTTAAGCCTTGCATGATCTCTAGGATAAAACCTAGGGTTGTGCAGCCAGTCGCGTAGCCGAATTCAGTGCTGGATTCGGGGCATGACAGAATGGTATTAGATCTTAGGTTATAATGATTTGGGACTATGGCATAAGTGATTAGGAAAGATATAAGTGATATCGAAATTCAAGACATGATTGTTCGACATTGGGACACAAGTGATTTGAAAAATACATGATGGTTATTAGGATATGATAGAATGATATCAAAACTTAGGCAATGATTACTTAGGACTGTGATATAAGTAGTTGGGACATGACATGAATAGAATCGAAGTTAAAAGTATGATCATTTGGGACTGTGACATAAGTGATTAGGATATGATTTGAATATCAAAATTTGGATAATGATCATTATGGATTATGACTTAGAATCATGATCAATTGGGACATGATAAAAATTACAAGAATGAATTTAAAGTTGGATTTCTAATCTTTAAATATTATATATACGATCTGGTATATGATTAGTACCAAAGAGGAACATGATTTTTATCTGTAATATAAATAGTGAGATTGATCTAGAATGAATATAAAGGGCTGGATGATTTGTACTCTTTAATCATAGTAAGTAAGCATATTATGGATATTGAAGAGTTTGGATGGGACGTACCCTTGCCTTTGATAAGTGGGTTGATCTAAGCATCAAGAGTACTAGCCTGAAATTATAATACATTATGTTAATGGATCATGCTAAATAAGTAGGTTCAATTATTAATTAAATAATTTTGAAATCCTAACTAATGTGGATGTGGATCATGATAACATGCTAGCCCTATTGATAATAATCATATTATAAATTCTAGGACCGTTGTAAGAGGATGTTTAAGGTATAGGTTATACAAGAGTTTAATAATATCAGAAATGATATATTTTCGATGAATCTATATATGAATTATCATTGAAAATATATAAGAAAAAATATGTTTGGGATGTATAGCTTTGTAGTTCTCTATTGGTGGTTTAGATTATATTATATTATCATGGCATACATAATTTGATAGAATCTTGGTAGCCTATATTAGCAATTTTGGATTGGATTACTAGATCTATCCTATAATTGTTGGGGATTATTATTGAAAATATGTAATGAAAAATATATTTGAGATGAAGTATAGATTGGTAAAGTGTTTTCAGTGGATTAAATTATATTATGTGAACATGTCATGCACATCTTGATAGAATCCTTGATGGCTTAGGTTAATAGTTTGGGATTGAATTACTTGATCCTCCTTATATTTGTTGGAGATTATTTGGTATGTCAAATTCTGAGTTAAATTTAAGATCTATCAGAAGATTTAAGTTATTCTACTATTGATGTTATATTGAGCAAAGAACTGGTATTGGAAGACTTATAGGGGTTCAGCCCATGAGGGATATACAATATTTTAGATAGTTTGTTATTTGATACTAAGAATTATGGTAAGATAGTTTTACGAATGATAAGATGATTGATTCTATTCATAAGAGAATTGATTGAAAGTTATTTACTTTGTTAGAGTTAATGATAACTTTCCTAGAGAAAAGTTGATCTAGATTGTCTATTTGAATTATCAAAGGAAGTATGATTAATTCGGACTTGCACTAGAGTTATGGGTGTCTTAAAAGGATGGTGAGATTTACAAGGACTTCAATATGGGAATTGGATCAGGATAAACCTTAATATGATATGCCTGAGATATAAATGAGATAAAGGGACTCAACAGTTCTACTTTATTAACTTGAGATCTTCGTGGTACCAAATAAGGTAAATTTTGAAGGGATTCATTTAATGAACCTAAATAGTTTAGTAAATTTTATCAGAATGTGCAGTGGAAGCGTAATGGTCTGAGTTATCCTAAAATAATTAAGAATGTTAATTTTAATTTTAGAAGTGTTATATAGGAGTACTGATTTGAATTTCAGTAACAAGAAATATTACTGATCTTTGGGCTAGTCTATAGGTGTAGACATATAATTTTTTTCATCAATAGATCCCCTTAGTGTAAAGAACTCTAGTATAAATTTTGGATATCTCTAAACCTAGAGTAATGAAGTGATGATCCTTTACCAGCTAGGATCTGGAATATTGTGACACCAAACTCCTTTAGTTATGATATTATGATTTCCTTATTTAAGAAAGGCTTGAGGTTTCCATAAGATAAAAGACTAAGTATAAAGTCATGGAGAAGGTTAAGAGAAGAAACAATGCTAAAGATCATGGTAAGTACCTAGTGCTCAAGCCTTCTCCGAATTGTTGGTTAGGAATATATATTGGATCAATTATGATTTCCATATAGAGCTAGTCAAGAAAAATAAATCTCAGGGGCAAAGAATTGTGTACTTAATTTGAGGTTGAAGCGTTAATGTTCATTTGAAAGAGACTAAGAGAATTCATTATATACCGTATATCATAACGAGCAAGAATTAAGATGTGATATAAATTTGTTATGTTAGGGACTTATGAAGAAAATATTCTAAGAAAGGGATCATGTAGAAGCTTGAGGATGATGTTAAATTATGTATATCCAAAGTTTGGGCATCATAATTTTTTTATGGAATTAATCAAGGATAATTAATAATATTGACATCGAAAGATTAGTATTCTTTTAAAAGAGCTCAAGAGAATTTGATAAGCATTGTGAAAGGAAAGGATCAAGTTTTGAGTATTATAAGATATCGTTACGATTTAGATTTGAGAAACAAGTATCCTAAAAGGAAGACTAATTGAGAGTTTGAAGATGACATAAGGGTTGGATACTTTCAAGAATTAAAGTCTTAATCAAGCTAATTTCGATGACAAAATTATTTTAGTGGGGAGAGAATGTGAGAATCGGGTTTTGGGCTAAAGTCAGCAGGCCTGCTGACTTCAACCTAGAACATAAAAAAACAAAAAAATCAGAAAAGAAAAAGAAAAAAAAATGAAACCCAGCAGTTGGCCCGCCGGACCAGGCCCGGCCCAACCCGCGCATGTGGCCCAGGTGTGCAGGTGCGCGCGCGTGGGCGGGCGTATGGCCTAAGCCCAGGCGGCGCTCAGGTGGGCACATGGGCGTGCGGCCCGGCCCGGCGCCCAGGCACGTGGGCTTGGCCCAGTTCAAAGTGGCATGCGCATAGTGGTTTCCCAAGCATTTCCCACTGGTTTCCTAGCCAATTTCTCATGGTTCACCACGGTCCATGATGCTTCTAAGGGGTTTGGACTGTCCAATCGCTTGATCGGATAGCTGAGATGGATCCGATAGAGATCAGGCTTGATTTTTATGTGATCTGAGGTGTTGATCTTAGAACTGATGGCTTGGAAGGTTTCAGACTGTTCTTGGACTTCTAAGACATATTTTGATAGGGTTTTGGATTGATTCTCATCCTCTTTTTAGCAGGGAACGTTGACAGAGAGAAAGAGTAGAGAACAAAAAGTATGCAGACCAATAGAGACTAACTGAGAGGGCCAAAAGAGAGATTTTACAACCACAAGATAAGTCCAAGGATTTTCCAAGAGAGAAAATAAGGGAAAGAGAGAGAGAAAGAGGAAAGAGAAGATGAGGAGAGAGAGGAGAGATAAAGAGGAGAGAGAAGATGTGTGATGCGGGACTAATATGCATGCAATTCTTTTTTTATGTTTTATATGTGGGGTTAGGTGATTAATTCCCAAATTTCAAATCAAAATTAGTTGTAGGGAATTTTGTATGAGTTTTTGAAGCCAAGCATGCAGACTAGAACCTAGAAAAGTACTAAAGAAGGATCGCCGGGGCTGAGAAGCCTCGGTTAGGGCAAGTTCTCCTATAATATAAAGACTGGAGGTAGAGGGGGTGTACCTGACAATGTCTGAAGCACCCGGTGAAGATTGCAGCGAAGGGATCTCTCGTTCCTCGATGGATGCGGCCTGGAAAATCGAGCCAAAGACCCGCGGATACTCGGCTTTCTGCTCGGTGGTCTGATTGAGGCTTGGCTGGAGTCGTTGGATTCGTAGAAACTCGGGGACCTGCAAACGACCTGTCAGGGGTTAGAAAACTCAAAGGAGATCAAGAAAATAAAGAAAAATAGCTAAGGGAAGAAAGTTTTGGAGGGGGCTGGAAGGATGGTTGGCGGCAGGAAGATGATTGCAAACACTGGGAAGAAGAACTCTCAAACCCCTTTATGCACACAGCAGGGTAATCACACAAAGCAATAGAAGAACTCAAGGTTTATTTCATATCAAAATCTTCCTTCATACAAGAGGCTAGGGTCCTTTAAATAGACCCTTAACCTTGGGCTCCAAGCAAGGGCACATAAGTCCTTACATAAGAATCATTTTCCCTCTCAAACCCTAACTAGAAAATAAGGAAACATTAGGTAGAAAATTCCCTAAAAATTCTCTTGACTTGGCCAACACTCCAAAGATGCCTAGGGGGGCGTGTTGGGCTTCTAGGAGCAGTAAGAGGCCGGCCCAAAGGGGCTCGGGCGCTTGGGTTTGGGCCTCTGGAAGCTGGGGTGGCCTGATAGCCAGGTAGCAGGAATATTCCCTGGTATCTTGCTTCTTAGGGGCTTGGGCTTGGTGCCTGGGCTTGATTTCTTTGGGCTAGGATGTAGATGGACCTCTAAAATCATGGATGCCTTGGTATATGAATATATTTTGGCATCTGGAAGGGAATCTGGGCATCTGGAGGGCATCTGCAAGGAATCAGGGTTTTCTGAATTTTCCTCCGGGGGTCTTCAAATCTTCAAGCTGGGTTGGACTTTGGCTATACTTTCATTTCTTCAATCTGGTTGGACTTGGTCTTCACTTGTATGATGTGGTCTTGAGTCTTCAATATGGTTGAACATGACTCAAAAAAATAAAATTAGCTCAACATGAGCTGACTAACACTGGACTGAACTAGCTCAACATGAGCTGACTAGTACAGAACTGAAACTGAAAAAACTCAAATAATAACTAAAATGGACTCAGATGGACTAAACCCTTATTACAGATGGACTCATAAATTATTGATCAATTCACAGAGGGTTGAAAAGCCTCTGTCTTATTCTGGTGCCTCCGGTGTCCCCACCAATGTGGGAGAAAGCAAAAGTTCGGGAGAAGAGAAGAGAAGAGAAGAAAGAAAGAAAGAGAAAAAGAAAAGGAAAGGGAAAAAAAGGAGAAAAGAAAAAAAGAGAAAAAGAAAAAGGAAAAAGGAAAAGAAAAAAAAAAGAGAGGAGAGAGAATAAGGAGAGAAAAAGAGGAGAGAGAGAAAAAATATAAATATTGAAGGGAGAAAATTGAAAAGCTTTTTTCTGGAAATTCATGAGGATAGGGTTTTACGAGTGCACCACTGATGAAATCCGAATAAAAGATTTTAGATTTATAATTGATCTAGGATTATTTATTTATATTAAATATTATTATTGTAGGGGACAGCCTTCTGAGCAGAAGGGCTTGGTATTGGTTCTTGGTACAAACAATATCAAGCATGTTAGTTATCTTTAGTGAGGTAAGGATATCTCGACATAATCATCAGTTTAATACATGTATCTTATATAACATGTTTTGATCCGAGTACATGAGCACTGGCATGCATGGTTGTTTTTGCATGATATATTTTGACTTCTTGTGACAGATAGTATGGTTGGTATTATTATTATTTATGTTCCTGCATACCATGTTTTATCAAGCAAAGTTATTTTTAAATGGATTGGACCATGATGCCGATTATTGAAAAACTATAAATGACATGTGATATGGCAAGATCGCTGATGTGGAGCGTATGTCAACCCAGCTAGGCGCCAACTCAAGCGGTGCCACGTGGCATTCTCTTCCGAGCTTTCCTACCATGTGGTTTGACCAGCATCGCGGCCACCTCGGTCCGAGCTCGACGCCTCTGCCCCTTCGCCAAGTGTCGACCCAGGCGGGATCCACCTCGATCGAAGTGGGCCTGCTTCTACTCCTCCGCCAGGTGGCACCCCCAAATGGGTCCACCTCGACCGGAGTCGAGCCTGGCACCTCTGCTCCTTCCGCCATGTAGTACCCCCAGATGGGTCCATCTCGGTCGAAGTCGAGTTTGCCTCTGCCCCTTCGCCAGGTGTCGACCCAAGCGGGATCCACCTCTGTCGAAGTGGGCCTGCCTCTGCTCCTCTGCCATGTGGCACCCCCAGATGGGTCCACCTCAGCCGTAGTCGAGCTTGGCACCTTTGCTCCTTCCACCAGGTGGTGCATCAAAATGGGTCCACCTCGGCCAAAGTCAAGCTTGCCTCTGCCCCTTCTCCAGGTATCAACCTAGGCGGGGTCCACCTCGGTCGAAGTGGGCCTACCTCTGCTCCTCCGTCAGGTGGCACCCCAGATAGGTCCACCTCGGCCAGAGTTGAGCCTGGCACCTCTGCTCCTTCCGCCAGGTGGTGCTCCCAGACGGGTCTACCTCGGTCGAAGTGGGCATGCCTCTGCTCCTCCGCCAGGTGGCACCCCCAGATGGTTCCACCTCGGTCAAAGTCAAGCCTGGCATCTCTGCTCCTTCTGCCAGGTGGCGCCCCTAGAAGGGTTCACCTCGACCAAAGTCGAGCTTGCCTCTGCCCCTTCACCAGGTGTCGACCCAGGCAAGGTCCACCTCGGTCGAAGTGGGCCTGCCTCTGCTCCTCCGCTAGGTGGCACCCCCAGATGGGTCCACCTCGGCCGGAGTCGAGCCTGGCACCTCTGCTCCTTCCATCAGGTGGCACCCCCAAACGGATCCACCTCGATCGAAGTCGAGCTTGCCTCTACCCCTTCGCCAGGTGTCAACCCAGGCGGGGTCTACCTCGATCGAAGTGGGCCTGTCTCTGCTCCTCCGTCAGGTGGCACCGCAAGATGGGTCCACCTCGACCAGAGTCGAGCCTGGCACCTCTGCTCCTTCCAACAGGTGGCACCCCCAGACGGGTCCACCTCAATCGAAGTCGAGCTTGTCTCTGCCCCTTTGCCAGGTGTCGACCCAAGCGGGGTCTACCTCGACCGAAGTGGGCCTGCCTCTGTTCCTCCACCAGGTGGCACCCCCAGATGGGTCCATCTTGGCCGGAGTCTAGCTTGGCACCTCTACTCCTTCAGCCAGGGATGCCCCCAGACAGGTCCACCTCGATCGAAGTCGAGCTTGCCTCTACCACTTCGCCATGTGTTGACCCAGGCGGGGTCCACCTCGATCGAAGTGTGCTTGCCTTTGCTCCTCCTCCAGGTGGCACCCCCAGATGGGTCCACCTCGGTCAGAGTTGAGCCTGGCACCTCTGCTCCTTCTGCCAGGTGGTGCCCCCAGACGGGTCCACCTCGGCCGAAGTCAAGCTCGCCTCTGCCCCTTCGCTAGGTGTCGACCCAGGCGGGATCCACCTCGGTCGAAGTGGGTCTGCCTCCGCTCCTCCGACAAGTGGCACCCCCAGATGGGTCCACCTCGGCCGGAGTCAAGCCTGGCACCTTTTCTCCTTTCGCTAGGTGGCGGCCCTAAATGGGTCCACTCGGTCGAAGTCGAGCCTTCTCTGCGGAGCATGGAAGGGCCGAGGGTGCAAGCCCCAAGGACGCTGCTGAGGACGGCATGCACAGGACGGCGCATCCAATATGGCATTCCTAGATCTGTGAAAATACACGAAACCTCGTTTATACCAGTTTAGGAAGGACACCCTGATCGAGGTACCAGATCCGGCGACCGGTGACCTGATACTTCAAAAGGAAGAGCCACTGTCAACGCCTTAAGCCAGAGGGTGCCTTCGCATGGATTGAGGTCCTACCAGTTTTCCCTTTCGTGACAACACGAAGAACCAGACAAGCTCGCCACTTAATTCCTAACCGTAAGGAGAGGCGACCTCAGGCGAATGGCCAATGGGCACCAAAGCTCCCAGAGGGGGAGAATCGAGGCACCAAAGCACCCAACGACCTCAAAGGGTCACCGACGGGCGAGGGGGAAGGTAAGCAACCAAGAGGGCAAACACACAGATAGGGAAAAGCAGGCGACTCGCAGGCAGAAGCTAGGAGAAGTCGTAGGAGTGAATCCAACGAGCCTGGTCGCAAGAGCCGGAGTGCCGACCCCTCTTGTTCTTGTCCACTTTCACTCACCTCCACATAAAAGATTCCTCTAAGCACGGAGACCCAGCAGGGATCCATCTTAGTGGATCTGTTTCACTTTACTGCTCGCTAACTTGACCATCGAAGTGCCCTCACCGGAATCCCCGATCCGGGTCTCTAACCTTGTTTTGCATGTCCGGGAGCGTTAGGATTCTAGAGTAAAGGGGACCGAGGTCCGGTGCCAACTCACAGCTACAGGCCACAGCGGTAAGGTCGGCAACAACATGATTTGACAGATGATGGGAAGGATAAAGTGTTAACGGTATCTGGACTAGCATGCCACGGGATCGTGGTTACTGAGATTGCCTGAGCCACGGGCTTTGTACGTGGAATAGCCAGCCACAGACAGTTAAAATGTGGGACAGCCAGAGTCACGGGCTTAATACGTGGGCTAGCCTGGCCATGGCTGGATAGTACATGATCAGTTATGAGATTGCTAGTCATGGACTGGAGCATAATCGTGGTTAGTTTAGAGCCCCTAAAGAAGAAGGATAACTAATAGAAATATAAAAAGAAAACATAATATTATCAAATATTTTATTATACTTGATATTTGAATTGTTTTAGTTGCATAACCTGATAAACTATTATTTTCTAGTTATTTTTAAGTTATATTATTAATGGTATGACTGTTTAGAAACCTTACTAGGCTATAAAGCTCACAACCCCCTACTTCCTTTTTTCTCAAAGTTGTGTAGGATATATAAGCTTGGTGGTGGATTGGATTCATGGAGAAATGAGAAATAGCTAGAGAGTCGTTAATACCATTCAGATTACTAAAGGATGACTGAAATTGTAATTATATGAGTTGTATTATTTTCTTTGCGTTAGGTATTTTCTTATGAATTATGATCAATAGTATTATGGAGGATTGAAGTTGAAATAAGATTTTTTTAGGCCTTGCATGATCTCTAGGATAAAACCTAGGGTTGTGCGGCTGGTCGCGTAGCCGATTCCAGTGCTGGATTCGGGACGTGACAAGTAATGAAATCCTGAAATTATTCTTGATAAAAGAGTCATTATGAAAGGAAAGAAGCATAAAAAATATTACTTTTTGACAGAGTTCAGCATGAGGTGGAGTCGTTAGTGCAAGATGGAATTCCAAATACAAGTGGATCGAGTATGAGATTAGAAATTTGAGAGGATAATAGGTAAAGTTGCATGGTGAAGTTCC
Organism: Areca catechu; assembly: GCA_021397845.1. Lineage (NCBI taxonomy): Eukaryota > Viridiplantae > Streptophyta > Magnoliopsida > Arecales > Arecaceae > Areca > Areca catechu. The sequence goes on along the minus strand of CM038042.1, from coordinate 172,024,197 downwards.
TATCACTGCAAGAAGCTATCCCGAACAGTTCTCAAATCAAGGTGAATACAACACAAGGCGAAGATTGAATCAAGAGATCTAGCTTGACTCTCATATTTGCCTATCCATGAGCAGTAGGTATTTGTCCTGGGATATGGGGACGGTAGTTACAAACTCTCAAAATCAAGTGGAAGCCGAACATTGAGTCAAGGTAGAGATTATCGAGAAAAAATTCTTTAGTTAGGCCTATTAGATAAAACCCAGGCAAGAAGACTCAAAAAAGGAGTGCTCGCAAATGCACAGGAAAGCTCAGAGCATGAAAAGGGGCCCATAATCATGTAAGCCCACAAGCCTACGCACAAACCCGTGTAGAGAGCGGCCCTAGAGGGTGTATGGCCCAAGCCAGCGAGGCCTAGCACATGGGCATGCGGCCTAGCATGCATGAGCACAGGCACAACCTAGGCAGGCACATGGCCCAAGCGCGCACGAGCATGCGATGTACATGTGAGGTCCCATGGACCGCATTTAACATGGTCCATATGAATGTTTCTCATGATCTACAGGTGATGCACGGTCCATTATTGCAGTCTATGGTCAACTTTGCATGATTAGACGACTCCTTAATGATCATGGGCGAGATCCGATAGACAGGGGGTGTTCCGACTTTGATTGGGTTTGATCTAGCATGATCCTTGCACATTTGATAGTGATCCAATAGCCAAGAGGTCTCTAGGGGATCAAATACTTCTTCTATGAGATTTTGGAATATTTTTTCAATATGGTTTGAATTTCTAGATTTCCGTTGAAGTGCTCTTCGATACAGAGACTATAAAAAGGGGGGCAAATAGGCTAGGGACTAGGTATGGTTGATAGAAAAAATTTGTAGAGGCTAGATGGTCTCCTTAATAATTGAGAGCTTGTGAGAGGGATTTTTGGATTTCATGTTGAATTTGTTTGTACAGAGTGAGAGTGTAAGATCTCTTTTATAATTTTTTCTCATAATAAAACTTTGCATGCCCTATTGATTATATTTTCTCTTCTTTCTTTTCCTTGGGATATCAACAATGACATCATGATCTTAGACACGGGGATCCATATTTTACATAAAAGATTTTCAAATAAGCAGTATCAATACAAGTGGTATCACAGCATAGGCTTGGTGTCATGGTAGAGTTAATAATCCCATCAACCTAACACCCTAAATACATTTGATTCAAGCCGAGCGATGCCAAATGATTTAAGGAAGCATTTGGTTCATGGTAGAACCAGAATCAAAATGGATTGAAATGAGAATTAGAATAGCCATCTTTCAATGTATTAATTTTTTGTGACTGAAATCAGAAATATAGGAGTGGAGTTTGAATACTAGGAAAAAATAAGGACTGATTTTGGGATAATCGGAACATTCGCATTCCTCCTCAAAATTGGAATGGGAATGGGAACGGGATTCTTCCCAACCAAACAGTTAGAAATGAAAGTCTGTTATTTTCATTCCATTATAGAATCTGACTCCTCTGAACCAAACATGCTCTTGTAACTAAACCATAAGAAACCATAGAAGTCAGATTCTTAATTGGTTGACTTGGTCATGTCTCTTGTGTGAACATCAAGATGACATGGAAAGAGATAGAATCTCATCTTGATATCTTGACTTGGTCATGTCTCCTCTGTGAATATCAAGATGACATGGAAAGAGATAAGAATCTCGTCTTGATGTCTGAGCAGTCAAATTCATACAAGAAAAATATTTTGGATTGATAATCTTTTTTATTAAAATAATTAGAAGAAATACCACTTCTGGTCGATTTTCAATTAACTTGTGCTCCTTCTTGATATACACATTTGCCTACACGTATTCTCATGTGCGGTGATTTTTCATTTTTTCAAGTAATTGTATTAAAGGTTGGATCTTAGACCCCAGTGCATGCTGCAAAAATCTAGAACACCCACATAAGATGTTAAGGTCTTAGTCCACTTTAGCTGTTTAGTTTTTGATTAAGAAATATTCTGATTCAAACCTAGAACCTCCCCCTGGAGCAACTCTTTAGTTTTGATTGAAGTCTTGGCACCAACAAGCAGCAAAAATCTCGCTCGTGTGAGCCAACTCTTTAGTTTATTTCATTCATGTGATAATGAAAATTAGAGGTGAGGACCATTTCTATTAATGCGAATCAACATTCTTGAAGTTGAAGGTTCAAGTGCCATTTTTTGTGTGCTTGTTTGATTGTAGACCGTCTCCAAGTATAACTGAATTGCTAGAAACCCCTTTTAATTTCGTTTCTTTGGTACAACACTAATTTGTCATCAAGAATTCTACTTACAAGTCACAAAGATAAGATCTTGCTCAAAAGAAATAGAAGTAACCGACAAAATGCAGAACGCTCTTGCATTGCCAATTCGTTTGTTTGGATGTGCGCAACAGTTTATGGACCTAAAGACAGAAGGCTAAGTTAATCCTTCTGGAATTGGGAGATGATTTTAACATCACTAAATATCGCTCTGATAGTAAGGGTAACCCTCAGAGTATCAGGGTCTGTTTGGAATTCTCGAGACTTCATTGAAGGTATACAATTCATCGATCTTGATCTTAAAGGTTGAGCTTATACCTGGACTAATCTTCAGGATCAGACAAGTCCATCCAGATTGGTCTATTTTTTCATTTCATTGGAATTGGAGGATAAATTTCCTTTGCCAGTCCAAAAGGCCATATCAAAACTGATCACCTATCTGTTGGAAAAATTTCAGGCACTGATCTCACTTGTTGGGAGATCCGGATCAGCACCTATACGCAACGGATGCAACATGGAAAAACACAGTCCAACAACCTATTATTGGATTCAATATCATGCAACAATGAAGATATAAATGTAGGAGAAGAAGAGAAATTGCTTTATTCCTTTGAAGAAAAACCTTGTTATAACAAACAAGACAACACTCGATAGCACCCCTTCTGAAACCCTAGAAGCTTATTGTTGTCCCGCACGTCTTCTCTTTTGCAGACCTCAAGCCCCAAGAATCCACGTACGCCACGCACGGACAATACCTCAATGTGCGTCCCTTCTTTAAAGCCCCATTGAACATCCCACGACACCAAGCCCTCCACGTGATATCTCTCTCACGTGTGCTTCTCTGCAGCCTACCACCGTGGCCTCCTTGAAACCCAAGAGGTCTCCCCACAGTCCCCGCCCCAAGGGACGGCCCTCAAGCCCTCACGGTCCAAGACCAGAACCGTGAGAAGTCCTCGTGAACTCCACACCGTGAGACATCCAAACCATACACCCCCTCCTCACATTAAATAGCACATGGGGCATCAACCACTTCTTGATTAGTTGGACATCTAATCTTGAACTTCTTGTTAGACTGCAACAACTTCTTGAATCTTGTTAGGACTCAATCACATGGATGGTTAGGACTTGAATTCTTGGATCAATAACAAAATGGTTAGAACTTCCTAGGTAGTTAGGCTTCCAATTGATTACAACCAACCAATTCGATTAGGATCCTAGGTGTTTGGGCTAACCAACTAACCAACTAACCATTTAACCAATTAAGCTAACCTCCTAACAAATTTAACAAACCAGGATCCAATCCCATAATCCAATTGGGTTATGTTATAATCTCTTAAAAAAAACTCTCCCCTAAGTCACATGAGAAAATACTCAAACTTAGAGCATCCCTGGAATACCTCCAGGAATCCGCTTGGGACATGCCCCCAAGCTCCAGGGATTGCCTCCAGCATCCCTGCCATGGCCTCCCAAGTCTCTCCAATGCTTGGAAGCACCACACAAAATCCTACAATCTCCACCTTGGTGTCCTAAGCCTTGACAAACCTGGCAATGTCCTCCTACACAACTCCGCTGTAACTGCGTGTCCCAACAGCCTCTTGTGCGGACCTCCTTGCCTCTGCCAACACCCTTCAGCTGCTGCATGCCCTTGGAGGCCTTTCTGATGACCGCCTCCATAACTGAAGATCCTTGCTTATATCCTTGTACCATGATTGTAGCCTTCCTTCTACCTGGCGGCTGCATCAGACTTTTTCTTGAACTTCCCTAGAGTTCACAGCGAACCTGAAACGACATTTATTGTAACTGGAGCTCTACTTGACACCATCTCCACAGAGCCACGCCAATCTCTACACACTCTGCTCCACCTGGCTTAGTGCACCCCTAGCACTCGTGCTAGGACTTGGCCGGTAGCCTTGCACCTTTCGCTCTGAACTCGTATCAAATCCTGCTCCACCCATGAAACCACCTATCATCGGTAGTCCACCTGAGACTGAAGTCCTACTGATGCCACAGAAAGAAATCTCGAGGCCAACTACTCAATGTTGCCTTGCTGAGCCTGCACCTGAATCTCATACCCAGTCGTTGCCTCCTCAGACCCTCCGCACATCGCGGACCTCTCCGAGACCGTTTCGGATATACTGCAACCCCGCAGGCTCCTCCAAAACCAAGAGCTCATCCAACTCTTTTGCTAACCCAACGACTGAACCCAGGAACCATCTCCACTTGGCTGCTGCATCATGTCCCAGCCCGTCTCCCAGCTGCATGATGTCCCTAGCACTCCCTAAGACATGTTCGCGGTCTTCCTGAGCTGCCATCTCCATCAGCTCCAGTCTCCGTCCCTAGGCAAATGCCACGATACTGGGACACTCCCGATTGCCTGATACCTCCGGCACTTTCTGAGACTATCTCTTGTTTCCCTGAGTTGCCCCTAGCATTGTCTCTGCTGATGTACTCCGATGAACTTGAGAAATCCGTACTTTTCCTTTCTCCATCCACACGGGATACCATACCCATATATAACTCTACCTGCCTCGATGCACTCCTTGAATCCTTCTCTTCCACCTTCAAATTAGCGGCTCTGAAACCGCTCTGCTTTTGCTCAAACAATGGCTCAAACCAAGCTCTGATACCAGTTGTTGGAAAAATTTTTAGCACTAATCCTACTTGTTGGGAGATCTGGATCAGCACCTATATGCAGCAGATACAACATGGAAGAACACAGTCCAACAACCTATTCTTGGATTTAATATCATACAACAATGGAGATATAAATGTAGAAGAAAAAGAGAAATTGCTTTATTCTTTTGGAGAAGAACCTTGTTACAACAAACATGGAAGAACATAGTCCAACAACCTATTCTTGGATTCAATATCATACAACAATAGATATATAAATGTAGGAGAAAAAGAGAATTGCTTTAACCCCAGAAGCTTCTCGCTGTCCCGCACATCTTCTCTCTTGCAGGCCTAACGCCCCAAGAACCCACGTACGCCATGCACGGACAATACCTCAATATACGTCCCTTCTCCAAAGCCCCGTGGAACATCTCACGGCACCAAGCCCTCTATGTAATATCTACCTCACCTGCGCCTCTCTGTAGCCCATCACCGTGGCCTCCTTGAAACCCAGGTGGTCTCCCCACAGTCCCCGCCCTAAAGGGCGGCCCTCAAGCCCTCACAGTCCAAGATCAGGACCGTGAGAAGTTCTCATGGACTCCACACCGTGAGACATCCAAATCGCATGCCCCCTCCTCAAATTAAATAGCACATGGGGCATCAACCACTTCTTGATTAGTTCGGCATCTAATCTTGGACTTCTTGTTGGACTGCAATAACTTCTTGAATCTTGTTAGGACTCGATCACATGGGCGGTTAGAACTTAGATTCTTGGGCCAATAACAAACTGGTTAGAACTCCCTTAGATAGTTAGGCTTCCTTTTAGTTACAACCAACCAACTCAGTTAGGATCCTGGGTGGTTGGTCTAACCAACCAACCAACTAACCATCTAACCAATTAAGCTCTCCTCCTAACCAATTTAACAAACCTAGACCCAATCCCAAACCCAATCGGGTTATGTTACAATTTCTCAAAAAAAACTCTCCCATAAGTCATATGAGAAAATACTCAAACTTAGAGCATCCCTGGAACACCTCCAGGAATCAGCTTGAGACATGCCTCCAAGCTCCAGGGATTGCCTCCAGCATCCCTGTCATGGTTTCCTAAGTCTCTCTAAAGCTTGGGAGCACCATGCAAAATCCTACACTATCATTTTAGAATTCAACCTACCAATTCAGAAAGACTTCCTGTTCAAATTAGAGCAATGGTGGATTCTGGACCCATTTTTGGAAGATGTCATCAGGAGTGATTGCAAATCTGTTAGGAACCTGAACAGTGTAGCTAATGGGTGGGCAGAAAATTTCAGGAGATTGGAAAGCTTTGAAGAGCTTGGCTACGGCAAAAAAAGGATTCAGAATTGAAAAAGAAGCTAATTAGTTATATTGATGTACTGGACGATAAGGTTGAGCAAACGAATTTTAGTTCTCAGGAGCTTGAAATTAGGAGATTACTCAAAAAGAGACCTTTTGGAGCTCTATCACAAGGAAGAGCATTATTTGAATAGTGCTGCTCCAAGCTGGTGTGGCTCAAAGAAGGGGACAACAATACCTCCTGCAAAGTGGCTTCTAGTCACAAATCAAGGAACACTAAAATTCTACTCCTTGTAGTTTCTGAGAAGGACAACTTTCGATTGTCCATGTACTGGAATACATTGTATGTATAGCCAGGGTTGTTTTTATATAATTGGCATCTCCATTTAATCTGGAGGAAATTGGAGTAGCCACCGTTTTGCTCTTGAAAAAGAAATTCACCAGATCGGATGATTTGCCACTGCTCTTTTTCTGGTGATTTTGGGATCTTATTAAGGATGATCTCTTGGCTCTACTCAAAGAGATTTACGAGGGAAATTTAGAACTATCAAGGTTCAACTTCTCCTTTCATAACTCTAACAGGTCCACTGGTTGTGGAGGATTTTTGACCCATCTGCCTTCAGAAGAGTCTCCACAAAGTCCATATGAAGGTTCTGGCAAAGAGATCTAGCCCTTTTTCTTTGGTAAATTAGACCTAAACTGCTTGTATAAAAGGAAAATATGTACTGGAAAATTTCATGGTAGCCAATGAGATTATATGTCATTGCAGAAAAAAGAAATATCCTGGGGAGTGCTTTGCCAGCTTCATTTTGGAAAAGCTTTTGATCAGTTGGAATGACACCTTTTAATACTGTTCTCAAAGCTAGAGGAATTAGTAGTAAACCTCTGTTTGGCAAAGTTTTAATCATCTTTAATTTACATAATATTCCGTTCTTTTTATAAAAGGATCTGATTTCTGTCAAAGTTTTATTACCCTTTTATTTGAAAGCATTTCTGAGCTTAAGATAAAATATATGGTAGACATTAACATTGACAAACCAGAGGATAAACAATTCACTGGCATGCTTTGTTGCAAACTTGGGCGCTTTCAAACCACCTTATCTAATAGGAAATTACAAACACCACAATCCTCTTGGTTGCTGCTTGAAAAACATAAATCGCCCCTCCTGCATCATGGAGGATGTCATTTAGAGGCCAACATTACTCTGACTGAATGTTGTCCTTAGAAACTCACCTTCATACATTTTTGTGTAAGAACATTTTTGCTGAGAGACACGATCACCGATCCGCAATTTGAATTGTGCTATATATGTTGAATCCATAGGCCACATGCATTAATGGAAGGGTTGAAACAGCAACGCAGAAGAATCAAGTCAATGAGATTTTTTTTTTTTTTTATGAGAAAGTCAATGAAAAATTCACCACAGTAAATGTTCACTCTAAAAGAACTTCAATGGGAATTGATCCTGGCAGTACAGATGTCTCGCCCATCTGAGAAACAATTAAATGATAAGAGAGAATTGGTAGTGAAGAATTTCCATGTGAGACACCAAGATATGCATAATGCAATGCAAAACATTGACAGTAAACAATTCATGAATGGAGCTTAACTCGGTTACATGGAACAGAAGCATCAAAACATTGACAGTACCAAAGATCCAAGTCTCACTTGTGTGACAACTGACAAACAGTCGCAACATGGTAAAAGTCAATGAAAAATTCACCACAGTAAATGTTCACTCTAAAAGAACTTCAATGGGAATTGATCCTGGAAGTACAGATGTCTCTCCCATCTGAGAAACAATTAAATGATAAGAGAATTGGTAGTGAAGAATTTCCATGTGAGACACCAAGATATGCATAATGCAATGCTTCAAAACATTGACAGTAAACAATTCATGCTTAACTCGGTCACATGGGACAGAAGCATCAAAACATTGACAATACCAAAGATCCAAGTATCACTTGTGTGACAAACAGTCACAACATGGTAATGAAAATGAAGTTCAACAGAACTGTTGAACCAAACTCAAGATTCATGATTTGGGGTGTCGATTTTGCACATGGCAATCGACTTGTTGTACTCCTCCATCTCTCTTTTGTATGCAGTCATGCCTTCCGCTGCTTGGTAATTCCAGACTTGCTTTTCTGCTTCACTTAGTTCCTATAACCAACAACGAGAAATTTAAAATTAAGTATGTCCCACATTGAAGGAAATGGAGTACTATTAGGATCCATTGCTGCTTATACCACCTTCCATTTTACTGAAATCAGAGCATTCAGTGTAGAATTGCCAATTCCTGGTCGTTCCTCCAACAGCTGTTTCCTTGCTTCCATGCTGAAACCGCAAATAATGTAATAACCCAACTTAGTCCACTTCTTACTAGAAAAACTTCAAAGCATCTATTTAAAAATTGAGAAAAGACACAAACTTCTTTTTATTTTTCCTTCATAGAAAGACAACGTATAATTTTTCTAGAACATAGAAGGAAAAGACTCCAAGTATGGTTACTCTATTATGGGTATATCTCAACCTGAAAAGAAGAAAAGAGGATGGTGGCCTCCTTGGCTTGTTGGGATCTGCATTCTGTCCTTCCTTCTTCTTTTTCTTCTGTTGGGCTTCCTTTGTTTTCTGTTTCAGCCATTAGTTCAAAATTTAAAAAATGATGGGGGGAACACCTAAACAAGAGTCAGAGATGGAGGCGAACCTTAATTATATTCTCTGTTTTCTCCTTCTTCTTGAGCAACTGAAGAGCTTCCTGTTTCAGAACTTTCTTCAGCTCCTCTTCTTCCTTCTCTAAGGTTGCAGCTTCCTAATTCCAATATCAACTTAAAGTTATTTTCATTTTAGAAATCCATGTAATCAAAAACTGGTAGGATGTTTCTTACCTTAAGCTTGTTCTGCTTATAAATCTCCATTTGTTGACTATACTCTACCTTGCATTTCTTGGCGATCTGCATGCAAGAGGACGTGCAGTTTTAGCACATTACCAAACTTAAATCATTGTTTCCGCAATTGTACAGAGGAAAAGCAAATCTGGTTTGGACCTCTTCATAGGGTCCTCTCTGTTCTTCGGTCATGTTCTTCCATTCCTCTCCTGCTATCTTAGCAATCTGCTACCAAGAAATAAACAAAAATAAGTAATTGCCAAATATTTAGTATAATGGAGATCTCATTCAAGTTTACAACCTCAAGGACATTCTTGTTCTGTTCGAGCAGTGCTGCACGCCTTTCCTGGGAGAACAGTAAGAAAGCTGACATGGGATGCTTTGGCTTCAAAGGATCCTTCTCTTTCCTGAACAAAAAGATACACGAATCATTTAAGATGATCGAAAAATAGCAAATGATGAACCTTGACACAATCTTAACACACAAAATTAGTGATTAGCGGAACATTGAAGGGAAGTTCGTACCTCATTTTCTTGCCCTCTTTGTCACCTTCCTGTTATATATGCAAACACTCAGGCATAAGCTTCTTGAATATTTTAATGGAAAAAGATTTCAATGATGAAATCAACCGAAGGAGGACAGATTTAAATAATATTTCGATGGAATTAGACCTGTTTGAATTGCAGGTACTGCCCTAGCAACTCCATTGCGGTCTTCTGTAACTGCTCTTCCTCTAAAAGTTTCATTGCTTCATTCTCCCGCTTCTCCTGGCCAACAATCTGCAAGTAGGCTTCCTTCTCTTGCTGGTACTTCTCTTCAAAGGGCTTCTTCTTTTCGGCACTCAAGGTCTTCCATTTGGCTCCCAGAGTATTCGAGATTTCCTTGAAATCAGCATCTGGGTTCTCTTTCTTGACCTAAATTTAGGCAAAACTGATATGAGCTTTTATACAAATTCTTGACCTAAAACAAGAAATGATCTACAACCAAGCACACGGACCTCGTTCCACTGATCTTTGCACCAAAGAAAATATGCTGGGCATGGCTTCTTTTTCTCCAGGTAATCCTTGTCCTTCTTCTTCTTCTTGTTCTTCTTCTTTTCTTTCTTTTCTTGCTCTTTCACCCTCAGGGACATGATAAAGGGCATGCTCTGCGAATAATCAAGAACAAGAAACCCATACGGATTAAATCTATAAAACCCAAAAGAGAAAAGCGAAACAGGACACCTCTGAAGATCGGACACTGAAAGCAATAACAGAAAAAAGGGAACAAGAAACACATAAAAATCGAATCTTGAAATCCATACCCTAAAAGGAGAACAAGAAACCCATGAAGATCAAATCCTGAATCTGAAAACAAGAGAAGGGGAGCTCGAATTTATGCGAACATACCATAGTAGGCTTGAACTCCTTCAACTTCTGGAGCTTCTTGAGTTCCTTCTGAAGCTTCTCTTGCTCCTTGCCACGATTCTCGAGCTCCTCCTCTTTCAGTTTTAGCATCTCATCCCGTTGCCTCAGGAGTACGTCGGTCTTCTCCTTCTCGAGCTGGAGCTGTTCGAGCCTCCCTTGCAATTCTTGCAACTCATCAGCGAAGTCTTTCTTAGTCGTGGCCCGAGCTTTGGACTTCGAAACCTTCTTCTTGGCCTTCTGTGGTGAGAGGATCGATACAAGGCTATCCCGGCTCTCCTCGGCTTCTGCAAACGGGGGAAGTGGGGAGGAAGAGACCTTCCCGGCCGAAATGTTGACATCGTTCTGGGTGAGGGTCTTCAGTGCCTTCCTTCCCCTACCTCTTTTGGTTTCTGCCATGGCTACTGTGAGAGATAGAGGAAGATGGGTGATTGTAGTTGAGTGCCGGTGGTTGGTTTTAAAAGGACGGTGGGAGGGAGATTTTATAGACGAGGGAAACGGGGGAGACCTCTAACGGTAATATTTTTCGAATTTCAAATGGAATCCGACAGGTGCAATGTCCTTACCGTTGGGGAAGTGAATTTAAAAAAAAATCCGATATTCACTTCACCAAAGCTCCGATCTTGGCTCCAATTTAGCGCTGAAACCGGAACAATATAAATATATTCGTATCCATATTTATTTTATCCGATAAATATAAATATGAATTAAAGTATTGATCAAATGTAAAATTTTATATCCATGTTTATGTTTTGTAAGGGTTGATCGCTTTTTTTTCTTTTCGAAGTTCGCATATCTATATAAAGATTAGATACTTCTATATAATTTTTTTATAAAAATATGAGAGATATATTAATTGTCTATCAATAAATGAGGGTATCTAGAAGATTTATTTTTTTCTCGGCATCTTAGTAAATAGAAATCAATAAAATATAGATTATTTTTTAGCATAAATTCTTTGCAATGTGTGCGCAGCAAGGTAAGATGCGGTGCATTTTGATTATTGTTCATCGCAAAATAAAATGAAGTCTTATACCCGTAAGAAAATGGACGGCCATGTTAGAAGAGCACGGACAATACGATGGATGCCACATGCTTAATATGTTCTCCTTCTTCTTTTTATTATTTTTTAAAATTATTCTATAAATTTGGCTGCACTTAATATTTTGTATTATTTTTTAAAAAATATTTATTATTTTCTTGTCCAGGTGGCAACCAATAACAAGAGCGGCACTGGAGAGGGAGGGTGAAGAGGCGGCGTTACCACACGAAGAATAAAAGGTGGTGTTTATGCTCCAAATTTGTTCGGAAAAAAGATTGTAATCCCTGGGCTCTTACGCTACCGATCCGCTGCCACGTGGTAAATCCATGCTGCCGAGGCAACTGTTAAGATGGAAAATACCCTTGAGGGTTTGCAGAGTCAATGCACCCTCTCCCTGCCAACCATGACATTTTCAATAACATTAAAAAAAGATTAGGGTAAAATCAGATCATCAGAACTGTAGAAATCCTCCAACCGGGACAAATTACATGTTTCTTTGCTTAAAGAATCTTCGTGCAAATCCTTGACCAAAAACCACCGAATTTACCGCTTTATTTGCCCTGCGAAGAAGAGGAGGAACCGGGACCATGTAAAGCCTGAAGCCTATGATGGCTTACCTATGATAGTAATTGATTTCTCGAGGCAAATGATAAAGGAAAAGAGGAAACAAATGTAGATCAGCAAGAATAAAACAATAATGCATCATTTCAACAACTAAATCAGATCAGAACATTGAGTCAACAGAATAGACCACCCGCAGATTACAAGCTTACGTTCGGTTACAGCTATATCCATGAAAATACTATACTAATCAACAAGAACAAACAAAATTACAAAAACAGTCCTCCAGCACACCAATTTGTGGATGCCTGCCTTTTGCTCTCTGTAACTTTGACTCAGCAGATACCAAGTACAAAAAAAGGGACTTGATATATATATATATATATATTTACAACCCATACCTCAGACTTCACTCATTCCGCACCATCTCCATTATTAAATCATTCCAGGTATCCACCGGACCGGGCAAGCACCAATGGAGGCAGTCATTTTGTACCACTGCATTTTTATCCTTGTCAAATGGATGGAATGCCCTGTAAGGACCTGAATGCCCGTCTGGTCTGAGCAATGAAAGCTGGTAAGTGTCCAGAAGTTTCAAGCGTGCTCCACTACCTGGTCCGTCAAGCACCACTGCCCTGTCAAACTCCTCGAACTCGATGTCTCGCATCAAATGATCGATATCTTTACCATTGTATTCTCCTAGCTTATACGGTTCTGTCCTGTTGCAGGTCCCACCATTAAACCACTCCCCATTTTCGAAGTGATCTGGTGTCCATGTCCTATAAAGAACGAGGGGCTTGTGATCAGAAGTGGTGATGAAGCGGAAAAGCAACTGAAGGGTTTTATGGTAAGCATGATCAACCCCCAGTTCTGTTAAGTTCTTCCCCTGGCAGTAGTGGCAACCAGCGACCCCACCGTTCTCCCAGTAAATTGCAGTTTTCAGGAACCATTGCCCAGCTGATATAACTATGTAGTCAAAGCTATAGTATTGATTTGTCCAATTTGAATCAAGGACATCAAGATGGAGCTGGATTTCAGATTTTGACTCGCCATCATCATTTTCGAAAATCTCAGCTTTAACTAGGAAAGGAGACCAAATGAGTGAGAGAGTAAAGTTGTGGGAAGGGAAGCGCCATCTTCTGGATTTGTAAGTATCATCATGGTAGACCTCAACAGCTTCTTCTGCCTAAAGTACACAAAAATATTAGCTTGCTTATTCAGAAACTTGGAGGAGAACAAGGAGGAATTGTATTTATACAAGGACCACTTCCAGAAATTCAGAAGTTGAAATATAATTTCCTTTGACAAATAATAGGGTTTTTTTTCAACAAACAAAGTCGCTTAGGACCTTGCACTTTATACACAACCATTGGCTACAAGATATATTCCTAGACACAGGATTGATATGAAAGATAAACATATGATTCATTATTTTGATGAAGTTTTATATGTGGCTACATGTCCAATATGACCTTTTAAACTGGTGTTTAAGTTCCTTCTTTTCTGAAAGTAGGAAACCTGCACCCACTTCATTGAGGAAATAAAGAGGAGAGGCGGCCAAGAAAGGCCATCCCTGGCAATGACAAATTCCTTATGTTACATCTTTGAACAAGAGAAGATCTGCCATTAAACTAGAAGGCAAGCTGGGAGACGGGGAGAACAACTTTCTGAGTTGAAGATTTAAACTAAACCAGCTAAAAAAGAAAACATCTAAGGTTCTTGTAGACCTGCAAGGAGTCTAGACAAAGGGAACATGGCATTTTCATGGTTAAGGTAGAAAATTATAAGCCAAAGAATAATGTTGAAACACAATTTTAAAACTATAGCAAACTCATGAAAACTAAGAGGAAAAGAGAGTACAAGATCATAAAGTATTGCCATAAAGTCAATTTGTCTAACATATTCATATTGTAGAAACTACATAATGCATTAGAGACAGAACACATTACAGATGAATGAATGGCATTATCCATTTTGACATTAAATCTAAGAATCTGCTTGGCATTGCTTCTATTTTCAGGTTTTATTCTCAAAAACCCAAGAAGAGAAATGGACTAGAATGAACGACATGAATGATGAAACACTTCTGTTTTTCAAACTTGAATGCAAAATCTTCTGAGCTTTTGGAAGCATGGATTTATTGCTTCCAAAAGAGTGAAAATAAAAGCAAGGAATAGCAGAACTTTTGAGAAAATGCTATCTTCAACATTAAAATCTCTCTGTGATATTTCAGTAAAAACATAAAAAAATGACAGCAATGCCAAACAGGCCTGAAGTGTTTAGATACAAACATAGAACATGTTCGAGGGCAGCACAACCATTTCATATTATCATGTTTAACATACGCCCGATCAGTCAACTTTTTATCACGGTACAACATCAAGACATTACAAGATACCCAAGATGACAAAAGAAGCGGCATCAGCAGATGCTACCAATGAATGCATAGTAGTCAGCCATTTTTACACTAAATTTAGTGTTTCAACACAAATATACGGGGGGGGGGGGGGGGGAACGAAACATCCCTGTTTTGAGGCAACAAGACATGCAAGATAACACAACAAGCAGAACCAGTGATGTCATAAAAATAATCATAACAAAAAGACTCCTGTGGGTTGGGGGGAGTGTGGCTGGTTGAGGAAGATCTTGAAAAGAAGACAGAAGGGACTTCCTGCAGTTTCCTTTCGTGAGATCATTCAAAACCCACGGGAACTTCACCAAATAAAAGGACGAAAAATATGTACTTCATCCTCAAGTGGAGCAGTAAAGAACAGAAGATATATTGATAAATGCTAGGTTTCTGAACGGTACTGACTCCAAAGATTGCAATATTGCATAGATAGCAATGAATGGGGTGATGTTTTAAATTGAAGCAGAATGATAAACAACCCTCATGAAGGATTCTTAGCCACCATTTAGGGAGAATGAAAAAAATAATGTCATGATTACAAGCGTTGATCTACACTAAAGAATTGATCAATCAATCCTTGTAATGATTTAGGACCTCATCCAAAAAAAACTAATAAGAAGGTGTTATTTGGATTTCTTGACCCCACAAGTACTCAAGATCTTCCCATGCATGGTTAATATGGGACTGAACACAGCATGCACGGGTCCTTACATACTCTCCCTATATAAGGCCTGGCATTCCATGCTAAGGGTCCAGTCCAAATCAAATCAAATCCAATCACAAACACTATGATCGATTTATGGTCAATCCCAAAAGGACTTGTACCACAATGTCTTCCAGTCCACATGGACCATGAGCAAGATCCACTCTCATACCATTGGTAATATATTACCTAGGACTTCACGAGAAAAAGGTTAACTAAAAGATAGCTATTTGGATTCCTTGTCCCTATATAAGTAGTGTAAAATCAATGTGGGGTCAAGCAGATGCCTGTACGGGTCCTCACAGTCCTGATGTATTAACACACCAGCCTTCAACAAACTAAAGACCGGCTTTATATGTAGCCTAGAATAAGTGAGAGTTAGTGCAAAGATTGACCATATACCCTGATCCTATTGCAACAAGCCTAGAATTGGAAAGCATATTATGTTTTTCACAATTCAATACATCTACCAGTTAATCTGCAAGGATTGTCCATCTATAAAAAAGAACATCATCAACTTCCACGCTTCCTCTACTAACTGTGATATCTGACTATGATTTCATCACGTACACTTGTTAGAGATCATCATCCAATCAATGTGACTATTATTGGGGAATGAAGAATAATTTGCTGTAATAGAGTACAATTTGCTTCTAACTGGATTCTGTTCATGCATTCACAATGTTTTTCTTCAATCAAACCTTCAACAGCTTTTTCACCATGAATTTCTTCAACATGATTTAACAAGCTTTTCATTGAGAAACTTGTCTTCAATCCATAGATCTTCTTCCAATAGTGGAGCATTAATACCGCTTTCAATATATAACTACAAATCAAAAGCTGTTAATACTTGCAGCCTTTTTTAAGTTCAACAACAAGCTTTTTGGCTTTGACAAAAATAAGAAGATGCACTGAGTTTGACATTTGAACTATAATACACATTCCCTACTGTTAAAACTGACCAAATTTGTGCATCATTAATGTAAACACTTCATCTTTTTCTTCAGGTCATTTAGATTAAACAAGTGGCAAACCAAAAGCTCTAAACCAAAGAGAAAGATCTTCATCATATAATGATAAAAACAAGAAAATAGATATTCTGCACACATTTTTGACTGGTAATGTCTAATTAGAAGGGGAGAGGGATAATGGTGTTTCACCTCTCCAGTTGAAAAGAACAGTGTTACAAAAAGTTCCTATGCATGGTAAATCACATTTCAGAAAAATATTTTACAGCAGCAGATTACTAATAAAAGTTGATATATATCTTCAATTATGCAATCATATATATGTCTGTAGTCAAATCACCATGCCTTCGACCAATTTCTGGCACCACAAGACAATGAGACAAAAGGATCTATATGAAATAAACTGCAGGGCTAAAAGATAGATATAAAATATGCAGACATATGCCAATAATGAAACGCTTTAATCAAGGGTATAAATCCTGGTGCCCACCACCCTATTCGGTCCCTGGTCAGTAAGGTACCAGGATGCTACCATCCCAACTCTTAAGATGGTCTGACACCATACAGGAATGCTTTTTTTCCCCTTGTTTTTTAAAACTTTTGTTATGTTAAATAAAATTTTATGAACATTTAAATATTCACAAAATCCTTAAACAAGGTTTTTGAGTCGATGGTAAGGTGCATGATGCTGGTAATAGTACTGACACCTGGTGGTTTGAATAAAAACCTAAAAGCTTTTTCATTGGGATGATTTTAAATTGATGCAATTTTTTGGTGTGCATCAAGGTGCTCTCAAGCATGACCAAAATTCATCCAAATCATGTAACAATTTATACCAATAATGCAAACATGTTATGTTTTTTCCAAAATTATATTTATATTATTTAAATAATTGAGTTATTCTATAATGATATTATCTTACAAAAAATGCATTGAAAAACATAATTCTGTAGGCCAATCCCCACCCTACAACATATCCAAATTCATGACAAATGGGAAAATTTTGGTAAAGTTTCCCTTTATTTTGTTATTTTTGGTCAAGTTGGGGAAAAAAAGGGAGTAAGAACCTTATTAGATGCATGAAGTATTTGATGTCAAGGATGCTGGATCCCAGCAAGGACAGGCCAAATCTAGGCTCTCTCTCTCTCTCTCTCTCTCTCTCTCTCTCTCTCTCTCTCGTGTGTGTGTGTGTGTGTGTGTGTGAGCCTAGGACCCTCCCATGAATGATGACAAAGGAGATTTCTAGAAAAGGCAAGCTCACTTTTTCTCAAAACAAAGTGACCCAGTTGGGTCTCAGCGGTAACCAACCAAACTGACCTTGGTACCAACATGTTCTAACCAATTCCAAGTGGGATGGGTGCATGATGTCCCATGCTTATCCCATGTACCGTTCTCTACGGAACGATATGGTATGAGCAAGATAGGTTGGTACCATCAATACCTTAATACTTGGTTTTAATAAAGTTAGGTCTCTTAAAAAAAAAAAATTACTCTACCTAAAAATACACTAAAATTACCTACATTTCCAGTCCAACTTGAATTTTTAAAACAAATTCCACGTAACAATAGACAGACTTGGACCTGCTACACTTATATTCTAATAAATAAAAGATGATCCACATAGAGCTATCGACGATTCTAACAATGACCAAGACACCCCATAATCAGTTAATGCATACCAAGTTTTGAGCTTGTTTTCTATGCCACCATCTGCATGGGCAAATTGAGAAAATTAAAAGGTGCAAAAAATAGAACCTCATATGCTTCTCAAAAAATACATAAATGATATAATTTGAGAAAATGACTAAAGAAGAGCACATTCAATTCGCTAAAAGAAAACAAAGCTATCAGTGAATTCCTAATATATAAAAAAACATTGAGATAAACACATAAAGCATGTTAAAATTTATAAGTTATCTGCTAAATTCCTGCATGTCAAAATATCTGATCAGTCCCTAGTTCTGGAGTATAAAGGATGAAGAAAGCTCAGTCCATGTTACTAGAGAACATAAAAGTTATTTACTATATTAAACTCATGCAATGCACGTATGAAAAAATACATTAAGAAATATAAAATTGTAGATCATTTTTTAACCTTTTTATTCTTCTATATGTTGTGAATCATATCACATGCAAACAAATATGAAAAATAGCGTGCTAAAACTATATATGCATGCAGGCCTTCTCAACCTACATGTGGTGCACTTTACAAAAGGTGTTGACCTGGTCAACCATTCCAATTGAAGAAGAGTAACCGGTTCAGAAAGTTTCCAACAAGCTGCAAGCCATTTTATCCTGAATACCATTCTTGTCTGAATTCTCTCTGGCTTATCCTCTCCTACCTTTGTTAAAGGCCCCATCTTTCACTTCAAGTTGTTGCCATGAGTTGGATGATCCAAGCCTAACGCTAGGTATGTGCACCACAAGAGCATGTCAATAAATCTATTCATTTACTGCAGCCACATAGCCCCCCTAATGAAACAACAGTCCTGCCTTCCATCTATCCCAGGCAATAATTGAATTGTCTACAGCACACATGAGGCCTCCATGATCTCTTAGGGTTCTATTCACTCTCTCTGCTCCATCACTAGAGCAATTGCTTGTGAAGAATGACATCTCTGTGAAGCCCAAACTTGATGCCCTTGGGGCACTTGGCAATGCCGTGGGCTTTGAACTACAAACTGCTCAAGGTATGACCAACACAGATGGTGCAATTACCTTGTGGGACTACCCTTCTTTAGGATGTTAGCAAGTTTACGACCCCTCAACCAATTTTTCATATCTTGCTGACAATGGAACTCTCTGTTGTGGGAACAGGAGGGATCCTTCAACTGACTTTGATCCCAAGGAGACTCTTGCAAGCATTACCGAACTTGTGATTAAATGGCAATAACCATGTAGCAAGGATCTAATGCAAGAGGCTCCTGTGAGATACAACAGTTCTGGTCCAGCAAGCACCATAAGCGATTGAAGTCGAGATGAAAAAATAGCCATCCATCACTACAAAACACAACTGGTAGTTAAATGCAGTTAAAAGGGCTCCAAAGCTCTTGGCATCATGAGTCACTGAAGGAGACTCCATCATAACCTGCAATCTCATTCCATGCTAAACAGCAATTCATCTGAGTTGAAATGCTGAAAACTTTCCGATTGTCTAAGCTATTAAATAAAGTTAAAGCTTTCAAACATTGGTTTTGCCTTAAACTGAGTAGCTTGTAGAAGAGTTATAGAGATGGAACAGTTAGAAGCAAGGTTTCCGGAACCGTGCCGAACCGGCCGGCTCGGGACGTACCGAACCGGACCGCCGGCCGGCCGGCACGATTCGGCTTCAAAAAACGGCACACCCACCTACAAAACCAAAACAAAAAAAAATAGGTATCGCACCGAACTGGGCCCGAACCGGAGCCGAACTGGCCGAAACGGGTTCGGCGCGGTACCGTGGGAGGGGGCATGTGGGGCTGTTTTTGTTTTTGTCACATGGCACTGTAGCCATGTGACTTCACAGAAAGGGGGGGATTAGCTTAGGTTTTAAGATGAGAAATGTCACAGAGAGCTCGAAGAGCTCTCTGTGTTCTCTACAGCAGGCGCACGAAGGAAGAAAAACCCCAAAAAAAAATTCGCTCGGTCAATTTCAACCCAATTCAACCTGCAAAAATCGAAGGGGTAGGTAGAATCAAGGTCCGTATACTTTTCTTTTTCCATATTTTCGTCTTTCGTAGCGTTAAATTTTGTTAAAATCCATGCAAATTAGAAAATTAAGAAATGCTATCAAAATTTATTTGTTGGAAATGATTTTAGAGTATGTTGTAGATTTAGGATAGATCTACACAATGATACTAAAATCTTAATTTTTTATTAAGTATATAATTTATTAAATTAAAAATTAATTTTGGATTAATAAATTAATTTAAAAAAATAATTAGAAATAAAAAACTGTAATTATAAATTATTAATTTAGGGCTTGTAAGCTATTCTCTCTATAAATTTCATATCGATTTATTCAAGTTTTGTGCATCTCATGAATAGTGCCCGTAAGTCTTAAATTGAAAAAAAAGTGGCTTTTAATGCATTTCTAGGCTCTTAAAAAAATATATGTAACATGTATGATGGAATCCTACATGAATCTAAAATTTAAAAAAAAATTTTATTTTTTTTTATTTTTTGAATTTTTTAATTAAAAAATAAAAAAAATAAATTATATTTTAAAAATTAGGTTAATTAACTGTTAATTAATAAACATTATTATTGACCTTATATGTAATTTAAATATTCAGGTATGGATCCATCAAGGAAGAAGAAGGATCCGGAACGGGATATTGGCTGGTTACATGGAGAGATGCTCTCGGGTCGGCAGCACTGGAGGTGTAAATGGTGCAATACCGAATTCAAAGGTAGGGGGTAACAAGGTTGAAGCAACACTTGGCTGGCGGCTATCCTGATGTATCTGCATGCCGACAGTGTCCACAGGAGGTCCGTCAGTTGATAAAGAAACACTTTGTTGAGTTTAAAGCTGGAAAGGAAAGAGCAGCAAAGAAGAAGGCAGAGGTGGACCGCAGAGTCGCAGAACCACCTTATCACTCCAGGGAGTCAAAGGAAGCTATTCCTTCTGATGAGAAAGCACAGATGGAGGCTGCTATTCAGACGAGCTTGTATGAGCAGAGGCAGCAGGAGGAGGCAGCCAGGCAGAGATAGCGATTCGGGCCATCAGCTTTTGAGTCAGGATCGGGATCCGCTTCTGCTAGTGCTCCAGAAGAGTCTGAGACAGTTTAGGAGGACCTCCTTAGTCAGAGAGCCCGTCAGGAGAGGCACCGACCGTATTGCATCCATGTTATGAGCATTTGGCAGTAGGAGGAAGTCTTCCAGGCCCAGGGACATTCCAGAGGGAGCCACTATCCATGATGTCGATCCACATGCATTTTCCAGTAAAGATTCAAAGCAACAGAGGATTGACACAATGCTGAAGAAGGATATGTGGCGGGCCATCTCCTCCTGATTTCATTTCAGTCATATCCCAGCCCATGCAGCAGACAATCCTTATTATCGCTCTGCTATTTCATCTATACAGGCTGCTGGTGCAGGTGTAGATCATCCAGCATCGAGGAATATCTATGGTCATCTTCTGGACAGCAATAAGGAGGAGCTAGAAGGATGGATATCCTCATATCAGAGCAAGTGGCCTGTGTATGGATTGACGGTGATGTATGATGGTTGGACTGGTCCTACTAGACGGAGCATCATCAATTTTTTGACTTATTATGATGGGAAGACATTTTTTCAGAAGTCTATTGATGATTCAGATCAGGTGCACGATGTCAGTAATATCCTCAGATTGATGGAGGAGGTAATTGATCAGGTGGGAGAGCATAATGTCGTGCAGGTAATCACTGATAATGGACCACAGTACAGGGCCGCAGGGCAGATCTTGATGGAGCGGCGGCCGCATATTTTCTGGACCCCTTGTGCTGCACATTGTATAGGCCTCATGTTGATGGATATTGGTAAAATTCACAGGGTGCAGAAGATTGTTGAGCTAGCACAGTCTATCACCAGATTTATATATAACCATACATGGGTCTTATCATTGATGAGGAGCTTTACAGGGGAAAAATATTGAGACCGGGGGTCACACGATTTGCAACTAATTACATTGCACTTGATAGTCTTCTTAACAAGAAAGCAAAGCTGCGTCAGATGTTTGTCAGTCAGGACTTGCAGGAGAGCAGATATGTCAGGGCAAATACTAAGGGAAGCAATGTGGAGAATTTAGTGACGAGACAGACATTCTGGCAGCGGGCTGAGAGGATAATGGAGGCTATCAAGCCTCTATATGAGATACTTCGTGCCGTGGACTCCGAGAGGTATGCTCAGATGGACTTCTTATATTTCATGATGCAAAGGGCAAAGGAAAAGATCCAGGAGGCAGATCCATCACATGCACATGAGTATATCCGGATCATTGATGGGCGGTGGAGTTATCAAATGAGTTCGGATTTGCATCTAGCAGGTACGTAGTATTTTATGAAGTCCCTAAAAATTAAGTTTCAATTAGATTCATACAAGTACGCTTGACTGATTCTTAAAATATATGTGCAGCTTACTATCTAAATCCGAGATTTCAGTACACCGTACCGGATATTGCCATGGACGAGGATCTTATGTCTGCCCTGTGCAATGTTATATATAAGATGGAGCCCGATCCAGATATCGCTGCTATGTGCCTTGAAGAAGTAAGTTAGGTTGAAATTATTGAATGATTTTTAATAGCATTAATTTCAACAAGCTAACAATTTTTTTTCTGACAGACGAAATTTTTTAGGAAGAGCACAGATTCATTTGGATCCACTGTAGAGGTCAGAAGTAAATCAAAGATGAATCCTGGTAGGTACTACTAAGGAGTAAGTCTAATATTATATCATGATTAAATTTTTTATTTTGCCAAATTTAAAATTATAAATGATGTAATGTCTTTTGCAGCTGAATGGTGGATGCATTTTGATGGATCTGCTAAAAATTTGAAGATTCTTGCAATGAAGATCCTCTCCCAGATGGTGTCCTCCAGTGGATGTGAGCGCAACCGGTCTACATTTGGTCTTATCCACTCCAAATAGAGGAACCGTCTGAAACAGAAACGCCTCAACGATCTTGTGTATGTACACTATAATTTAAGGTTGAGGCTAAAATGTATTCAGGAAGAAGTAGAATTAAAATATCCTGATCCCACTGCAAGTTCATATATTGATAAGGATGAAGATCCAATGATTGGGTGGGTCATGGGTCAGCAGCAACAGCAGCCAGAGCTTGATAAGCCAAGATCGCCTCCTCGACCAGCCAGTTTTGTAGCTAGTGAGGCTGGGGTAGATGCTGGACAATGGGCAACAAGTCATATTCCTCGCAGGGCTCCAGCAGATACAGCACATCATCCGTCCCCACCATCTAGTAGACCTGGAGACAGGGAAAAGAAAAGGCAGTTGCACCTCCATCGGAGCACTCAGTCCACTCAGATTCAGATACCAGAGACAATGATGATAGTGCTTCAGATAGTGGAGGATCTAGTGATCAGGGAGGGGCAGGAGGACAGGAGTCGCAGCCTCCTAATCCTATTCGATTCACTGGAGAGTCGCAGTTTTACCATGCCACACAGGATACAGATCATGGAGCACCATCTGATAGACCTCGTGGTGATACGATTCCATATAGGCAACGGGCTCCGTGTGGTCGTTCGGGATACGATACAGCTGCAGATCTTGCACGTGGAGTAGGATCCTTGGATGTATCTGGATCATCCTCATATTCAGGATTCTCTTATCCGCAGCTACCGGCAGCTTATGGTCCATATGATCTATATGGTGCATCCGAGACGTCAGCATCCAGTGATTATTATCCTGGAGCATCTTATATATCTGATTTTGTTGCTGGTATATTTGGATTCCTCCCTGCACTTGCACTACCATATCGTCAGTCTCTGGACAGCTCTCAGAGTCGGGACATCAGAGAGGGATCTGCGATTAGTTATGACCCGTCATGCATACCTCCTGGGATGAGCTTAGAGGAGTATCATGCTACCTGGCAGGAGGGACATGCCGACTTTCCTACGGAGTATATACATGATCCCTATATTTATGGACATCGTCACTCTACCCGATTCTAGACATTGGTATGTAATTATATATTTATGACACATTTTACTTTCATTAATTGCTGATAATCTTAGTTTAATTATCATTTTTTTTATTTCAATTGAAATTGGTCCTAAATATTAGTATTTAGTCCTAAACCCTAAAGCGGTACGCCATCCTAAGCCTAAATCCTAAATCGGCCTAAACCCTAAACCGGCCTAAACCCTTAAAAAATAAACCCTAAACCCTAAACCCTTAAAAATTAAAATAAATACCTTGAACTTACAAAAAAACAAAAAAAAAAAAAAAAAAAAAATTTTTACCGAACCGGTACCGGCCAACCATCGGTATGGCACCCGGTACCGGTACCGGAAACCTTGGTTAGAAGGTTTTTTTGGTGTAATCAGCCGATAGGAAGCTATCTGAACTGGTAACTTTCTTAAGTAGTTGGATGACCAAGTCAGTGCCGGATGTAAAGCCCCATCACGTGTAGGTGGAAGCAACCTACAAGAGGGTTCCCCTTATAAAGTGTGCATTTGGAGGTTCATGATTTCAAAATAGCGATATGATCCTTTTTTATCTAAAAAAATTATGAAAAAAAGAAAGAAAGAAATTTAAGATTTTTTTAGAAGGTAAGGTTGTTGGAATTAGAATGCTCAAAAATGGGGGAAAAACTATGATAAGAGATCTTATGGGTCATACATGGAAGGCTTTGTGCAATGGGAGGTTTTATTTCAGTTTCCATATTTTAATCTTAAAGGGTGTCCAATCACAAGAAATCTTTTGGGGTGTATATGGAAAGTTGCATGTAGAAGATATAGACCAACCAGCATAGACAATCGCATTATTTGATAGAAGGAAAGATAAAAGGTATGGGTTTAACATGCTCCGAAAAGGAAAAGGAAAGGGGAAACTGGCCAATGCAATTAGAGAATTATAGTGATGAAATTTTGAATAAAAAAGCTGACAAGCATAATCCTAAAAAGCAAATTCCAAAATACAAAACTTCCTTTTAGTAATATTGTATTTGTCTGTCACCATGGTTGAAGATAGTTGGAAGGCAGACAGCTCGAAATTTAGTTGATGTATAACATTATTTTTTTTTTAAATAAAAAAAAGGTGGATTGGAGTGTCATTCTATATCATAACACACTATATCATACTCATGCCAAACTTTCCAACAAGATACAGATGATTTACTGTAATACCACAGGTTGTCTTTAACAGGAACCATCAGAAAATAAAAATCTTTAAGAGGACCTCAAATGGTTGAACATGATTTGATGTTACAGTCATTATCCTACAAAGTGTATGTCCAGTATCAAGAAGGGACACTGAATTGAATTTATGTCCCAAACAGCAGATAGAGTTAGCGCCTTAATTAAATTCAAACAGCAGATAGAGTTAGCGCCTTAATTAAATTCAAACAGCAGATAGGGTTTACGCCTCCATTAAGTTTAAGATGGATTACAGGCCAAAAGATTGCCAAAAAATAAATATACAAGCCACAGAAGATCGTCAATACCAGAAAAGGGGAGAACCAAAAAAAAATCACACTGCGAAAAGAAATACGAGAACAATTGGTTAAGAGCTCACTGACTTTTAACATCTGAAAGGTATCCTGCAGCAATGAATAAGGAGCTGCAACAAACCAAGTCTTCACAAATATTCAAAGGGACCAAAACCCAATAAGCAGATAAGCTATAAACAATTTGGAAGGTATCATGAGAAATGAAGAGAGTAGAAATGACTAGCACAGAAGCCACACAATGTGTGATGTAGGCAACCAACCAGAAAGAAAACCATCAAAGCTAACCAATTTAAAGGATCAAAGTTGGGGCAGAAAGAGGGAAACAACAATTTAATCTGAGGTGCTTAGACTCGGATCCAATATAATATCTTTAAAGTGAAGCATCAATGGAACATTTTTACAAGGTATCAAATCAGCATCCTTTGATTTCACATTATAGATTAATCCAAAATGAAGATCTGATTGCGTTCCAACAGGGCAGTTTTCCAAAATTTATGGTAAAAATTTAATACCATGAGTGAAAACAAGAGGTAATCATAATTTATCATCACATTCTAGATCAAGTTTTATCAAGATTGGATGGAAAGGCAAGAGGTGCACCTTAGAAAGAAGGCAAATCAAAGACTGGACATGGTTGCGGAGAATTGAATCCCCAATTAATGCCCAACTTTTGTTCCTCATTGAGTCCAGAAATTTCTCTGCATTAAATGGAGGTAAATCACAACCACGCGGTCTCCATTTCCAATAAAGATATGCCTTATCAGGTCGCCCATTCTTCATACAATTCTGAGGAGGTTCTATGAAATGGCAGGTCTCATTATTATATGCTGGTCCAGAAGGATTTGGGATCCATTCCCCAGTAAAAAGATCGCATTTTTCTGCATCACATGGAATCCAATCAATTTTCAAAGCACTATGCTGGAAAAACAATAAAACAAGCAAAAGGAAAGCTAAGACTTTTTTTCTCTTTTTTTTCCTTCTTTTTGTGTGTGTGTGTGTGTGTGTGTGTGTGTGTGTGTGGAGAGTTGTTTGGGGGGGATGGGGGGGTCATGTAAAACCACTTTCCATGAATCCCGAAAAAACAAATGATGGTAGTGTTATTTTTTAAGTTTTAGATTTAGTGCTAATCACATGCATGGAGGATGAAAGAACAATAACATGTTTCATGTTCAAATTAACCAATCAAGTCTGCATGTTATGTCATAACAACTATTAATAATCTAACATTAAATATTTTCATTAAACTAGGGAGTATAAAGTAAATGGTTATAGAACCCAACCCAAAATTTTCAAAGTGGCTAAATATGCAAGCAGCCATGATACTGTGTGGTCCCTAGGCAATATGAGGCTCAATGGGCAGGCACCTAGGCAGGTTGTTTTTTATAAACATGTATAAAAGTATTAAACTAGACATTGCTTAATAGAATTTTCAGGGAAAAAAAAGAAAAACCATATAGAAGGCATTGGAGGAGGAGAGATCAGAGCACTAAATATCCAAGGCTTCGGCAAATGTGGACCACTTGCCCGCCGCTGTGCAGCCTATCCACATACAAGGACAACCTACACCCTATACGGGGCAGCCAGGGGATGCATATGCATATATGGACGAATACACTGCTGCATGTATTGCTTTTCAAAATAATGCCCCCACTCCCTTCTTCATTTACTGTCCTAAGAATATTCAAGCAAAAACCTTATTTCATTTTATAAATTTAGAAATCAGCAACTTTCCCATATAAAACACCATAAAAAATATTTCCAATATTAAAAAAAATGCAAATTTATCAACTTGCAAGATATATTAGTTTTACATGAACAGAAGTATCAAAAACATGCTTAAGGATTTCCCACATCATGAGACAAACTAAGCAAAACAAATAATAAATAAAAGCTAAGGTAGTAATAACTTTCTATCACAAGCTCATTTGAAGCTACAATTTTGTGAAAACTATTGACCTACCAATCCAGAAAAGGATTAACACTTATATATTAATTTGGTCATCATTTGCTTTCCACTAATTCGACTTCTTCTCTTTAGATAACTTGAAAGTTTATAAAAATAAAGTTTTCAAAATTCAATACCTTTCTGAGAAACTTGCTCTTCAAGATCTAATGCCGTCTCAGAAACAGACAGACCAGAGGCACCAGTTTTCTCAATTGATGGAGAGTCTGAAAAAGGTCAAGACATCTAAAGCATCAAGACAAGAATATACATGATATCAAGGAAAAAAAATTCTCCTAACACTGTCAAATGTTTTGAATGTTCATTTTCTATGATTTATTCCATTTTCTGAGGTACATGTTGGGTACAGTTTAGACCAGCAATTTTGGTTTATGAGTTCTAATTCAAAGTAATTAGTATCAATACAGAAATTTCAAAAATATGCATAGATAGCTCTTGATTTCAAGAAAACACAGATGGTACCAGCAAGCCATATTACAGAATCAATGACATATCACCCAGACATGACTTGTTTGATTTTAATATTTCTAGCTCTATTATCCCAGGCTGTTCACGACAGCAATCTTAATTTCCAATGAGAATTCCACATACTTCGGGCATCCAATCACTTCCCCAGAAAACTAGTATATAGAAATCACAAGAAGACACTAAGCTTTTGTTTGGAATTTTCTCATTTAAGTAGTATTATCAACAACATCCAAAGTTCTACTTTTTTCCTACTAGAAGGGATGAAGAACATGCCAAAAATTACATGGTCCAGGACAAAGAACAAAGTTTAAGAATTGAGTCTTTTCAAATTTGTCACTGTTGTAACACACAAGCATTTCCCTCTAAAGCTTTCTTTGCTGATAACTGAAAGGATCCCTCAATCTAACGATTAAAGCATTTCTGATACATGAACTAAATTACCTATAACAGCGTAGAAAAATAACGTACCATTCGGACAATCTTCCCTAGCAGAGAACAATACATTCCAAACAGTTTACCTAGAAAACCCCAATTCTTAAGCAAAAGGTCTTTCTTCGAAAATATTTCTGATTTATTACCTAGCTTCCGAGATCTTGAAATCTTACACATTCCCAATCTAAAATCCGACCAATTTCTCCATCAGCAACATAAACTATCAAATATCTTCTGATTTGAAAGAATCAAGATCTTTTCAAGAACAAGAACACCAAAAACAAACCCGAATCCAAACCTTCCATTCCACCAAATCATCGCATCAAGAAATTTTTTTTAAAAAAAAAGTCTAGAAAAGATTAACCCCGACGTAAAACTATGAAAAGCTTTCTTTTTAACGCTATCTGAACTAAAGATTTTGCGCGTTCCCACAAAAACCAAACTCGAAAATAGAGATCTCTGGGGCGAAATCTCATACCTTTCTCCCGCTTTTTATCTCGGGCATCGACCACCGGCGCCTCCGTTCTCTCGGCGGTGGCGGGTGGTTGGGAGACGGGCAAGAATGTGGTGGAATGGGAGAAGAAGAGGTGGAAGGAGATGCCCATGAAGATGGCGAAGACCAAGACCTTGACGAAGAGGTGGTTGCTCTTCCGGTGGAGGGCAGGCCACGGCTCCCACTCCGACCCCATCTCCTTCACCATCTACCGCTCCTCAGAGCAGAGGAAGAGGAGGAGGAGGTCTCCAAGAATCGACGTAGAAGAAAACAGTGAGAAAGAAAGGGAGTCAAAGACTACAAGAAGGCGGAAAAAGGAGGAGAAGAAGAAACACGAAAGAAAGCAAGCAAGGCAGCGTCTTTTTTTAATGGTAGAGAAGATAATGGGGACTGAGAAAACCCCCAACTAACAGGGGAAGGAGGAGGATGTTGTGGGCGGATGGCAGGAGGATAACTAGCACAAGCCTCCTTGTTTCTTTTTTTTTTTTTTTTTTTTTTTTTTTTTTTTATCCCTCTATTGGCAAGACCGGTGCGGTAACTTTATTTTATGGTGCAGTATATCATCACACCGTGAGATAAATATGGTTGTCTCTATAAAACTTGAATATATAAATGGGTGCAACGAGAGCTCTAATGTAAAAAATATGGGGTGTATTATTGTTTCATTCATCATATCTATATTTCTATCTAGTTCTCACCTGATTTATCACTACCATGCCTCGGAAAGTGGTCGTTTTGGCATTTTAGAATGAGTGAAATGCAGCATATATTTATTGCTGGCTGATGAGGCCAAGGCCCACCGCGGCGCTGCTGGCTCTGGCAAAAGGCTCATGGGGAAGGAGCAATTGGACTGCAATAATGCGAATGGTATAAGAATGAGAGAGTGGTAATAATTTAATAGTATGAAAGTCTTCATTTCATTTTATTTTAATAAGGTTAGGTTCAGGAAGTTATATAAATGTATCCCACTTTTAAAGATCCAGGCCGCTTTCTTCTCTCGACAAGATAAAAGCTTGGATACAGGAAGAGATGGATGCAGGAAATATACGAAGGTGATCTATAAGTGTATCATAGAATAGCTTTTTTTTCTCTCATCCATTTACCACTATTTTGTTACTGTCATGCCCCCCCCCAGGACATGGATCATTTTAGGATGAGTACCAGAACGCTGATGTGGAGAGCTGGTTGATGAGGCCAAGGACCACCGCGGCACCGCTAGCTTTGGTAAAAGGTTCGTGGAGAAAGAGAACTTCGATTCCATGGTGGGGGCATGGGCTGTCCGTCGAGAGCATCTGAAGCAAAGTCACTCCTGCTCGTAGGATGAGCTCAATACCCCAAAATAGATTGATTTGGATCTAACTTATTAAACTGGCCTGTGTAATGTTAGAAATAAACGTTGTGAAATAAAAAATTAGAAACAGTAAATATAAATTATATGCTCTGTCCTAAAGCACTATACGGTGCTATGTAGAACAGTAATATAAATACAATGAATCATAACAATTGTGTTTTAAGAATTCTTAGAACGGTAATATAAATACAAAGAATCATAAAAATTGAGTTTTAGGAATTCTGACCGGAGGCGTGCAGAGGCACTGTCCTAAGATAATTCTCGGCCCTCGTACAGGATACAATCCGAGAAATCTGCCCCAAGATACAACCAGGTATCCCTTCTACAGGCACGACTGTGAAGGGACTGACAACGGCTTCGCCCAGCAGTGAAACAAAATTAAAAATTGGAAAAAGAAAACCTAGAACGCAAGAGAGTTCTAGATCGGGAAAACAGCAGATTGAGAGAGATAGGAAGAGAGAAGTCCGTAGATAACTCATCTGTGATCTGACTCCATCCTTTTATAGATGGAGAAATGCCGTGAAGAAGAGACACCGCTCGGTGAAGACGCGACGCGGTACAGCGGAGGACGTGACGCTCAGAGAAGACCGCTGTTCAGAAGTCGCGACGTTCGGAGAAGATGCGATGTAGTTCGGTATGGAAAACGGAGAAAAAAAAATAAAAGAAAAATGGAAAAAAATAACACACCCTGCCGCGCGTGCGGACCAGACCGACCGCGCGCGAACCGGGCCGAGCCGCGCGCGCGCGAGTGAGTGATCCAAGACGATACAAGGCCAAATGGAAGAGGGATCATATATAAATGTCTTTGGGATGTTCTCCTTTTCCCATGTGGGACTAAAAGAATAGCTTGGAAGGAATTTTGGGTTTTCCCTCCAAATCTCTAACAATCCCCCTCAAAACTCAAAATTCATTTATTATAAATAATTAAGTAGAACATAATAGAAAAATATTTACTGCTGGGTACATATACTGTGTAATTGATGAAGTGCCTTTAAAGTTCACTTCACTTAGCATTGATAGTATTGATTTGAAGGGAGCGGAGTGAACCAGGTCTTGAACTACGTTCCGTTAGATCAAATTTCTACTATAATACCCACAGTATAGAAGCTCATGTCGCGGGTTTGCACATTAATGGCCGTGTGCAAGCATCTTGATTTGTTTCATGAGAATTTCTAGAGATTGCCTATGTCTCTAGCCGCGGCCGTATACGGATATTCTCATATAGGTGAGTCCCTCCAAGGATGTGTATAGTGTCACATCTCGAGGAATACCTCTCGGGACTTATTCAGAGATAACTCTTCCTAAACACTACATAGGAGCACTAATCATCATAGGGATGGGCTAGAGTCAAAGACTCTTGCTAAATAAACTACATGTGCTCCCTGATCAACCAATCAGTTTGTTTTTACCACATTAAACCTCCTTCAAGGGATCTCCTATCACAGAGGTTGGATTCCCGCTGCTGGAAGATCCTTTATTGGCTAAGCCCCATCCCACTCGATGACATCAGGACCTTAGTCCTGTTTAAGCCTTTTGTAAGACAGTCAGCAAGATTATTATCTGTAGCTACATGACTTATAGAAACAATTTGAAGTTTTTCTTTCCTTTTAACAGACTTTTATCTTAATTTGATGTGTCTGCTTACTTTAGCATTTATTAACTTCTTTTTGCAAAATTCTATAGCAGCTCTAGAGTCACAATGTATTGAAATTGGAGGTATAGGAGAAGATATAGAAATCTCAGTAAGAAGCTCTTTTAACCATTCTGCTTCAGTACAGGCAGAGTCAAGAGCAATAAGCTCGGCTTCCATGGTGCTCCTAGCTAAAATAGTTTGTTTAGTTGATTGCCACGATATGACACTACCTCCTAACAGAAAAACATAACCAGATGTAGATTTGACATCTAAAGTGTCAGAAATCCAATTTGCATCACAATAACCTTCAAGAACATTTGGATAACCTGTAAAGCATAGAGAATACTCAGTAGTACCTTTTAGATATCTGAACACTCTTTCTAATGCATTCCAATGAATTGAACTAGGGTTAGATGTATATCTACTAAGTCTAGAAATAGTGAAAGCAATATCAGGCCTAGTCCGATTGGATAAATACATTAGAGATCCAATAATTTGTGCATATTTGTCTTGATTTATAGGTATTCCAGTATTCTTTGTAAGATGAGTAGATGGATCAAAAGGTGTAGAAACAGTTGAATAATTAGAATATCCAAATTTGTCTATAAGTTTGTTAGTATAATGAGATTGAGATAAACTGATTGATTCGACAGTTCGAATGATTTTCATTCCAAGGATTAAGTCAGCATTACCTAAATCTTTCATATTGAAATGATGAAATAGAAAATTCTTGATATCATTAACCAGATTCAAATCTGATGTAAGAATTAAAATGTCATCAACATAGAGACATAGAAAGATGAATTGATCATTAACTTGTTTTTGATAAAGACAATTATCGGATTCATTAATATGAAATCCGTAGGATAAGATCACTTGGTCAAATTTTTCATGCCATTGCTTAGGTGCTTGCTTCAATCCATAAAGAGATTTTACAAGCCTGCAGACTTTATTTTCTTGTCCTGGCACAGAAAATCCTTCAGGTTGATGCATGTAGATCTCTTCATCTAGATCACCATGCAAAAATGCAGTCTTAACATCCATTTGATGAATATAAAGTTTATATATGGAAGCTAATGCTAGAATGACTCTAATAGTGGAGATATGAGCAACAGGGGAATATGTGTCAAAGAAATCTATACCACCCTTTTGACCAAATCCCTGAACAACAAGTCTAGCTTTATATTTTTCTATTGTTCCATCAGTTCTCATTTTCTTCTTGAAAATCCATTTACATCCTAAAGGTTTGTTTCCAGGAGGTAGATTAGTAAGATTCCACGTATTATTTTTGATAATAGATTCAAATTCACTATTGATTGCCTCTTTCCAAAAAGGTGCATCAAGAGAAGACAAAGCTTCTAAATAAGTAGAAGGAGTATCTTCAATTAAATATGTGAAAAAACCTTCACCAAAATTCTTTTCTGTTCTAATTCTTTTACTCCGTCTAGGTTCAGGTTCAGATTCGGGTTCATGAGTTAAATCTGCAACTGAGGATGCAGAAGATGGAATATTATTCGTTGGATTAGACACTCTATTTTTCATAGGAAAAATATTTTCAAATAAAGTTGCATCTCTGGATTCAATTATTATATTATTTGATATTGATGATATTTCCGAGTTAATAACAAGGAATCTATAGGTATTACTATCCAACGAATAACCAATAAATATGGCATCTACGGTCTTAGGACCTATTTTTAATCTTTTGGATTCAGGAATACTAACTTTAGCTAAGCAGCCCCAAACTCTAAAGTAACTAAGTCTAGGTTTGTGACCCTTCCAAATTTCATAAGGAGTTTTATCTTTATCTTTTGCAGGTATTCTATTGAGGATGTAATTAGCAGAAAGAAGAGCTTCTCCCCATAAATTTTCTGGAACACCTGAACTAATGATCATTGCATTTATCATATCTAGTAATGTTCGGTTCTTTCTTTCTGCTACACCATTAGATTGAGGTGAATAGGGAGCAGTGACTTCATGAATTATTCCATTTTCTTCACAGAAAAGGTTTATTTCATTTGAAGTGTACTCGCCTCCTCAATCTGATCTAAGGATTTTAATCCTTTTTTCTAACTGATTCTCAGCTTCTGCTTTATAAATTTTAAATTTATTAAGAACTTCATCTTTAGTTTTTAGAAGATAAGTATAACAGTACTTAGAAAAGTCATCTATGAAAGTGACAAAATAACGACTACCTCCACGTGTTAGGATTCTATTAGAATCACAAACATCACTATGTATTAGTTCTAAGATTTGGGAATTTCTAAATTCTATAGGCTTGAATGGTTTTCTAGGTTGTTTTGATTGTACACAGACTTCACATTTAGATTTATGATCTATATTTATTTTAGGAATTAATAGAAGATCAGACATTTTCTTGATTGATCGACGATTGACATGACCCAATCTGCCATGCCAAGTTTCACAAGCCTCAAAGTTTAACACAATAGATTTAGAAGAAGAACCAGAGATTTTATTGATATTAACAGGTGCTATTACACTTAATTTGAATAATCCTTCAGATACAAAGCCCTTGCCAATAAACATATCTCCTTTGGAGATTACAACTTTATTTGATTCTAATACAACTTTAAGTCCTGTCTGGACAAGCAAAGAACCACTAATTAGGTTTCTTCTAATTGCTGGAACATGCTGTACATCACGAAGAATCAAAGATTTTCCTGAGATAAATTTTAGATTGATGTGACCTGATCCTAGTACTTGAACAGCTGTTCCATCACCCATTGTTACACTTCTTTCACTTGATCCCTGATAGGATGAAAACCAAATTTTATCAGTGCAAACATGGATATTAGCACCATATCTAACCACCATTCGGAATCAAAATAGGTTAGATTTATCGAAGGAGAGAAGGAGACTGACCTAAAAGAAGATGATTCTCCTTCAATCATATTGACCTGAGATTTGAATTGATTCTGGTTCTTAGTATCATTCTTCTTCTTATGGACAACCTTTTGCTTCTTCCGGTAGAAACATTGAGGAGCAATATGATTGTCCCTTCCACAGACAAAGCAGAATCTTCCATCACCTTGATCCTTGGATTTTATATTATTCTGCCTATGGATATTGTTTTGATGGAAATGTTTTCATTTTCCTTTAAAATTTTTCCCCTTAGGTTTATAATTAGGATTGTAATCTCTAGAGTTCTGACCTTTAGTATTTTAATTTTGACCTTCGGTAAGGTTGACTTTGGCCTTGAGTTGATTTTCTTGAATCTCTCTAAGTCTATATTGATCTTCGATCCTTATGGATTGAAGAAGAGACCTAAAGGTCAGGGAGGTCTGAGTCCTTTTAAGATTTTTGGCAAATTGAGTCCACGATGGAGGAAGTTTATCTATTAAACTTGAAACTTGATAAGTTTCATCAAGGATAGACCCTCCTCTAAGAATTTCTTGAACAAGGTTTTGGAAATGATGGATCTGGTCATTGATTGGTTGGTTATCTACCATTCTAAAGTTATAAAAGTCAGAAACGGTAAACCTCATAGCCCCCTCATGATCTCTGATATAGGTATCTTCTAGAGCACACCAGAGTTCTTTAGAAGTTTGACATTTCCTATAGGTTGCATACAGGTTGTCTGAAAGACAACTCAATATTCTAAACCTACAGTGATAATCTACTTCTTCAGGAGACTTAGAAGTTGCATCAGAACCTTGGGAATTGGTTTCAAATGGAAGAATTTTATCTAGGGCAGAAATTAGACCTAATGAAATTAACCAGGCTTCCATTTGTTCTTGCCATCTAAGAAAACCCTTCCCATCAAATCTATCAGGTTTAAGGCTAGAAGAATCCACAGAACCCATACCAAGGTAATTTAAGAACTAGAGCTGCACAATGATAAAAAATTCGTTTTAGAATTTTAATAACCAATATCAGAACATATATATTTAATTAAACAATTTTTGTTTCTATTTTATTTCATCGAGATTCATCTTAGAATGTTAGAAATAAACGTTGTGAAATAAAAAACTAGAAACAGTAAATATAAATTATATGCTCTGTCCTAAAGCACTAAACGGTGCTATGTAGAACAGTAATATAAATACAATGAATCATAAAAATTATGTTTTAGGAATTCTTAGAACAGTAATATAAATACAAAGAATCATAAAAATTGAGTTTTAGGAATTCTGACCGGAAGCGTGCAGAGGCACTGTCCTAAGACGATTCTCGGCCCTCGTGCATGATACAATCCGAGAACTCTGCCCCAAGATACAACCAGGTATCCCTTCTGCAGGCACGACTGTGAAGGGACTGACAACGGCTTCGCCCAGCAGTGAAACAAAATTAAAAATTGGAAAAAGAAAATCTAGAACGCAAGAGAGTTCTAGATCGGGAAAACAGCAGATTGAGAGAGATAGGAAGAGAAAAGTCCATAGATTGCTCATCTGTGATTTGACTCCATCCTTTTATAGATGGAGAAATGCCGTGAAGAAGAGACACTGCTCGGTGAACACGCGACGCGGTACAGCGGAGGACGCGACGCTCGGAGAAGACCGCTGTTCAGAAGTCGCGACGTTCGGAGAAGATGCGATGTAGTCCGGTATGGAAAACGAAAAAAAATAAAAGAAAAACGGGCAAAAAGACCGCTGTTCAGAAGTCGCGATGTTCGGAGAAGATGCGATGTAGTCCGGTATGGAAAACGAAAAAAAATAAAAGAAAAACGGGCAAAAATAACACACCACGCCGTGCGGACCGGACCGCGCGCGTGCGTGTGAGTGGCCCAAGATGGTACAAGGCCAAACAGAAGAGGGATCATATATAAATGTCTTTGGAATGTTCTTCTTTTTTCATGTGAAACTAAAAGAATAGCTTGAAGGGAATTTTGGATTTTCCCTCCAAATCTCTAACATGTAATAGTCTCGTGGATGAGGTCAATGATTAAAGTATGGCCTGCGTATAAAAACGGGTTATGTTAACCATTAATTAAAATCCATATTTGTCACCCGCACAGGCGAACTCATCCGGTGGAAATATTTTAGAATAATTTATCCAGATCAAACCATCAAGTGTAAAAAGAATACTAAAATGAAGCGCTGACTTGTTCCATCTTCGCTCAGAGGGCCGGGCCGCGCGCGTGCGTGTGAGTGGCCCAAGATGGTACAAGGCCAAACAGAAGAGGGATCATATATAAATATCTTTGGAATGTTCTTCTTTTTTTATGTGAAACTAAAAGAATAGCTTGAAGGGAATTTTGGATTTTCCCTCCAAACCTCTAACATATAATAGTCTCGTGGGTGAGGTCAATGATTAAAGTATGGCCTGCCTATAAAAACGGGTTATGTTAACCATTAATTTAAATCCATATTTGTCACCCGCACAAGCGAACTCATCCGGTGGAAATATTTTAGAATAATTTATCCAGATCAAACCATCAAGTGTAAAAAGAATACTAAAATGAAGCGCTGACTTGTTCCATCTTCGCTCAGAGGGAACGTGCTCGAAAACGTGTTGGAAAAAAAAAAGAAAAAGAAAAGGAACTTCTCAAAAATCCAGAATTCCAGGTTGGCACATGTTTAGAGGGCTGCCAGCCAAACTCTTGGACGCTATCTCTTATTTCAAAGGGATGTCAAAGTCTATGCTAGTTTGGCATTAAGTACTCATGTTCCAAAAAGCAGAAAAGACAGTAATTAATTTCAGCATTAGAATGTATAAGATTTGGGTGCCAATTCCATGGTAGACCATGGCAGCTGGAAGCATTTGCAGTGTTGCTCGACGGTATTGGAACTCCTCTTCGCGGAAAGGTGGCGCTCCCATCTTCGAGAAAAGGATAAAAAAAAGCATTTGCTTTTGAGCATTTATGTGAAGACAATAGAATCACCTTTTTGAAAAGTGGGCTACTTTTGTCTAGATGCATAACTCGGTTCAATTTATGCATGAAGCCACGCAACTTCGCTCAGCGAGTTAATCATTGGTGCGTGTTACGTAAGTTTAGACGGTGCATGCCGCGGGAATTTTTCATCTTAGTTGCATCTTTCTCATTAAATATAACATTTATGGACGCTATTGCAAAAGGCCATGTTATTCGTGATTTAGGGACGAAGCAATGCAATAAATATATGGTTGCTAGTTTATCTGATTTTTGTGGCATGATTTAAAGGACCGAAATCTAAAAATCCAGTTGCTAGCTGGCCGACTTTTGTGCCAGCCAAAGTTATATTAACAAAAACATTATATAGAACTCAGGATAATGAGCAAAGAATCTTGTCATCATCAAGGGTTTAATTGTATGGAATCGAGCTAATATGTTAACCATGGCATCTGAAATACGATCCAACTCGTTAACAAAAGTCAAGTCGTGTGACCTGTTTAATATAGAAATTAGTTTGGACTCGAGTAATTGACTGGTTTACTTAGCCCTGTTGCTTTCAAATTGATAATTTTGTCATACTACTACCTTTTTCTCGATCTGACGAGAATACAGCTTGTTACAACCTTTGTCAAACCTAATTTAGAATGGGCTCAACACACCAAGAGTTAGTCTTAGTCAATGCTTGACTCCGGTTTTTACCAGAGCTAAGGCTTGACTTAGGTTGGCTCGACCGAGCCCCAAAACACATTTTTAAATTACTAGAACAATTTGAATGCAAGAATCTGATATTAGTTTCACGGTG
This sequence comes from Areca catechu, assembly GCA_021397845.1. Lineage (NCBI taxonomy): Eukaryota > Viridiplantae > Streptophyta > Magnoliopsida > Arecales > Arecaceae > Areca > Areca catechu. The sequence continues at coordinate 171,985,907 of CM038042.1, read as the reverse complement.
TCATCTAAAGATTTTACAAATGACGCGAGTTTCTTTTCCATTTTTCAAGTTCCTATAAGAAAACTATTTTGGCCAGCAGATCAGATGCCAAGAAACATGATCTTTTATTATATACTGTGTTTAACTTTCTTATTGCCGGGCTAAGAACAAAAGAGATGCTACCATTAGAGTTTTCCAACCAAAAAGTTGAGACCAGCTAGCCACGATCTTTGATCAAATATGACAAATGTGGCTTTATGACTTTTCTTTTCAAATGACAAGTAGGCTGTGTAAGTTTTATCACCTTCATCCGGCCCCTTTATCAATTCTCTTCCAATACAAATTCTGCAGCCATACTTTCTGCCCTCTGCCGTTGGGCTTGGGTGCTGTGTTTTGCCTATTTATTGAGCATTAGGATTCATTTGATTGATGGGAATAGAATGGAAGAAATTGTGGTAAATTAAAAATATATATATGAAGGAATTGTTGAGGCCTTATCCCCCCGGTCCAAAAAAACCAAGCCTTGAAACCAAATAAATAAATAAATATTTGACAAGACTAGCCCAAGAGTTCAGCCCGGCCCGGACCAACGAGTGTGGCCTGGCGCGCGGGCGCGTGGCCCGATCCGGCGCATGGGCACGGTGAGCGGCCCAGACCCATGCGATGCGCACGCGGGCACGCATGGGCTTGGCCCAGTTCTGAGCGATGGTGTGCTAGGACATTTCCCATCCGTTTCCCACTGGTTTCCCGCAGTGTTTCTCGCAATGCAGGAGTGGTCCACAGGCTCTTTTGTGCTTTGGATTGTCCGATCAATCGATCTGATGGTCTAAGATGTTTCCTGAGGGTTTAAAGACTTCTGAGACGAGATTTTATTTGTGTTTGGACTGGTTTTCGTTATGTGTTGCATCCAGAGACGCCAACAGAGACTCTGAACAATATACTGAGATCCAAAGGCGATTTTGAGCATGACAAATTCTAAAGACCTTTTTCAAGAAAGAAAAAAATAGAGAAAGAGAGAAAACTATAAAGAGGCAAGAGATCTTCCATCAAAAATTATTTTCGAATGAGAGCTATTTTTTAGAGTATTTTATTTTCTTCTTTTCTTCCTGCTGTTCGAGGGCTGGGGTGAGCATTTTGTAAAACTTTCTGTAAATCTTTTCTATAGTGGAGATTTGATCTTGTACGGTCATGGACGTAGGAGCAGGAGTCTCCGAACCACGTAATCCCCTGTATTATACTTGTTACAGTGATTTATAGGTCCTACCAAGACTTTTAAAACTATTTATAATGTTAATAAAGCATGAGAACATAGTAGATATAGTTTCATTTGGCTCCATTTTGAATAACTCATAATTATGCACAAGAAGGTTAATTTTAGAAGTCTTAACTTGTGATGTGCCCTCATGTGTGATTTCGAACTTATCTCAAATTTCTTTAGCAAAATTATACGTGGAAATTCTGTTAAATTCGTTTGGATCCAAAGCACAATAAAGTAAATTCATAGCTTTGACATTTAACTCGGCCTTTTTCATATCATTCTCGTCCCATTTCTCTTCAAGTTTGGGAATTTCAACATCATTAACTCTAGTAGTGGGTGTATGTGGTCCTCTTAGAATTATCTTCCACAATTGAAAGTCTACGGCTTGAATGTATATCTTCATCCTAACCTTCCAATATGTGTAATTAGTTCCGGTAAAAAGTGGAGGTCGGTTTGTGGATTGGCCTTCGGCCAAAGAGGTACTCATAGGAGGTGCCATCAATCTTTACTCTAAGGAATTTCAGAGACTCTGCTCTGATACCACTTGTTACCCAGGTGGCTTCCCAAGAGGGGGTGAATTGGAATAAAAAAACTTGTAAGTATGTGCCCTTCAAAAATCTTTTAGTATTGTGATGTTGTGATAGATTATGCAACGGAAGCAAGTAAATCAATAATCACAAACAAGTCAAGCAAACACAATCACAAACACAAGAGATTTAGAGTGGTTCGGAGCAACCTTGCTCCTACATCCACTATCCAAGCACCATTTGATATTTCCACTATATTCTTTCTAGAATATAGTCGGATTGTTTTACCGGGATCACAATCCAAACCCAACACCCTTTGATTTTAACACCGGGCTCACCAAAGAAACCCAACACCCTTTGGTTTTAACACCGGGCTCACCAAAGAAATCCAACACCCTTTGGTTTTAACACCAAGCTCACCAAAGAAATCCAACTTAGATTTTAATAGGCTCCCTTAATAACCTTTCAATGATCACAAAACATAGCCCCTTGCTGCTCTTGAAGAAGATATAAGATATTCAAGAAAGAAACTAGTAACTTTACAATAAACCAAAGTTGTTTAGTAGTTGCCGATGAAGCTCAAATTGAAGTCTTGCTTTAGATGCCCTTGAATGCTCTTAAAGCTGCTTCTTGACTTCCTCAAAAGTTGGATTCAATGATTGAAGATAAGTTGGTGAAGCTTTGAATCCTTTCTTAAATGCTTACTTGAAGTTAGTTGGTGAAAGACTTGAAACTCTTTTTAATACTCAATAATTTTTTCAAGAATCTCTCCAATCCATCATAAATACCTTCCTTTTATAGTTTTCCAACAGTTCTAGCCGTTATATGACTTAGGAAATCGAAATATAGCCGTTGGAGCCTTCTTGGAATTTAAAAAAATCAATTCTGCAACTAGCCTTTACAGGTATGAACCCGACACTCGAGTCGACTCGAGATGGTCGAGTCAACTCGAAGTCTCAGACAGGAGAAAAACGTACTTTGGACGAGTAGGCTCTTCTGGGTCGAGTCGGCTCGGATCTCTGGGTTTCTAAATCCTATGATTTGGAACTTCTGGATGAGTCGGCTTAATATCTTCGAGTCGGCTCGGACTTCTGAAACTCTGAAACTCTCCGTGCCATGCTAGAACAGGAGTCGGCTCTTAGTCCATGAGTTGGCTTGAGCATAACTTCTTCAAAATTTCAACCAAACATATCTCCAACCAATATAAGTCTTCCGAACACTTCAAAATTTTTACAAAATATATCTAATATATTCAAACTCATTTTTACTAAATTTTTTAGTCCTTTTTTACAAGATTACAAGAATAAAAATTAGGACTTTACAACTTTGAGATTTTCAATATAATTTGTTCATACAACTCTTCATCAAATAATACAATTACACTGGAAAAAACTTCAACTAAGTAGGAAATAAAATAATATATTGATAAATGCTTCCTATAAAAACTTCTTGAGTAATTGAAAAGGTTAGTAATAATACATGCTCCAATATTTTGTAATCATCAAAATCATTTCAGGGGTCAACATCTGTACAAGGACCAAGGTGTTCCAGATATAGCAGAAAAGGCAGACAAGGAGAAAGAGCAAGTAGAGTTAGAAGAGATCACTAAGGACATTGCCGAGGGAGCAAGAGTTCCTAAGCTTAAGCTAGAGACACCTCAACTAAGAAAATCTATAAGGACTCTGAAACCATGTGTAAGGTACTCACCCTCGCTACATTACCTGCTGTTGATAGATGGAGGGGTGCCATAATGCTTTGATGAAGCCATGGAGAGTGAAGATTCGATCAAGTAAGAACTGGCGATGAATTATGAGATGCAGTCCTTGATAAAGAACAAGACGTGGAAGCTCTGCACACTACTGAAAGGAAAGAAAGTACTGCATAACAAATGGGTCTACAAGGTCAAAGAGGAACCCGATGGTAATAAGAGGTACAAGGCGAGGCTGGTCGTGAAAAGATTCCAACAGAAAGAGGGTATAGATTATACCAAGATTTTTTTTTCTATTGTCAATCTCTCTATGATTCGTGTTGTTCCGAGCATTGTAGCTGTGGAGGACTTATACCTAGAGCAACTGGATGTTATTACTGTATTTCTACATGGTGAGATAGATGAAGACATTTACATGTAGCAGCCTGTTGGCTTCGAGGTCCCTAATAAAGAAGATCAAGTATGCAAGCTGAGGAAAAGTTTGTATGGTTTAAAGCAAGCCCCCAGGTTATGGTATAAGAAGTTTGATGGATTCATGATCAATAATGGTTTTGCTAGATGCCAGGAGGATCATGCTGTTATGTCAAGATACTCGAAGACAGTTTCATGATATTACTCTTGTATGTTGATGATATGTTGATTGCTGGGCCAGATATGCAAGAGATTGAAAGATGGAAGCGATAGCTGTCTAGAAAATTTGCAATGAAGAACATGGGCATAGAAAAGCAGATACTTGGGCTGAGGATCGAAAGAGAGAGCAACGGGCATACTGAAGTTGATTCAGAGCAGCTATATTGAAAAGGTGTTGGACAGATTTAGCATGTCAGATGCAAAGCCGGTGAAGATACCTTTGGTCACACATTTCAAGCGTTCGAAGGAATAATCATCCAAGGTTGATGATGAGCTGAAGACAATGGCCAGGGTTCCGTATGCTTCAACGGTTGGCAGCTTAATATACACGATGGTTTGCACAAGGCCAGACATTGCACATGCAGTGGGAGCTGTAAGCAGGTACATGGCAAATCCAGGCAAGCAACACTGGGAAGCTGCCAAGTGGATCCTGTGATAGCTTAAAGGTACCAAGGATGTCGGTCTATGCTACAGAAGGGGCAGTTTGACTTTACAGGGATATGTAGATACACACCTGGGTGGCGATGCCGACACGAGGAGGAGCATGACTGGGTATGTGTATACTATTGGCGGGAAAGCGGTGAGCTAGATCTCGCAACTGCAGAAGATCATGGCTCTTTCCACCACCGAGGCAGAGTATGTGGCAATCACTGAAACTAGCAAGGAGATGATTTGGTAGCAAAATTTGCTGAAGGAGCTTGGCAGAGAGCAGAGTTGCAGTGTACTGTTCTGTAACAGTTAGAGTGTTATTCATTTGGCGAAGAATCTGATGTTCCATGCGAGAACGAAGCATATACAACTGAGGTATCATTTTATTAAGGTATTGCTTGAAGATGGATGTCTGTCACTGGAGAAAATTCAGAGCTCAAAGAATCTAGCTGATATGCTGACAAAGATGGTAACTACAGAGAAATTGGAGTTATGTATAGCCTCAATTGGCCTCTGGAGCTAGTTGATTGGAGGCGCTGCACAAGATACTAACTTTTGTTTTTGAAGTTTTGTTTTGTTTTTCAGGTGGATGCTGATATGGTGTCTAAGTCTCTAAGTAAGAGAGTTGTTGAGGCGTGGAGCCTTATCCAGCAAGCCCAGTCCAAGAAAGCCAAGCCTTGAAACCAAATAAAAAAAAAAAAAAATTAACCAGGTTGGCCCAGGAGTTCGGCCCGGCCTAGACCCATGCACGCGGGTGCGAGGCCCGACGTGCAGGCACGCAGGTGTGAGGCCTGGCCCGGCGTGCGGGCGCGAGGCCCGGCCCGGCATGTGGACACATGTGGGCTCGGCCTAGTTTGGAGCGGCAGTGTGATGGGATGTTTCCCAACCGTTTCCTACTGGTTTCCTGTAACGTTTCTCGCGGTGCATGAGTGGTCCACGTGCTCTTTTGTGCTTTGGACTATCTGATCGATCGATCTGACGGCCTGAGATGTTTCCTGAGGGTTTAGGGACTTCTGAGACGAGGTTTAATTGCGTTTGGACTGGTTTTTATTCTGTGTTGCATCTAGAGATGCCGACAGAAACTCTGAACGATTTACAAAGATCCAGAGGCAATCTTGAGCGTGACAAAAGCCCTGAAGACCTTTTCCAAGAGAGAAAAAGGCAGAGAAAGAGAGTGAGGGAGAGAGAAAACTGTAGGGAGGCAAGAGATCTTCCACCAAAAGTTATTTCCGGGTAAAAGATATTTTTTGGAGTATTTTGTTTTCTTCTTTTCTTCCTTCTATTCGAGGACTGGGATAAGCATCCTGTAAAACTTTCTGTAAATCTTTTCTATAGTGAAGATTTGATCTTGTGCGGTCATGGACGTAGAAGCAGGAGTCTCTGAACCACGTAATCCCATGTATTGTGCTTGTTGCAGTGATTTATTTTGCCAGATTTTTCTTTCTTTTTCTGTGAATTTCGTATTCTACCGTAATCTGTTCCCCTAATGGAATCTCTCTTGATTGGTAAGAGTTTTCAAAGAAGGAAGATTGAAAAATAGCATCGCTATGAAAATGAACTTATCATATTTTATGGAAAAAAAACCCAAATAAAACATGAGTTTTTGACTCCTCTCCGTCTTCATAGCTACAACTATAGCCGATGCATGGCATGCAGTGAAGGAAGCATGCATCATGCATCCAATTCTTGCAGCTTCAGGTAATGTCTCAAAAGTTGGATCACAAACTATAACTACTGAATTTGAACCACATTTTAGGTGTCAATTAGGAAAAGCCAAAACTGTTGCTGTCTTTAAAAAATGACTTGCAGTGTCGAGGAGGAGCATAAAATTTATGAGAAGTCCCTGCAAGAATGGGAGAGCACGTGGTTGGCAGGGATACGCGGCTCCCCCTTGGACCAAAGGCATCATGCATGTGAGTCAATTTATAGATATTAAATACGTTAGGTATACATGCATTTCTTAAAGGCAGAACCAGGGGTTTACATTTATGGCCTCACATTCGACACATGCATGTCAGAAGTTAAGGGGCAGGCGACGACGATTCCATCGAAGTTTATTTGCTTGTGAGCATCCCTGATCTCTCCAATATTCCTATGTGTTATTTGGCCGGGATTGGATTTCTTTCTTCGTTGTAATAATAGTTCTGGACCTCAGGTTATTGTTCTTTGTGTAATAAAAGTGACAGAAGAATAAGAGGACCTCATTCTTGGTATGATGTCATCCGAGCCGTCCCTTGCAGTTGTTATTAGTAAGATAAACAGATTTTACCAAAATAGATATATATTCCTCACTTATTCGAATCTCTTAAAACCCGTTAGACAGGATAAGACCTATTCCGGACCTTATTATGCTCTCACCGCCGCATGGTATGTAGTCGAACAAATTCATAATAAACACTAAAAAAAAAAAAATCTTGTACGCGTGCATGGACAAAAAGAATTAAAAATATTATTCCATTGAAAGAACTGTGATAAAGAACGGTGCTCCCGTTCAACAATTTAAATTTTGTCCGTACCATGCTGTATAATATTTTTTTTTGCAGTAGAACGATCTTTTGCCTAAAATTTGTAAGAATTTCTTTAATTTAGACTAACATTAATTAATATTTTTTTAATTAAAATTCAGATTGATTTTATGATTCATGTTGATAGACATGGGTTGAGTTCATTGTTATGTGATCATTGATTAGACTAGAAATATCTCATGTGATTTGGTGTGGTTGAGATGGCACATTATAAGTCTTAACCCGACTTGACTCGTGATGGAAGAATCAGTTATGATATTTTCATTTTATTAGTTAGATCCCCTCTCAACTTTCTCTATTTATATAAATCACGTATTCGGTGATTTATGATATGGTGATTTTTCTCATCAAGAACCGCTTTTCTGGACAAAACCGGAGAGAATGACTCTTCTACCTACGGTGTTCGTGTGAGCATCGAAAATATGATTATGACGAATATATGTATATAATTATTTTTTCGGATCACTTATATGATTCTAATTATTTGATGATCCTAGAAATTTAGAAATTATTTTTTCTACAATATTTTCGTACCATTACACCACTTTCCGATGTGATGCATAGGTAAAAGATTGATCCATGCCTAATTTTGGTTTTATGAGAACTTTATTGCTATGATTATATTATAATCTTGACAAACAACTCCCATCAGCAGGCAGAAAGGAAATCATATCTCTTTGTAGTTTCAACAATCTCTCTCCCAATTGGATGGACCGGTTGGTGCATACTTTTGCCATCTATCTACATATTTCGTTCACCCAAAGCAATATTGCAAACAAGCGCATCTGAAAGCACAAGTGATTAAATCATTTAGGTCAGTTGTTTATCTCAAAACTTCAAGACCGAACCAACTCCACTGCCATCCTTTTGTTTGAGTTGATGAAAAAGTCACAAAATATTAGGATAGCCAATGCGAAATTAAAGTCAACTTTGTGACAAGTTATCAGGCCTTAGCTGCCGAACTGTACAATTTGATGCTTATAATGTAGGCAGGGCCTCTATATTTAAAACCTATTACACATATAAAAATGTAGTGGTTATACCCATAGTTTCTTTAGATCAAAAGCAGTGCGATTATTCTGAGAAGTTAATAGAAGTCCCCACTTCCACATGAGGAATTTGGAAAGAGTACCGAGCATGCAGAATCTCCTTTTAGTTGCTTCAATGATTGGTGAAACAGGTGAAGTGTAGGCCATGGATTAGCCAAGAGGAGCAGAACACATCCATACAATTGATTTTTTCTATCAATGCGGCAGTTGGGCCGCTGCTGTCTTGGATCAGTCATCAATGGAAGCAAACAGAAGCTTCAACATCATTAAGAAGTCTCGCCACATCAACGCATCGCACAAAAGTCAAGCCCAAGAGGCACGCTTTGATTCAGACTAGACCAGCATTCAGGATGGCCAGAAGTCTTTTTTTGAGTGAATGGTAAACCAAGTCATATCCCATCTTTATTTGGTTGGCTGAATACATCAGAGGTTTTTAGTTTAGGTTAGCTAAATGCATCAGATCTTGCCAATTTTCCATTTCAGAACTCAGATTTCGGCCAAAAATATTGGATACAGCCAAAGCCATCACTCCCAGCTAGCTGTTCGCGAGGTTTTTTAATGCAACTTCTCGAAATCAGCGTGCAAAAAATCTGGTAAAGATTTGACACCTTTCCTGTTTGTTTGTGGAGTAAACTGGAACAGAAAATGTTGCCAGAGGAACGCTTAATGAATTATCCAAAGAAAAAACTACCAACTCGCTTATCATTTCAAATCAGAATAAAAACAGTCTGAGATGATGGTATAATAGACTTGTCCCTCCATTTGCTACTCTATTTCGCCCGTCAGTTTAACCAAGTTGCAGAGGGACTTCTATTTTTCCGGGAAAAAAGAAAGAATTGGGCAAAGTTCGATCCGATTCATTGCATGCACAGCGACTTCTTCTCATCAAAACACACCCACAAAAAACAAAGGGAAAAAAGCGTAGACAGTGGAGAACATAAAGTCGGCATCACAGCTGGATCCCATTATCTGAAATAAAAAGCAGCGCTTGAGAACAAAGGACCCAAGGAGAGTCTAAAACTGACATATAAATCTGAAGTAAGATTACGAGTCCTACTGTTCTCACACTAAAGTTCCAATCAGTTCACATATAGCTTACCGAGATTCCCCAATTCGCCCAAGCCACATGCAACCCTGCATTAGAGCACAGTTTCTGCCCAACTTTTCGTAAAGTACAATTATGAGGATCTCATGGTGCCAGGCATTTTTTATGCACAAAAACGGAGCATCATCCAAGTGGACACTGTTGTATACGCCCGGACCAGTGATTGAGCCAGACGGAGCGTTTGGCGGGATGATGCAGACTGAAGCCCCCACCGGTCGACTTCTATGGAGGTCCTGATGCATTTTCCACCGAAGGTTCAATAAACCGGTTGATTATTGGGCTGGTTATTCTATGGCCCACCTGAAGATCGGCTGACCTACCGATAGCTGACCTACTAGAGGCCGACCAACTTGATCCACGTTCGGGGGAGCGCTTGGAGGTTCCGGAAGATTTTCTCCAGCTGGTACCAGAATTCTGTTGCAATGGATTCTTCGACGTGGCCATGACTTTGTGCCACCTGGCTATTATTTCGATCCTCTAAGGGATAAATCAGGGACTTCGTCTCTGTCCTCTAACGAATTTTGGCAATATCCCACGTCCATAAAAAGGATCCAGGGGACCTTCGCTAGGGTAAGAGACTCTTTCCTCACCATTCTCCGTTCCTTCTTTGCTTCCCTCCACTCTGTTGCTCCAAAATCCCTACTAACTTAAGCATCGGAGTGTCCCCAGCCGGAACACCACCGGCGCCCAGGGGACCTTTTGCAGGTTGGCCGACTGAGGAGTTTTCCAGCACACCAAGCAGAGCCCGGTCCAAGGATGAGCACAGCAACAGATTGGTGCTAGAGGAAGAGCTTTTGAACCTCCGTTATGCTCTTCACGCTAAAAGGAGAGATCGACCGAAGAGAACTATGGATGGCAAGGGGAAGGACGCGAAGTATCTCCGCCAGGGAGAGGCATTCTCCTCATAGGCCTGAAGCACCTCACGAAGAGGACGCCATGGCCGCCGCCGCCGCCGAACCCATCATCACTCTGGGGCCGCAGCAGTTCTAGATGTTGGTGAACCGCATCGAAACGCTCACCTCGGCGGTCCAGCATTTCCAAGAAGCAGCTGACGATCGGCGGCAGCCGCCTGCCACTTCCTGTATCAACCATCAACCGGCGGCCGGGGGGAGTCGGCAGCCGGAAGAGTCACCACCTCTCTCCCACGCCACTCCGGAGCCCCGGAGGTCTCTGGGGGCCCATGCTAGCGGGAAGAGGGCGAGGTCGACTTCTCCATCCTTCACAGACTCCGCTCCTCTCGATGGCCGGCACCCTGCTAAAGACCCACATGACTACGAAAATAAGATCATGCGCATGGAAGAGCGCATGGCAGAGATTATCGAGCGGCAAAAGGCCGAAGGGGGGCAGGCCTATGACACCCGCCCGCCTTTTTCTGCCAAGATCTTGGGGGAGTCTATTTCCCAACATTTCAAAATTCTCCAGGTGGATCTCTATGATGGTACCACCGACCCACTGAATCATTTGGGCACCTACAAAGCCCATATGATGGTACAGGGCGCTTCCGACGCCCTCCACTGTATCGCCTTTCCAGCCACTCTGAAAAAGACCGCCCGGATGTGGTTCGCGGCCCTCCGACCAGATACCATCCGATCTTTTTCCCAACTTGAGACTCTTTTTCTTTCATATTTCAAGACATGCAGTCGAGCCCCGAAGAACATCGACTGCCTCTTCCTCATACTCCAGAAGGAGGGGGAGACTCTTCGAGACTACATGGCCCGCTTCAACTCAACGGCCATGGAAGTCCCAGATTTGAACGAGGTGGTAGCAATGTTCGCCTTCAAGAGAGGCCTCCGGTTGTCCAGGCTTACATTCTCCCTGGACAAGAAGTTTTCAAAGGACTACACTGAGCTGTTGGCCAGGGCCCACAAGTACGCCTTGGCAGAGGAGCAATCCGCAAGTCGCCGCCAAGAGGAGGGGAGATCAGCCACTAAGAAGCAGAGCGACAAGGCTCCCGCAGTCCGACCTCCCAGCGACGACAACCGACCTACTCGGCACCGAAGCCCAAAGCTGAGAGATCTCTTTAAGAAGTTTGAGACCTATGCACCCCTCTCCCTTCTGATGGAGAAAATCCTCATGGAAATCGAGAACGAGGCTTACTTCCAAAGGCCTCGACCAATGAGGGGCCCCCTGCCGCTAGAAACAAGAACAAGTATTATCGGTTCCACAGGGACCATGGACACGATACAGAGGAGTGCCTCCAACTGAAGGACGCTATCGAAGACCTCATCAGGAGAGGGTACCTGAGCAAATACGTCCATCCCCGCCGGGATCGGGCTGAAGCCTCCACTATCAGAAACCCACCTAAAGAGGCCGAGCTCCCCAATCAGCGTCCGACGGGCGGAGGTGTTGGCATGTTGCATCGAAGGTCTGACCAAGGGTATGAATAGGGCCAAGACATTGTAAAGAAGCCCAGGGGCTCTGATATAATCAGTTTTTCTGATGAAGATTTGTTGGAACCACATCTCCCAGGGGATGACCCTATTGTTGTGTCGGCAATTATTGCCAGTTATGATGTAAAGCATGTCTTTATTGACAATGGAAGCTGTGCGGAAGTTTTGTTGTACGACGCCTTTATTCGGATGAATTTGCCTAGGTCAAGGCTGCGGGACACCTTGACGCCACTCACTGGATTTGGGGGAAACTCCGTTGGGATAGAAGGAGAAATTATCTTACCCGTAACCCTCGAGATAGAACCTCGCCAATGGATTTTTCCCGTCAACTTTATGGTCGTCCGTACGACCTCGGCGTACAATGCCATCCTGGGCCGACCAGCCCTTAACAAGTTCCGTGCCATCGTATCCACTTACCACTTACTAGCAAAATCCCCAACTCGTAACGGGGTTGGAGAATTGAGGGGAGACTGCATGATGGCCAGACAATGTTTGGCCATTCATGACAGGCAGCTGGAGGGGCGCCCCATACTCGAACAACTGGATCCCAGGGACGAGGCTGATGACTGCGGTCAGCCGATCGAAAAGGTGATGTTTGTTCCACTCAGGGAGGATGATCATGCTAAAGTACTTCAAATTGAGAGTACACTAAGCGAAGAAACCCAGCAGGAGCTGATAGGATTTTTAAGAAGCAACGCTGATATCTTTTCCTGGTCGGCCTCAGACATGCCAGGCATCTCGTCGGATGTCATTACTCACCAACTCAAGGTCGATCTGACGTATAGGCCCGTTCGGCAAAAGAAAAGAAGCTTTGCCGTCGAAAGGCAAAGGGCCATTGAAGAAGAGGTGAAAAAGCTCCTTGACGCTGGGTTTGTTAGGGAATCCCACTATCCAGAGTGGGTTGCCAATGTTGTTATGGTAAAGAAGGTCAGTGGGAAGTGGAGGATCTGTGTGGACTATACGGACCTCAACAAAGCTTGCCCAAAGGACAGCTTTCCCCTACCAAAGATTGACCAGCTGGTAGATGCCACAACTGGTCACCAGCTATTGAGTTTCATGGACGCGTTCTCGGGGTACAACCAGATCAGGATGCACCCCGAAGACGAGGAGAAGACGGCCTTCATCACGGACAGGGGGTTGTATTGTTACAGGATGATGCCTTTCGGCCTGAAGAATTCGGGCGCTACCTTCCAATGGCTGATCAACCGAGTCTTCGAAGGGCAACTTGAAAGAAATATGGAGGCTTACGTTGATGACATGATTGTTAAAAGCCTCCGAAAGGCCAACCACTTCAGAGACTTGCAGGAATCCTTCAATGCGCTGAGACATCATCAGATGAAATTAAACCCTGCTAAGTGCGTCTTTGGGATGACCTCTGGAAAATTCCTTAGTTTCTTGGTCACCCAAAGGGGTATTGAAGTCAACCCTGAGAAAATCAAGGCTATCATGGACATGCCACATCCGACCAGCAAAAAGCAAGTGTAGGAGCTCACAGGCCGTATTGCCTCTCTCAGCCGTTTCATTTCCCGGTCGGCTGAGAAGTCTTTGCCCTTCTTCAGAACTTTACGCCGGTCGGATCGTTTTCAGTGGACCGACGAGTGCCAGTCAGCCTTCGAAGCCTTGAAGGATTATTTGAAGAACCCCCCGCTGTTGGCCAAACCAATAGAAGGGGAGGTGCTATATCTATACCTATCGGCCTCTGACGAAGCCATCAGCGCTGTCCTTGTGCGGGTAGGGAAGATGGCCAGCAGAAACCTGTCTATTACATCAGCAAAGTCCTCCACGATGCTGAGACAAGGTACCCCAAAGTCCAAAAGTTGGTTTACTCGCTGATCATGGCGACGAAGCGTCTCAGGCCTTATTTCCAGGCACACCCGATCGTCGTGCTGACTGACTAGCCCCTCAAGGCGATCCTCCAAAGCCCGGATACCTCCGGACAGCTCGCTAAGTGGGCTGTCAGACTGGGAGAGTTCGACATCTTCTTTCGATCTCGGTCGACCCTGAAGGCCCAGGTAATTGCTGATTTTATTACAGAGTGCACCTGGGGGTCGGAAGCCGTCCCTTCAATTGTTGAAGTACCTGGGATCGATCCAACAGGAGGGTCCGAGCCCACTTAGACTCTCCACGTAGACGGAGCCTCCAATCTCGCCGGATGCGGGGAGGGCCTGATTTTAGCCGACCCCGACGGACAATGTTTAGAGTACGCCCTACACTTTGCATTTCAAGCCTCCAACAACCAGGCGGAGTACGAAGCTTTACTTGTAGGGCTGAAGATAGCTACTGAGTTGGGCATCAGCCGAGTCCAGGTCTTCTCTGACTCCCAGTTGGTAGTCAATCAAGTGAACGGCGAGTTTGAAGCAAAGGACCCTACCTTGGCTAAGTACTTAAACAAGGTACAAGGCTTTACATCTTTGCTCAAGTTTTTCGAGATTCTCCACATCCCTCGGCTGCATAACTCCCGGGCAGATGCTCTGTCACGGCTAGCCATGACTGTGGTCGGCACCTCCGACCGAACCTTTGTGGAGCATCTGCAGCGTCCAAGCATTGCAGAAGAGACGACTGACATCCATCAAGTTGGGCAGGAGGCATCGTGGATGGACCCGATCCGTACTTACTTGGCCCAGGGCGCCCTTCCGAACGACCCAGTTGAAGCCAAGCATGTACGCTCGACGGCCTCCAAATACGTCGTCCTCGACGGAATCCTCTACAAGCTGTTGTTCTCACAGCCATTGTTGAAGTGCTTGGGGCTGACCGATGCAAACTACGCACTCAAGGAGGTCCATGAAGGCATTTGTGGCGACCATCTTGGAGGAAGGTCCCTGGCCTACAAAATTATTCGGCAGGGATATTACTGGCCCACAATTCAGAAAGACGCGTCAGACTTCGTGCAGAGGTGTGACGCGTGTCAAAAGTACTCAGAAATCCAGAGGAGGCCCGCCGTCAGCTGACCCCGCTTGTGGCACCGTGGCCATTTGCCCAGCGGGGCATGGACATCTGGGACCCTTTTCCCCAGCGTCTGGCCAACAAAAATTTCTCCTCGTGGCCATTGATTACTTCACCAAGTGGGTGGAGGCAGAAGCAGTTGCGCAGATAACGGAAGCCAAGGTGGAGAACTTCGTCCGAAATTGCATTATCTTCAGATTTGGTATCCCACGGACGATTATCATAGATTATGGAAGGCAATTTGACAACTCGAGATTTCGAGATTTTTGCCAGTAGTACCACATTTCTCATCGGCTCACCTCGGTCAGCCACCCGCAATCTAACGGAGAAGCTGAGGTCACCAACCGGACGATCTTACATGGGTTGAAGACTCGGCTGAATGAAGCCAAAGGACTTTGGGTGGAAGAACTTTATTCCGTATTATGGGCATATCGGACCATCGCTCGGACGGCAACCGGAGAAACTCCGTTCAACTTGACTTATGGGAGTGAGGCGGTCATTCCCGTAGAAATCTCTTTGCAATCCCTGCGGGTTGACCACCTCACCGAGCCGACCAACTCGGAGCAGCGAAGGGCCGACCTGGATTTGCTGGAGAAGACCGGGCTACGAGCAAGCATGAAGATGGCAGCTTACCGGCAGAGGATGGCTCGATATTACAACTTGAGGGTTAAGGCACGAACCTTCTAGGTTGGGGACTTGGTATTGCGGAGAACGGAGATTTCGAGACCGACCGAGCAAGGAAAGCTTTCTCTTAATTGGGAGGGTCCCTATCGAGTCAGTGAAGTAATCCGGCCCGAGACCTACCGGCTTGAGCAGTTGGACGGGCAGCAAATATCGCGCTCGTGGAATATAGACAATTTTCGCAAATACTATTAATAAAGTCTACAACTTCCTTCATGTTCATTCGAAAGTCCGACTCCGGTCGACAGAGGCCCTAGGGCGGCCCATTCCGAACGGTCGGCAGAGGCCCTAGGGTGGCCCATTCCGAAAGTCCGACTCCGGTCGGTAGAGGCCCTAGGGCAGCCCATTCCGAAAGTTCGACTCCGATCAGCAATCACCGCACGTGGCCCATGTGGGATTACGCGATGAACAGATGGCGAACCTGAGCCACCTGACGAAGCAAACCGAGAGCAAGTCTCCTGGTTCATGAGTCCGAACTAAACAGTTGCCAACCTCCCTGCTTCGGACTTCAAAAAGCCGACCAAGAATACTTGGGAATTTCTCTAATTATTCGAACCAGGCTAAAGAAGCCGACCAGAATCACTTGGAAAAATTTCGGAAGAAAAAGAAAATAACTTACAGTACAGAGAAGCCGACTAACAAGACTTAGAAGAATTTGGAGAGAACATCAGGCCCAACACATACATACATAAGACAAAGGTAAGATTTTTCATTACATTCAAAAACAGATGCTTACAAAAGGTGGGTCAGACCTTTACAACCCCCTAGGTCGGACCCACGGAAAGTGCATCGGGGGCCCCAACTTCGGCCCCGTTTGCTACATCAGGAAGGACAACCGGGACTGCGGCGCTAGGGGATTCAACCGGGACACTCGCTACCTCTACCTCGACCCTGGCCTCCTCTGCTTCCCCTTTGCCTCGGCGCTCTTCCTCTTCTGTAGGCCCTTTCAGCTTCGCATCCGACAGGTCCAGCTCCGGAAAAAGGAGGGCCACCTTCTTCATGCAGTCGTCGTAGCCCTCCCGGCAGAAGTCTGATACCGCCTCCTCAACCTCCTCGTCGAAGTCGGAGGAGGCCTTATATGCCGTCACCGCCTCTTGGGCCTGCCTTGCTGTCTGCTCCCTGACTTCCTCAAGCTGGGCCGACAGCCACACCACCATGGCCCCTTCAGCCTGGGCTCTCTTGTCGGCCTCCAGGAATCGACTCTCTTCTCCCTGCAACCGGTGCGTGAGGGAAGCCACTTTCGCCTTCCTCTTCTTCAGCCTGGCCTCCTAGTCGGCCCTCCGCCTCCTTCAGGGACTCCTTCGATGATTCGGCCTCTGCTTAAGCGGCCGACGACTTCTCCGCAGACTTCAAGGATGCCTCCAGGGCGGCCTGAGTTGCCTCCATGGCAGCCTGAGTGGCCTCTAGCTCCTGCACCCTTTTGGCAAAGGTTTTGGCCGAATGGATTACTCGGTCAATACCGTCGTCCATCAGAGAAATGTCGTGGAGGAGCTGCGGGCACAAGACTAAGTTAGAGCCGAAAGAGGAAGGGAAGGGGGGGCAAAGAATCGAACAAGTAAAGTAAAGCACCTTACCCTCATGAGATTGCGGTAGGACTCTACCGCCACATCACTCAGATTTCTTTGTATCGACCGCTCCTAATCGAAGTCGGTCATCGCCCCTCTGAGCAGGCTCCGCACTCTCCGAGGGTGGTCCAAAGCGTTCCAATGTTGGAACTCCTCTTGGCGGACCTCGTCGTCCGATTCCTCTTCGGCCCCCTCCTCGCCGGCCTCTTCCACCGCCACTCCTTTTCCCTTGCCCCTTGAGGGCCCTGATGTGTCCAAGCCGACGGGCACAGGGGCCGGCGCGTCCGAAGCGTCGGGTAGATCCGACCGATCCTGCTCCTGTGGAGCGGCCGACTCCCCAGCGATAGGTGGAGCCTCAGATACCTTCCTGGCCAACACCTCGCTAAAAGGGGTGTCATCCTCGTCGGACCCCACTTCCACAATGGGTACCGGCGGTCTCTCCTCCCGCCTCTTTTTCTGCCTTTCGGCCGTCGATGTTGGAGCCGACTCTGTGGCGGGTCTTTTTCGTATCACCCGCTGAACGACCTTGGCCTTATCTATTTTTCTCATCCCTCTTCCTGTTGCAAAGAAGGTCATGGTTATCTAAAGAGAAAAAAATAGCGACGGAGATAGAGGGGCGAACTGTGAGAAAGGAGATCGGCCCTTGCCTAAGAATCTCTGGGAGCTAATTCCTGCCCAGTGAAGGCGGTCTTCGCCCAACAGCTCAAATGCCGCGGTCGAACCAGCTCCGTTGAGTTCATTGTAACTGGCTTGGTCGGCCATCAGGATCGACCTCCCCTCTCGGAGTCTCGCCCATGGCTCCCTCCACAAGGGCTCGAACCCCCAGGGCTGAAGACTACTCACGAAGAAAAATCGGGCCTTCCACCCGTGGACAGCCGACGGAAGACACTTTAGGATTTTTCAGCTGGGATGGGGACTGAACATCCACCATTCCCGGCTCCTAAAGTCCTTTTTCAAGAGGAAGAAATTCCCGAAGAGGGGTAACCCAAGTTCGAGTCCGGCTCTATGACACAATACTACAAAGTAGCAGATGATCCGAATGCTATTCGGAGTCAACTGTGCCGGGGTTACCCTATAATGCCGGAAGACCTCTACAAAGAAAGGATGCAACGGGAACCTCAAGCCGACCTTGAGATGGGACTCCTACATTGGCAAGGTTCCCGGCCCTAATGGATTATTCACTCTCCCCTCTCGGCCTGGCAGCGTGAGATGCAGAGTAGTGGGGATCCCGTACACTACCCTAAGGTTTTCGACCCGCTCTCGGGTCATGGACGAAGGGATCTCACTTGGCCTGGCTGCCTAGGCCTATGAACTGGGCCCCTACTATTGGTCGCCATTAATAATGAAGGAGGAGGACTTGGGGGCTAACGTGAAGATGACCTCCTAAGAACCGGGTCTTGCGGAGGAAGAAGGAGAAACTCTCTCTCTCTCGCAGAGCACAGATAGCCAGGAAACCTCCCTGGAGCTCGTTGCCCCTCCTTTTATGGATCCTGGGGGAGGAGGGGGGGCACCGCCTCTCTTCTGGGACGTTTCAACCGCCTTATCGGGGGCCGCATCCATCCACGTCCCCGAGATCGAAGCGACGGTCCAGTCCTGAGGGCAGACGGCGATCCGCGCAAGTGCCGAATCAACGGTGAAGAGGTCACATGTGAGCCGGAGCTGACCGTCCAGATGCCACCACGTGGGGCGGTGCGTCCCCTCGTTCTCGCCGATGTCTTTGCCAGCCAGACCCTCCATCATGATGCCTGTTCGTCATTTACTGCGACCCATACGCCCCCAATGCGGGGTCGACACCTATCAAGGAGGCCGATCGTCGGAAGATTTGAAGCAACCCGTCGCGACGATCCCGGATCAGGTCCGTACGGGCACGATCTGCACCGAGAATTATGCTGCTGCACTTCGAGATCACGTGCCTCAAAGCCCAGCAGCAGGGGGGCAACTGTTGTATACACCCGGTCGGACCAGTGATTGAGCCGGACGAAGCGTTCGGCGGGATGATGTGGACTGAAGCCCCTACCGGTCGGCTTCCATGGAGGCCCTGATGCATTCCCCACTGAAAGTTCAATGAACCAGTTGATTATTGGGCTGGTTATTCTAGGAACCACCTGAAGATCAGCTGACCTACCGATAGCCGACCTACTAGAGGCCAACCAACTTGATCCACGTTCGGGGGAGCGCTTGGAAGTTCCGGAAGATTCCCTCCAGCTGGTACCAGAATTCTGTTGCAACGAATTCTTCGACGTGGCCATGACTTTGTGCCACCTGGCCATTATTTCAATCCTCCGAGGGACAAATCAGGGACTTTGTCTCTGTCCTCTAACGAATTTTGACAGTATCCCACGCCCATAAAAAGGATCCAGGGGACCTCCGCTGGGATAAGAGACTCTTTCCTCTCCATTCTCCGTTCCTTCTTTGCTTCCCTCCACTCTGCTATTCCAAAATTCCTACTAACTTAAACATCGGAATGCCCCCCGCCGGAACACCACCGGTGCCCAGGGGACCTTTTGCAGATTGGCCGGCTATGGAGTTTTCCATCACACCAAGCAGAGCTCGGTCCAAGGGTGAGCGCAGCAACATACACCAATGCTATAAGCCTATAACTATTTGTTATTTAACGGTGAATGCCTGAATGTACAATTGCTATAACATGGGATCTCTAATCTTTACTTTTATCATCAAACCTTAATATAAAACTATCAAATATATCCGCAGCGATTGTATAGAAGAAATTTACACTTTTGTTTCGCAGTTTGCTGTGGCAGAGCATTATTACGACTGAGATATTAAATTGAAACAAAACTTGTGGCTTGAAACAAACTTTGGTATCAAGCACCAGCCAAACCATAAAATATCATGATTCCAGATAAAATATGATTCAATTATCCCCCATTGCATTAGCATCACAATTCAAATTGATTGAGAGCAAACGTAGTGCAGGAACTCAAGTTACATTTGTTTGCCTTCTTTTAGTTTTCTCGGATGATTGCCTTCCTGCCGAAGGAAACCCCTGGACTGCATTTCATCCACGATCACAAATTCCTCATCAAAACAGAACATTAAAATGTGTTTAAGGTCACTGTGGGGCCCTGCAGAAAGGATGAGGGAAATAATCCATCCAAGAAAACTGAAATTTTATGCCATCTCATAGTTCAATACCAACCCCCTACCTGCTGTGCTCATCCTGGATAAACAGCATGCTAAGTCACGTCATCTCGTACTAGATAAATTTAGGTTATCGAAGACCCCAAGTTTATGGTAAGGTAACTTAGGGAAAAGGCTTAAGGAATTGGGGTCAAAAGCCATTTCTCTTCGTTCAAGAAGAATCTTGGGTATACAGAAGTAAAAAGAGATTGGTACACTTATTTATTTACATATATATATATATATATACATACATATGTATGTATATATATACATACATATGTATGTATATATATACATACATATGTATGTATATATATACATACATATGTATGTATATATATACATACATATGTATGTATATATATACATACATATGTATGTATATATATACATACATATGTATGTATATATATACATACATATGTATGTATATATATACATACATATGTATGTATATATATACATACATATGTATGTATATATATACATACATATGTATGTATATATATACATACATATATATATATATATATATATAAACTTGGCTATATTCGAGTGGATTTGGAACCAAATTTAATCAAATTCCTTGCCATCTTATTTGCACAGATCCAAATGTAGCAAAAAAAAATCAATGACGTATTAATGATATAGAATAAATACAAACAGATATAAATAAAAATATTTCAGAATAAACATAAATTTTTCAGAATAAATACAATATTTTCACTTGCATTAATTGTGTATTAATAATTGCTCGTGATTGTTAGAACTAATGATAGGATAGTTCACTTTTTCGAAATAAATACAAACACTATCCAGAATAAATATAAAACATTTTATTCAAAATAAACAAAAACACTTCACAAAAAACACAAATCTAAAAAGACGAAAATGTTTTTGTTTATTCTGAAATAATTGGATTTATTCTTAAAATATTTATATTTATTCTGTAATGTTTTTGTTTATTTCTATTTATGTTTAGTCTGTATCATTAATACAGTATTTACTCTTTACTTTTTCTGCATGAAATTCTGTGCATATCAGATGATGAAAAACTTGATTAGATTTGACTCCAAATCTACTCGAATATAGCCTAGTCTATCTCTCTCTCTATCTCTTTCTATATATATATATATATATATATATACACCATAGAAGGGTGGCTTGAGGTAATGATGGAAGACAACATGCAATCAGAACATCCATCCTCTAGGCCAAAGCAATGACATAGCATAGAGTTTCATATTTGTATCAAAATTTATCCAGACATATGACCAGGAGACAAATTTGTAGTGTGTTATAGAGACAAAAAGGGCTTGAAAGCAAAGCCTTCAAAGATGTTTCATAGAGAGATCTTGGTATTGATTTTACTAGGTTGCATGCTTGGGAGTCGGACTTGGACTCCTAGTGAAGGAAGATCAGGTTTTTTTGGTTTGAAAAACAAAAAAAAATCTAAACTTTGTTATGGTTAAAAGGCAAACTTGTTTATCAATTGTAAAAAAGAAAACAAGATCAAGCTTTAACTTACATTATAGTGAACAAAGAAAACAAGATCAAGCTTTAACTTACATTATAGTGATGGTCAGAATACATCTCCAGGAAACTAAATTCTATTTTGCATCAGAAAGCTCAGTTTAGATCTCATCTAAAGAGAATTCAGAAAACTTCTCCACAACCCAAATTGGCAATAAACATGGATACAACACATGCACGCTTATGAACGCTATCACAACCAAACTACTTTGACCTCAATGTTTCCTGAAGAAAGCACAAACAAATTTAGCCAAAAAATCAAAAACATAAAAACGCAAAATGGCAAAGGATTTTAATAGATTGAGCAAGTGCTGAGAATCAGAAAATGACATCTAGAAATAATGGTATATGGAAAGACTTCTGGTGGCTTCATATTAAGGTATATCATCGAAATCATCTCGATCAATCTCCAGGACTACACAAACTCAAGATGCCATCACATGCATCTGCAAGGATTAATACCCTTGTGGATTATATAATTGTTGTCACCATCAAGACTGTACCTCCAAATAGACTCTTGGAACCCGCATGCCAAACCCATGTTTCACTTTCTCAACCCTGTTCAATATGTAAGTGATTAAAACACATGCATACATCTCCATGCAGCACAAAATGTTGGTAAACATATAAGTGATTTGCAATAAAAAATAATCTCTCCAGTGCACTTGAAGAACATTAAAGCGACAACTCTATTAGTTCATTAGTAGTGAAGACCTAATTTTGATATGTTACCATAATATTTAATTGACAACATATATAGATATAAAACAGCAGCAATTGAAGCCTTATTCCACCAAGACAAGGCCGGCAATAAAGCAAAACTGCAACCTGAGCTGGGAAAAAGAGAAGGGCCCAGTGGAACATCTGACTGCTACAAGGCTCTTAACAGTCTATGGCAGGTGAAATATTCTCTCTCCGACATTACACAAAAAGGCAGCAAGCAGGGCCTTGTCATGCAGCACACACACTCCAAGGGGAGAATATATGTGTCACATAAGTTACAGTAAATCTTTTGAGATGACACTAAAATGTATAAGTTAGTATTTGATAACTTAATACTAGTCTTCACCCATTAATTCTGCAAATTGTTAATTCATAGGTATAACTTAATATATGACTGCATTTTCTTCAGCTTTTTGACTTACATGCGCCTCTGAAATGAATACAGCCCTCTATATCAAAATCTACCATTCCCCTCTTTCAACTAAATCTTTTCCAAGCTTGGGGAATTTTGGAGGTTGCCCCTAGTTGCATGAGCTTAAACTGCATTCATTAAGGTAGATCCTCCCATCCACCAAACAACTTTATAGGTTTCATGGCAGGCTCTATTGTGAACCCCAAGCTTTTATGGGAAAAGACTTTGATGATGATGATAATGATATCATTTAATACATTCGTGTGACTACTTTGCCTTGTTAGCGACAATGCATTCATTGCACACATGATACATCCTACTAATGAGCCTAGTCAGACCACCTAAGCAACCATGTGGCTGCCAGAGATAAATAGTTTCTAAATTTTTTAAGTCATAGGAAACAGTTTGACAGCCTCCTGGTCGGTCCATATGAATTCTAAGAGAAACCCACTTCAATGTCCTTATTTTTCAGCAAATGGCATGCATATCAGGTATTCCAGGCCCATCCTAATTGTTTGAGCAAAAGTTCACATTAATATTACCTCAGAACATCTACTATGATATTCTAGTTAGCAACCAACTCGCAATAAAAGTACTCTTTTTGTAGAGTCGATCATATTATTAGACAAGCAAGAACTAAGTCCAAACATGAAAAGATTGGCAAGACACAAGAAGAACAGAATTACTAACTACTGTTAACTATGCTTCGAATATGATTATTGCACAATAAACTAAAGAACAGTGTTAATAACTTAATTAAGCCAGGAAGAGGTGCAGAGACTCACGTTGGTGCAAGCTTGCCAAGACTATCAAGCTCTTCACCAGAAGATTCATCCCAAACTTTTCCAGAAATCTCAATTATATACGATTGACCTACTGTAGTTGGGAGTCCCCGACCAGCAAGCAAATCCAAATCTTTCTGATGAAGTTCTCTCCCATTAACAAGAATAGCTGTATTGCCACCGGCACAATTTTTGGGCATAGGGTAATTGAACTCTTCAATAAATGGCTGCAGAACAGAATTTTTCATCAAAAAGGCTCGTAGTGGAATGCTTATAGAATTATTAATACACATGCATGCATGTATGCCAGTTGAGTTCTCTTACAGGAATTATGCCAAGACATTTGTCTCCCATTACACCCCAGAATCCAGCACGAAAGTCATACCTGAATAAGATAGCAGGAAAAACATGAATTAAATATTTTAACAGATTATAATAACTCAAAGCAGGTGCTTATATAAAGGAACCATAACATAAAGGTTTAAAACCAGCCAGCAACTTCTGATGCATCACGTATGCCATAAAACATTGCTACATCAATCTGGGGAGCAATTACATGACTAGCAAGGCAGTGAATTCAGCAATCCACACCCTTAGTTGTCTCGACATTAAAGCATAGATGGATATGTTGATTGCCGGTCAAAAAAAAAACAGTACCTAAGTCTCACACCAAGACATTACACCTATACTTCAGTGATGCCTTTTTTCTTGATATAAAAAATGTAATCAATCTTCCAGTATCATAGTTAATTTCTGCTACAATGCAATTCATGTCAACTGGCACACATTGACCAATTACATAGCACATAATCCAAATTTCCTGTGATCTTCAAATGTTTTTTTCAAAACGTTCTATGTTTTTAATTACCGAATTATGTAGAGCTTGAAATGGGTATTTGCCAGCTCCCTATATCTGATGACTGTTTTAGACATATTTTGATCACAAACCCAGAATATTAGTGATTTCATCTTTATTTTCCATTTTCATAGCATGAGTTGCAAGCACAAATACGGATCTTATTGGTTGCAATCTGAGGATGCTATTTTACAAATCACATATCTCAACATTGTACTCATGACTTGTTTTCTTAACAACCAGCGTTTAAACAGATCGATGTTTGTCACCTCATATTATGCTACAGTACCCAAATATTACAAAGCATAATAGATATAATATGTTTTTATCTATATCCTAGCCATCTTACCAATCATAACTTAGTGCAGCTTTAATTAGGCAAGTAAATTTAGATGCATGAATCATTACACATTTATAAGATAATGCAAGTCATGGATGTCAACAGATGCCTTACCAATAGTCACCAGGATAGATTGGTCCAGCCAGCTTTTCAGCCTTCTTGACTAATCGATCCGGAATGGGATGACCATTAATTAAAACTTTTGCTCTACGGTTGCCCGAGGATTGGTTGAATCGAGAGAAATCTCTAAAGCTCTTCTTTATAAACCCAGCAAGGAATGAGTCAGCACCCTTAATAACTTTAGGTTGAACTTCATCTTTGCTTATCATGTCCCAAGAATCTTGAGACAAACCAGCAGTTGGATACTCATCAGAAGGCAAATCCACCTCAGTTGCCACTGGTACATCTTTTACCGACTTTTGCTTAAATTTTCCATTTAAGGATATGCTCCCCTCTTGATCAGAGCGTTGACTCCTGCTTCCCTTTCCAGGGCCATCAACTACTTGATCAGACAATGAGTATCCAAAATGCTCACGAAGTGGTAAACTTGGGGCATGCGAAGTCACTGCAGCTTCTAGGGGAATCTCTGCAGAGCTCGGAACATCTTTATGAGAACTCACAGTTTCTGGGCTGTCCACATGCCCAGACATACTGGAGGATGAGGACAGCCCTTGCATTTTCTCTGGATCACTTAAATTCAAACCATTTTCTTTTTCTACCAGACCACGATCAGAAACATCAAGGCTGTAAGGCAGAAGGATCTTCTCATCCGCAGACTGCACACAATTGATTGGGCTATCATTATTGTCTACCGACGATGCATGTGAGTTTGGTGCAGGGAAAGAAGCAACGAGTCTACTTCCATCAAGCTTAACCGAGACTAACTTAGAGCAAGACCCACACCGCAGCTTAAACTGACTCTTCTCCACCAGCACAGATTTTTTGGGTAGCTGCAGCAATTCAAAACAATTGTAGCATACAGCAAAGGGGGCAGCACCAGCTATGGGATGACAAGAACGTCCAACCTTCTTACTGAAAATGGTTCTCGGGAGGGTTTGTGACTCGCACGAATGCAAAGGAGCATTTGCAACTCTTGAATTATATCTTCCACCAAAAATCGAGGGACCATCCATGGGGTAGAATCCTTGATTGTTCACATGATATGGAACCTCCTGATGGCCGAAGATGGCAGCTGGGCATTGCACAGGCAGCGAGAATTGTCTGTGGTAGCAATGCGGACACGAGCATGCAGGTCGATGGTAAAAATCATCATGATGACAAGGGATAACAGGATCAGGATCAAACTGTCCATAAGGATAAGTTTCTAATTGCCTTTGAGGGTAGTGGCCAGGTGGGTGAAAGGGGGCTCTTCCATGTGTTAGTGGCTGCCCATATCCAGGAACATCATTCTGTGGGGGCATGGTAGAATGAAAGTTTGGCATGTCCATATTCTGTGTGCTCAAAAATGAAGAACGCTGCGAAGCATTCCTGTTTAATGATGCAGAGTTTTCATGAAACCAAGCACCCCGATGGCCATAAGAAGTCGAAGTTGTTGTCTGGTTTACAGGAGGAGCAGTTGCATTTTGTTTGTCTGTGACCTCACAGGTTCTTTGCACCTGATCTCTCAATTCATCCAGCAATCTCAGAAGCCCCTCTCGGCCTTGATCATGGTAGGAAGCTTTGTTCTGCCTGCCATCACGCTCATTATCACCATACCCATATACTGGATTCCGATAGTAGTTGGATGGACCTTCGTCAGGATAAGGGCCATTCATTGGAGCCCTGGGTGCTCTGTCCCTCTCCTCACCCTTCTGGACTTGTGCTTGTTGAGCTCTGTGATGCCTATTGTTGTTTTCAGCCGGTGGTTTGGTTTCTCCTTCGCCTTCCATGCCTGATTTAATCAATTCATTCACATTGCGAACAAAATCGCCGACTCGTGCCTTAGATTCGCGCCGATATTTGTCGTCTCTGACCTCTGTTTTGCTCCCTTTGGGATGATCGTCCGTTCTCGAGGTGTTGGATTCCTTCAAAACAACGCCATGTTTACTTCCAGAAGCAGAATGAGCGTGATAAATTTCCCCTTTGTCTTGAACTAATATCTCCTCCCTCCTGAAATCAGCTCTATCGCCCTTACAATCGGTCCCCAAGCTTGTGCCGAAAACTGGGCCCTTGTTCTCATCAGCACTTTCCAAGACCTCCATATAGCTGAACGTTTCTCCTTCAAATTTGTCCGAAGAAGCTTCCGATACCGGAGTTTGTTTGTTTGCTGCACAATTTTATCAAAAATAAAATAAAAATAAAAATTACTCGCCTATGTCTAAATTGCTAAACTAACGTTTACAAGATAAATACTTGATCTTTCCGACAAAGATCGAACCTATTTTTCCAATGAAAATCATTTCCAATCCAAAATGCGACTTCGTTCTAACAAAAATCAACTTTTCTTGAGAAAAACATCAATTCTCGGTTAAATCACGGAAAATTTACCCAAAACGAGCAGATGGGAGAAGAAGAGACGGGGAAAGCTCGTGATATACCTTGAAGAGTAGCATCGCAACCACCACATCGGTAAACAGAGAAATTAGGGAGCTCGGGGAGAAGCTTCTCGCACTTGGGGCACCGAACCACTCGAACCATGGCTCCTCCTCCTCCTTCCGCCATATCTTTCATGGAGAGGGAAAAAGAAAGAAAGAAAAGAAAGCCTACAAGACCTCCAGGGCTCCACAAAGAAGCACCTTTAAACACTTCGACACCCTAACAAAAAACGACCAGAAGCAGCAGGAGCAGCAAAGACCTCCCTTTACTCCCTTCCAATCACACTCCACTAACAGGCTCCGCGCTTTCCCACGCCAAACGAGAGAACCAAGAAGGAATGGTGTTCACGACAAGCAGCAGCGAACCCGAGAGAGCCCATCAGGCGCTGCTGTTTCCGGAAACTCCGCTTGGTATGTCAAGCAAAAATAGGAGCGAAATTTCTCCACTTCAGTCACGAAAACTCTCCACCCCTTTCCGTGAGAGAGAGAGATTCGTACAAAAAGAAAGCAACAAAAGATGGCGAAGGGAAAGAAGAGGTTTTGCGCCTTGTGATCAGGGACTGTGGAGAACGTTGGAACGATGATGATAGAGGGGTAGGAGTTCCCCTTGCCGCCCCTCACGCCATTGTTTCCATTTACTCGGCGAGTCTCATAACCACCATTGCTTTGCTGGCAGCCTGGTTGGTGGGGTTTCGTTTTTCCGAAGTATCCACGCGTTACTTCCGTGGCTTTGATTTGGAAGAATTTCAAAGGCCCACATGCGTTTGACCACGCGCTCGAACAACATCATTCATGGGGGGCGCTTGGTTCCGATCAGAGCCGAAATCAAAATCAACGTCGAAATAGATTGAAGTAGAAAGCGGAATAATCATATGTGCCTGGAATCAAAACAAAATTTAAATATAAAAAAAACACAGATTAGATTTTAAAATTAAAATATTTTAATATTTTTTTCTGAAATTGGGACAGAGACGAAACTCCCTCCCACCAACAAATAGATAGAATAAAAGTCACGCATTTTTATTATGATTTTTAGTCTGACACCCCCTACCTAAACATATCCAAGTTTTTAGTTATATGCTATAATTCTTTTATATTAAGCATATATAAAATTGTTAGTAGGAGTTAGCGATTGAAATTTTTTTGTCGTTAATTTTAGCTCATCTAATGCTTGGAAAAATAGTGGATGCAAAGAAAAAAAAAAGAAAAAGACTGAAATAGATAGGTTGCACGGCTTCACAGTCGCAAAATATTTTGATTTCGAGGCAAAGAATAAAAGATTAAGACACTGAACATTATAATAACTATTATTGTCTATTGTAATAAAAATAATACAATGTTATTTGTTAGATAATCATCTTTGAAAAAATTATTTTTCCAACTTGCTCTTGAAATTAAATAAAAAATTATTTTATTTTGGACGGTAATGCAAATATAGTTGTTGAAACATAATGATGTTAAATAATAATTATTATTTAAATTCTCATTTTTTTGGTACATAGATCATATTGTGCTTCATGGAATCGATAAAATAGCTCCTACGAAATTATATAATAGTTATTGCAAAATCTTGCCTAATATGGAGATTATAATGGACTATAATAATAAAAATAGCAATAAAATATTTTTTTTACTCATCTCTTAATTTGTTTTCAAAATTTAGCTAATTTTATTTGGTGTCGAACAAAAACTCTTATACATGTTTATTTTTATATTATACATAGCCATATTTACTGGATACACTTTTATTTAACAAAAAATTTATATCTGGTTATTAATTTTTTTAATTTTGGTATCTATTGATATGATACTATCACTTCACATATCCGAAGTTATAGTATCACTGGATATGGAGGCATTCTAAAATTATTTTGGAACAAAAATATCCATAATCATTAAAAATTTAAATATATTTATTCTTGATAATTGAAAGAAAAGAAAAGCACTCATCATCATTTTAATAGCTTAATCACAATAGATTCCTACAATTATAATAATAATACTAGTAGTAGTAATAGCAATGATAATAAAATTAATAATAATCATCATAATAATAATAATATTAATAAGAATAATAATTATTATTATTATTGTTGCCGTCTAGATCATCGTGGTTTGTAGCTGAAGTCGGCCTCGGTCTTCACCCTCGTCGCTTTGGAATCAACTTGCTCGTCGAGACCTGCAAAACAGAAGAGACTCGAGCCGGTGATCCCTGCGGGGGCACTCCGACGCTCAAGTCAGTGACGATCCAAGGGAACAGATCCTCCTGATCGAGCCCCTAAGGCAGACTCCACGCTATGAGGAGTAAATAATGTATGAGTGGAGTGAGAGTGAGCCGAGAGCGAAGTAGGAGAAGTAATGGCTTGGGAGGATTGGAGTGAGGTGGCTGTGTCCGTGCGATCCTTTCCACGGATCTCCGGTAGCCTGGAAACCTCAGTCCCTTCCTTTCTTCTCTCCCGTGTGCCCTCCCCCTCCTTCTGTTTCACTCTCTCGGATTGACTTATCTTGTTTGGAACTGCGGATGGCTCTTTTAAGCTGCAATAGTTGCCAGACGCCTGCCTCGGGATCTTCCCCTCGTTAGTAGGCGCGTGCGGCGATGTTTCGTGTCGTGGGCTGGACGTCTTTCCCGGTTCGTGATAGAGAACCTACCATGTGCCCTGACATTCTCTCCGGCCGCTCCATTCGGGGAAGTTTGGCATGGCCTCGATTGGGAAGCCGCCGTCCCCGGGGATTCGAATCTCCTGGTTGACTTCCTTTTCCAGGTGGTGCAGATGATTGGTGGAGAGCACGGTGCCTCTATCGGAGAGCCTATCCCTTTTTGGTGTAAGTGGCAGCTGGAGCATTTATCGTGGCCTGGGGGGAGCCTCTCCGTGGCCCTTGGGCGGCTCGCCGCTGTCCATGGGGGGCGGCGTTGTCCTCCGGTCACTGGCGCCTTCGTCCGAGATAGGGCCGATCTGGAGAGGCGGAGCTCGACTTCGGTAGGGCGTCTCGATCTTTGAGAGAGCCGAGCCCGGCGAAGGAGTCCGAGATAAGATATCCGACGTGACAGCCTTCTCCGACATGGCATCCGACACAGATCACACATTAGCGATCCCACCACATCAATTATTATTATTACTACAACTATTATTATTATTACCACCATCGTATTTTTTGTAAGGAGTTATGCATGAAAGAATGCTTAATCAATTTATAAAATAATTATTACGTACTAATATACAAGGCTAGTTTTAGTATTTTATATATTATTATTATTATTATTATCACTATTTAGTGATATACCTAACAAGGTGAAGTTTTATTTTTAATAATATTCTACCGATATACCAAAATATATACATCATCTCTGTATTTGTATATCATCCCGGTGCTCATATCATTCCAGTGATTATATCATTCCAATAATCACCAATGATATACCAAACAGCACCTTAATGTCTTATATAAAAATAAAATAAAATAAAAGTCACTTAATGTCCTGTATCTTAAAAATTCTGCAAGGCGCTGTTAATATGCACAAGGTTGTAGGACAAACTTACCACGCACATGAGCTCTATAGTTGTGGTAACGTGGCTTGATGCATGGGATATAGTTTTGCAAGTTTATGCTATGCAGATTAATTAATCAATGTTGAATTATTTGTTGGAAGCGGTCAATCATACGACCATGCAAGCATTTATCGTAGGAAAATGCCTTGGAACTTTGACCAGGGTACATGACAAATTCACAAGCTCCACAATCTAATAACCAATCATCCCTCATGTCATGCATCAGTGTCAACGAGCCACACCAATCCCCTTGAGTCACCTAATAAGGAGAAGCTTCCGGGCTTGTTTGTATGCGAGCAGGAATAAGAAAGAGTATTTTATCCAATGAAAAATTAGCGATAAGAAAGAGTATTTTATCCATTTTTCAACATAAATCTACCCAACTTGAAATAATGGAAACCATAGAAAGCTTCAATAAAGTCAATTTAAATAACATCTTGACCTTAACAAGCTGAATTTTATTTGTGCAATTATTCCTTTGTGATTCTATATTGGCAACAGCGTACAATATACGGTATCGATGTGCATATTTATATTATATTAGACATGAAAAAGAATGGCTGTCTGACCTTGCAACACAAACGAGGTTCATTGTAAGCATGCAAATTCGCCAATATAGCCGTTGGTTTTCTTTGACCATTTTAAAACTGCAACAAAGTATGTAATGGATGGTTGAAAACAGATTTGCTGAATTAAATGCTTTATAGATAATCTGCAACCCAAGTTTGTTGAGGACAGAATTATTAAATCAAGCACCGATAAGAATACATGCCTATCTCGTTATTTTGACAACTTCATGTCCTGAATCATGATGAAAAGCAAGCTTGAATGTAAAATAATATAAATAATATGTTGGGAAATATTTCGTGCATTTGACCATGTTCTTTCATAATATATGCTACGGACGGTGTTTTGAAGAACAAAAGGATGACGACAAACAAACGACAAATCCCACAACTTTTCCAGTCTCCTGGAATGATATCTCCATTAATTATACATTTGTGCAAGGGCTGGTTTGTCGTTACATTTCTCAAGATACCACTCGCATATCTTTGGTTTAAATCGAGACGTTAGCGCCCAAATGATCACCGCACATGATCAAACGTACCAAATTTAAAATAAAAAATACTAAGCCGTCCACCGGTAACCCGGGAGACAACTCGTGCGAAAGTAGCCGGGGAATCGCGGTCTAAATCGGCGATCTTTTCCTTTCTCCTTTCGCTTTTCTTTTCCTTTTTTTTTTTTTTTTTTTCTTTCTTTTTAACAAATCGATAAAGTACGGTATTGACAGTTGAGATATCTGAACAAAAGAAGACACGCACAGCAGGGCACAGCGCGGGAAACGTATCTCGCTTCCGAGGAGTCGGACTGGAGAAAAGAAAAAGGTCCAAGAATAGTATATGGGCCCCAACCGTACCCCACGACAGTATCCTACGCCGAGGCTTTATTTCCTAGTTGCCAGGCCCAGTCCAGTCCAAGCCCAACCAACTGTTTTACAAATCCAGATAAATTTTTACATAATGACTACATTGCCCTCCACGGGACGGTACGGGCAGATGAAACTAGCGGTCTTAAAGAAGTTAGGACGATGGGCATTTTAAGGATTTGAGACACGCGGACCGAGGCAGGGTCAGAACCATCTGGAAGGTGGGTGCAGAGGGTTGCGATGAGCGAGAACGACCTGTTGCTTTTGTATCTCCAGGACGGCAAGTGGCGGATGGCAGCTTTACACGTGTCGGCATCTGCTCTTGCTGCCGCACTGATGCGGATGCTGGACAGGGAGAGGAAGAGGGAAGGGGCAAGGGCCGTCAAAAATGAATAAGAAGGTGCGGGACGCGTGCAGTGGTGTTCGGAACCGAAGATCGAGTTACCGGCACCGCGTTTACCGTATCGGTTGAACCGCGCGTGCACAGGTAGTTTCGCGAGTCCAGCGTAAAGCCAGCAAGCATAGATCCCCTGGCTGAGTAGCTACAGCATCCGAAATGAGGTCTGTAGCCAATCATGCTCCGATATTTATAAAAAGTGTGAAATATATAAAAGTTAAAAAATGATAAAAAGTTGATTATAAAACTCTAATGTAAATTTATTCATATTATGTATATAACATTTTTAGATTTACATTAAATTTAACTGTTCAACATAGAGAGCTAATATTTTTTTTGCACCGCCGTTGGCTGCACAATAGTTGATGATACCTTGTTATTCTAAATTTTTTTTTTCCTTAATCCCACGAATCAAATAACAGGATTAGAATACAATATTATTTAAATCTGATTTCATTTGTAACATATATGTTGCTGCAACTTCTTCCGGACCGGGTTCAATCAACTTGGCTGGAATGCTCCTCTCCCGGTTCCTGCAAAAAAAGTCTTCAAAGGATGGTAGTATTCCGGCGGGGACACTCCGATGCTTAAGTTAGCGGGAGCTTGAGAGCAACAGAATGGAGGAATCAATGGAGACGAGCTTGAAAAGCAGGGAGAGAGTCCTTACCGCCCTGTAAGGCTAAAAATGGGCTGGCCCAAAAGCCCATTATCTGGAACCGGGCTAGGCCAGCTCAATAAACTTTGGACCGGCCTGAAATTGGTTCAAGCTTCGGACTAAATTTTAAACATATCGGACTAGTCTTCGTGCTGTAAAATAGAGTCCATTTAATTTTTGGGTCAAAGGGATGCCCGGATTCAATCCAAAATTTTTTAAAAATATAGTATTTGGGCCGGCCCAATGGACTTTGGGCTGGCCCATTTCCAGCCCTACCGCCCTGAGTCCCCCGGTTTACCTTATAGTTGCTTCGAGATGAGCCTCCACGGCGAACTCCTCCACCTAGTGGACGGCCTTCTCCCTCTCCATCGCCAGGGCTGCCTTGAGGTCTTTGGCCCGTCCCTCCAGCTCCACCACCGTCGTTTGGGTGCCAGCCACTTCAATTTGGAGCGTTTTGGCCTGCCCCTCCAATTCCCATGCTCGCTCGGTCTGTGCCCGGCCCTCCACCTCTGTCGCCTTTGAGTGCTTCCGGTGACTGACATCCTGCCGGGCCAATGCTATGCAAGAGTCCCAGATCAGCAAGATATCGATGGCTACTTGCAGTAACAGAAAAGAAAGTGTCAGCTAAATTAATACAAGCAAGGGGGAAGGCTAAGTAGGAGACATAACTTAATTATCGCCAGTAGTTGGGGGAACAAGTCTGGGATGGTGGTCGATAGTTGCTTGCTGCTCCTCTCCTTGCGATCGCGCGATTGGATGATGAATTCCACCATCCATTTGGCCAGCGCGGTGTCGAGGGTAACCGCTGCATTTGGTGGTACCATGGTTAACACCCTGGCCACCCCCAGGCCTAGTGCTGCGAAGGGTGCTGCCGAGCCTAGCATGGTCGACGATGAAGGTGTGGGGGCTACTAGTTAGGCAGCAACTGCTTCTGTGGCTACCAGCAGTGTCGACCTCCCTCTCGTCGCCATGTCGACCACCACCTCCACCACCTCCGGCGATGGTGGAACTTCAGTGCAAGAAGGGGCTGCCTGGGGGGCCATGCTACCCTCTCTCTAGCTACAATGCCCTCGCTGGGCCAAGGGCCGAGGGTTGAGCCATCGCTCTAGATGAGGTTGGGGCCGGCTTGGGCCTCCTCTCCCCCTAACCAATCGACGACCCTACATTGGGCCTTCGCCCCAGCTTTTTACGGGCCTCTTCTGTGGATTCTCCTTGGGCCTGGGAGATGCGTGCCTCTTTCAGGACATCTCTCGGATATGATCCATAGATAATTTCATGTCTGGAAGGAAAAGAAAGCTCTAGTTAGACTCAAAACAAAGAAGAATTCCTATCAAAAGAGAAGTTTAGGTCGTGGGCCCTTATCCAAGGATTGGATCGGGCTAACCCCAACCTCGAACAAATTATGTTCGATCAGTAGATCCCGAAGTGAAGAAACCTCGGAGGTGATGAGCTGGTTGTGCACCTCCCTGTCCGCAGCCTCCACCTAGGCGTTATGATTGGAAGTATAGTCCGGGTCACTCTAAACCTAGTCGACTCCCTCGATCAAGATAAAAAAGAATCTATTCTTCCATCCCTTGATGGAAGTAGGTAGATCAAATTTGATGGCCCTCGAGCGGGAGGGCACGAACCACCACTTGTTATTGACCGGATGGTGTTTTAGGGTGAAGAGGGCCCTTAACAAGAAAAAACATGTAACAATCCCATGAAAATGACAAAGAATAGTGAAACAAGAAATGTCCCTGACAGCATTTGGAGCAAGCTGAGCAGGGAGCAAGTGGAAGTTACTAAGGAAAGAAAGAAAGAAGGGATGAAGAACAAGGCGAAGGCCCCTAAAGAAGAAGTCCTCATACAGGATGATCCAGCCTGGGCCACTAGAAGTGACCCGCTCCTCCGGCCCCGGAGCTGAGAGCTGGATGGAGTCCGAAATCTCGTAAGTGCCCCGAAGATGAAGGAGGTCCTCCTAGGTCATCGCCAAAGCAATGCCAGAAGGACCAACCAAATCACGGCTAATAGAAGGAGCAGGAGGGGGAGGAGAAGGAACCCTAAGAAGACTTATGACTATCCCCGTCTGCCGGGAACCCCTATGGATTTTAAGGGAAACATCTTCCTCCTCACTATCGGAGGAAGGAGGCTTCGGCTAGGATGGCCCCGCCTTGTCGGAATGGTTCGGGTGACGGTGCCTCTAGCCGAAAGGACTCATCCTAAAGGAAAGGAGGAAGAAGAAGGAGGAGGACCTAGGAACCCTAATTAATCCCCTTCAGCATAGGTCGAAGGAGAAGAAGAAGGCAAGAAGAAGAGGAACTGACCTGAATGCCTCAGGTGAGAGAGTTGGAACTAGGTGAAAAGTCTCTGGCTCTCCCTGCTCCCTCACTCGAAGGTTTTAAAGAGATGGCTAAGGCAAAATGGCCTCTTTTCAAACAGCCTGACAGCATCCCATCGCATCGTACCGATCAAAACATACATCCTTTCGCCTCTTCGACCATCGAATGCGCACCATGCATCGAAATTTGTTGAGAGTGGCACTTCGGTATGCACGAAATCATACCGGGCCAAGTGCTGACCACTGGATGCTCGCCATGCATCAAGATCTACTTGGAACGGTGCTTTGACATGCCAAAAACTACTTCGGGCTGAGCGCAATCATCATGCTCCTCCCTGTGCCAGTTGATATGGCACCTCCTCATTAGCGCTAAGGCACAATCTACGAGTCATTAGCAGTCGAGGCATTAAATGGTGCCGCTAAATATCCTTCCACGTCAGCATCACCATAACTCCTTTCGCCCCGAGCGTCGCATCATGCTTTGGACTCAGGAATGAGGGGTATCTGATGTGGCATGATCACTGACATGGAGCTAGCATTGGATCTAGCTAGAGGACCAGTTGGCAGAAGGCATCACTTAGATGCTATCACCAGCCCTCTTCCGAGGTCGAGCTCCCGTTCGAGGTTGAGCTCCCTGTCGAGGTCAAGCTCTCATTCGAGGTCGAGCTCTCTACTAAGGTTGAGCTCTCATTCGAGGTCGAGCTCCCTGCCGAGATCGAGCTCCTGTCCAAGGTTGAGCTCCCATCTGAGATCGAGTTCCTAGTCAAAGTCAACTTCCCATCTAAAGTCAAGTATGGACAAAAACAGGTGGACTCGGTCTCCCCCTCGAGCAACCTTAGGAGCAGCCAGGATAGTGACCCCAGCAGGAGGTGTCACCATCCCCATTTGAACCCCTGTGTTACTCAGAGAGACTACCACCTCTGTGGAGTGGTGCTACGTCAGGGCATGCCGCCTGCCATCTCTGTGGAGTGGCATTCTGCCAGGGCACACCACCTGCAACCTCTGTGGAGTGGCGCTCTGCCATGGCATGCCACCTGTATCCCTTATGGAGTATCCCATCAGAGCACCAGGCCTCTCAGCTTACTGTTGGCACCTTCTATGGAAAGGCACTCCGCTCGGAGCATCGCGCCATTCAACCCATCGCCTGTACCACCTGAAAGAGGAAGGTTCTACCATGAGTCTCAAATCCTTAGCATCTCTCGCCAATCCAGTGCTCTACCAGGTCCTCAAACATTGTGGCACAATGTTTATAAGAAGCGATGTCCTGTCAGGGTGTCAGGCCTCGTGGCATGCCACTCATACTCATCACGGAAGGGACGTGCACTTCATAGTACTTTGCCTGCACCCATGGCAGAACCTCCCTACAATGGCTACGGGCCCTGTCCCCCTCTTCTCAAGAGGAAAGGGGATAGACCTACACTCCACCCACAAGAGATGCTCTCAGAGAGCACCAGACCAGGGTCCTGCACCCTGCCAGATGAATCATGCTTCTATAAGAAGCTCAAAAGGGCCTCTAGAAAAGGTAAGTAAAAGTAGAAAATAAGGAAAAACAAGTAGGAACCAGGGCAAGTGAGAGCAGGCGAGTGAAGCTCAAGAGCAGGAGGAACGTCCGTAGACTTCTCTAAGAGCTCCCCTGTCACAGTCGCCACTGTCCTAGCTCCCACAGCTCAAAACTTCTACCCTATTTCTTCAAGAATCCTTTGAATGTGGAGATCACTCCGAGATCCATGAAGGAATATCTGTTTTCCTTGATCGTCCATTGACTTGATCGTCAGAGTGCCCCTACCAGGATCCCCAGCCTGGATCTCCTCTCTTTTGCAGGACCGATCATGCTTGGAGGCCACCAGGAGAGGAACCCACTCACTGACACCACGTAGGAGCTGCAGGCCATGGCAATCTAGGCGACAATAGGTGAGAAGGAAAGGGAAAAGGATCTTTTAAGATCTTTTAATAAATTAAAAAGACCAGTTACCTAATTAATATATATATATATATTATATAACAGATCTAAAACATGGAAAATGACATCAATATATTAAATTATCGGGGTTTCAAGAATAGGAAACTAAATGACGATTCCAATCTTCTACAGAAATACTAAGACTCTGATACCAAATGTAGAAAAGATTTTTTCCTTAATTCCATAGATCAAACGAGAAGATTGGAATCCAACATTGTTTAGATTTGATTTCATTAGTAACATATCCATAATATTCATCATATAATCAAGATCTATTAAAAGGGTTTGCGATACATACCTGTATTCGCCATAATCCCAAACTTTAATTTTGATGCTCACGTGAACACTGAAGGTAGAGTCCTTCTCTCTAGTCTTCCTCACGTAGCAGGTAGTTCTCGATAAAAAAAATCATCATGAAAATATAACTCACGTCATATATATAGAAGAAGTGGAGAGGGGACCTAGCCAATAAAATAAAAATATCCTAACATACCCTCCCATCATGAGTCAAGTCGAGCTAAGGTTTACATTGTACCACCTCAACCACACCAACTCACGTGAGATGCTTCTAGCCTAAATATAATTGTTGCTGCCAAGATCGTCGTGGCATGTAGCTGCTGTCAAGGTCGGATCACCCCTCTTGTGCTCTTGGGATGTCCTGCTCCTTTGAACCTGTAAAAATGGGGTTAGTAATCCGGGCCGGGGATTCCAGCGGGGGCACTCCGACGGTCAAGTCAGTGACGATCCAAGGGAACAGATCTTCCTGGTCGAGCCCCTCTTGATGGACTCCATGTTAGGAGGAGTGAGTAGTGTGAGAGTGGGGTGCAAGTGTGTCGGAAGGATGGTGGCCGAGTTAGAGGGATATTATGTGTGGCCTTTTCCCCTTGACTTGCTTGAGTTTGGTGGTGAGATAGTGGTGTTACCTCCCCACTAGGGGTGCTGATGGTTCTTTTAAGCCTTGGTGGTTGTTGGGCGCCTACCTCGGGATCTTTC
Organism: Areca catechu; assembly: GCA_021397845.1. Taxonomy (NCBI): domain Eukaryota; kingdom Viridiplantae; phylum Streptophyta; class Magnoliopsida; order Arecales; family Arecaceae; genus Areca; species Areca catechu. The sequence goes on along the minus strand of CM038042.1, from coordinate 171,947,495 downwards.
CCGTGTTAGCAGGCACGTGCAGTGGTGTTCCGTGCCGTGAACGGGATGCCTTTCCCAGTTCGTGATAGGAGAACATGCCATGTGCTTTAACATTCCTTCCGATCGCTCCATTCCGAAAAACTTGGCAGTGCCTCGATCGGGGGGCCACCGCCCCCTGAGATTCGAATCTCCTGGTCGACTTCCTCTTTCGAGTGGTTCAGGTAGTTGGTGAAAAGCGTGGTGCCTCGATCACAGGACTTCTTCCTTTTCTGGTGTACGTAATGGCCACGGAGAGTTATTGTGGCCAGGTGGGTGCCTTTTCACGAGCCTCGGGCGGCTCACCAGCCTCCTGGGATGACGGTGCCGCCTCCCCGCTTGCTGGTGTCTTCGCTTGAGCTGGAGGCCAAGCTGGAGAGGTAGGGCTCGACTCCGAGGGGCTCGGCCTCGATGTGGCTCCACTTGACAGAGGAGGGCTGAGCTCGACTCCGGACCAAGGGAGCCCGATTTCGGGCGAGCTCGACCTGACGGAGGAGGGCAGAGCACGACTCCGGCCCAAAGGACTTGACCTCAGAGAGGCTCCATGTGGCAGAGGAGGGCTGAGCTCGACTCCATACCACGAGGCTCAACCTCGAGAGGCTTGCTCTGGGGGATGCCGCTCGGCTCCGGCCTAAGCATCCTGAGCTCGCAGGCCTGACTTGGCAGAGGGCAGAGCTCGGCTTTGACAGGCGGTCCCGTTGTTCTGAGGGAGCTCGGCCCGACGAAAGAGTCCGGGTAGAGTATTTGAAGTAGCGGCCTTCTCCAACGTGACATCTGACAGCTACTCCACGTCAGCGATCCAGCCACATCAACAATAATCACATAATATTGGGCTCAACACATGTCTATCAACATGGATCATAAAATTAATCTGATTTTAATAAATCATAAATAATAATTAATGTTAGCCCAAATTAGAAAAACTCTTACATTTATTCCATTGTGAAGATAATAGCTATGTGTAGAGATGACAATCTGATCGGATCGGGTATTTACGGATCGAGTCAGATTCAGATTGGATCAGAAAAGTCTCATTCTGAATCCAATATGTTTATTAAATGGATTATAATTTTAAACTTGAACCTAACACATTTATTAAATAGGTAGCCCGACCTGACCCATTTAACCCATTTATTAAAAGGATTACGTACTAACCCGATCTGACTAGATCTGATTAATCCATTTAATAAATAAATGAACTATTAATACAATCCAACTTGACTCAACCTATTTAACATGTTTAATATGCGGGTAAGCTATTAACACAACCCAATTCAACCCAATATGTTTGACCTATTTAAAATAAAACCCAACCCAACTCACCCCAGCCCAACTTGCTTAATACAAAAAAAAATAAAAAATCTAGATATAGAAATCATCACAAAAAACAGCTAACAAAGTAATAATATAAAAGGAAATAAAAAATTCTTAACCAACCATTATATCATAATGCGAAAAAAATATCTTGTATTAATAGCTTAAATATAATGATATAAAACTTAAAAGTTTTGACAAATATAAAAGAGAACTCTATAGAAAGCTAAACGCTAAATTAGATAAAATTGAAGTCCATAATTTTTAATTAATTGTCATTAGCATCAATGCCTGTGCAGAAATAGAGGCTGACATATCTGAAAAGATGAAATAAGAATATTATTTGATAGCCCTAACAAGCAATACAAAACCAGTATTTACATAAGAAAATATCCTTCATCTATACTACTAATTCTTCAAAATTATAGATAGACTCTTCTTGCATAATAGATAAGTTAGCATACCAAATAAAAAAAACACAATCAGCATCCACCAGTAAGTTGCATAAGAAATATATCTATCAAGCCACATAGAAAAGAAGGTCACTTAACAAAAAAAAGAAGGGAAAAGAAAAAGGAGGTTCAAATTTATATTTAATTTACAACTAAATCAAAATAACTATAATTGGTTGCCTATAAAAAAAAAAAGCCATCCAAAATTATTGCGATCAGAAATAGTTGAATAACTAAAAAAAGTATCCCAAAATCATCATAGTCTCCATATACAAATTTTAAAGTAATTTCAAAATTCTTTAAAATCCAACATGTCGCAACTTATAGATAAAAATAATAGAGAGACAATAACAAGAAGAGAACATAGTTGATAAACAACTCCTAATATTTTGAAAACATATAAAACAAAAAACATAACAGAGGCTAAAAAAATAGCATCCTAAATAAATGAGACATCTTGGACTTTAATCTTCACTGCTCCCAACTATAACAAACCATGCCAACATAAACATAAGGAATCCAAGAATATTGAATAGAGAAGTTCAATATTAGCATCCACCGGTAAACTATACAAAAAAGCCATTGAATTAAGTTGTACATGCTAAATGAATGAATAAAGCCATTGAAACAAAGATAAATAATATCAAGAAATAGAATAGCAAGGTTACTTGTTTGAACAAAAAAGAAAAGAAGAGAGAGAGGCTCAAATTCGTATTTAGTCTACAGCTAAATCAAAATGACTACAATCGGTTGTCTTTAAAAAATAGGCATCCAAAAATGTTGCCATCAAAAATAGTTGAACAAGTAAAAAGATATTTCAAAATCATCATAACCTCCGCATACTAACTTTAAAGATATCCCAAAGAACATTCAATGTTGCTTAAAGATATCGCAAAATTATCATAGCCTCTGCATGCAAAAAAATAGAAATCTGAATATAGAAATTGGTACAAAATAAAAATGGCTAAAAAAGTAACAATTCATATGAGAGAAATATTAACCAAATATTATACTAGAATGTGAATAAAAGATCCTGCTCTAGTAGCTTAAATGTATAGTTTAAATGTAATGACACAACATATAAGGCAAGATCATCTAATAAAAAATCCATAATCAACATTAAGTCATCATGTTGGATCGATGCCCCTAACTATTCTTACAAAAGGAACGCCCCTATTATAAGAGGCCGGTTTATCTCTCTTAAACCAGCGGTGCAACAACCCCGTGCACTCGAGTCGACTCTCCGCCGACCCTCGCAAGAGCTACCCAGGGTACTAAACCTCGAGTCGGCTCGCTGGAGACGAGCACCTCAGCACCAACCAAGGGATGTTGACGTAGCACCAGACCCGCCTTACCGGTGGCACCCACATCCCCGTGGGCCTAGACCCTACATCCGGACGAACCACGAGGGTGCGAGCTAGCCCAGCCAACAATCCCCCCCAGCAAAACGACCGAGTTTTCCCCCTACGGAGACTTGAACCCGAGACCTCGGCTCTGATACCAGTTGTTGGATCGATGCCCCTAACCATTCTTACAAAATGAACGTCCATATTATAAGAGACCGGTTTATCTCTCTTAAACCAGTAGTGCAGCAACCCCGGGCACTCGAGTCGACTCTCCGTCGACCCCCGCAAGAGCTACCCAAGGTACTAAACCTCGAGTCGGCTTGCTGGAGACGAGCACCTCAGCACAAACCAAGGGACGTTGACGTGGCACCGGACCCGCCTTACCGGTGGCACCCACATCCTCATGGGCCCAGACCCTACATCCGAACGAACCACGAGAGTGCGAGCTGGCCCAGCCAATACATCACTTATCAGCAAGTAAGCCGCACAAAAAGTGAAAAGGAGGCTCAAATTTTAGATCCATCATTTAATCCGTAGCTAAATCAAAACGACTACAATCGATTGCCTATGAAAAAAAGGCCATCCAAGATTATTGCTATTAAAAATAGCTAAATCAGCAAAATTACATACCAATATTATTATAGCCTCCATATACAAATCTTAAAATAATTTCAATATGAAATAAGTACCTGAAATGAGTTCCCAAAAAAATGCAACATAACAACATCCATATTCAAACAATAACTAAAAAGAAATTACAAATAAGATAATATGTCCAATTAACATAGGTATCACAATCCAAAAAAATATCCAAAAAGGAGAAGTCTTTAGACCTGCTTCCACTCCAACTATACTAAATATGAGGGGTCGGAGAAAGGAAAAAAAATATCTAGTGGGGGCGGAGGGGAAGAGAAGGACCAAAGGAAGAAAACATTGTGACCTCCCCTTACCTTAAGTAGGATGGAAGAACTGACCGGCCACTGTGAGATGGGGGAAAGAAGACCAAAGAAGGAGAGGGGGCCATGGGGGGGGGGGGGGATGTGCACCGCCGATCGTTATGAGATGAGAGAGGGAGAAGAAGACTGAAGAAGGAGAGGGGGCCATGGGGGGGAGGTGCACCGCTGACCATCGTGAGATGGAAAGGAAGAAGCCTGGAGAAGGAGAAGGGATCGTGAGGGGTAGGTGCACCATTGACTGCAATGAGATGGGGAGAGAAGAAGACTGAAGAAGGAGAGGGGCCGTAGGGGGAGGTGCATCGCTTACCATCATGAGATGGAGGGAAGAAGACCGATTGACCGAAGGAGAAGGGGCTGCTGGGAGGGAGGTGCACCATCGATCGTCGTGAGATGGAGAGAAGATTGAAGGAGAGGGGGCTGCCGGGGAGAAATGCACCACTAATCACTATGGCTGTGTTTGGTTGCGGAATAGGAAGGAGAATAAGGGGATTATCCCTCTTATTCTGCCAAACAGTGCCAAAAACGAGGGTGAATAAGTGGAATTCGTTATTACGGTCAAACCACTTAATTCCCGATTTCTTATTCCACGGTTCCCCGTGGAATTACATAATTCTTGTTTTCGAATTCCAGGGACAGTTCTGTCTTTAATATAAATTTATTTTTAATTTAATATTTACATCATAATTTAAATTTAATATAAATAAATTTATTTTTAATTTAATATTTACATAAACCGTACTAATAAATTATTTGGTATAACATCTTTTTAATATATCATATTATTAAATTATTATTAATATAATAATATATTTACTTAAATATAAAATTAAAAAAGAATTTTATAACTCATTTTATATTAATATTTGAATAGGGGTATTTTTGGGATTTCAAAAAACTCCTCTCGTATTCTTGGTGAAATACAGGCTTATTCCCATCTCATCCAAACACCATTTAGAATAATACCGCATTAATTGCACTAGAATAAGGTGGAATACCAGATTTTTATCCAAACAGAAATTAAGAATAATAACAAGAATAAACTATTCTTGAAGAATACCCGGAATAACTTTTTACAAACCAAACACTACCTATGAGATGGGAGGGGAGAAGATCCAAAAAGGAGAGAGGACCATGAGGGGAGGTGTGCCGTTGACCATCATGAAATGGGGAGGTGGGGAGGGGGGGGGGGGGGAGGTTGACGAAGAAAGTAAGAAATCTGGTTGACGAAGAAAGTAAGAAATCTTAGTTTCAAGCAGTGAGTGGTGAGATGGAAGGGGATGAAGGAAATTTATATTCTTTTGGAGTGGCGCTCGCACGACAGTTGCCAGTTGATGCCCATTTTCTAACAATCCCAAGTTCCCAAGTTCCAACCGATGACCCACTGACCCGTCTCACAACCCGCTGGTGGCTGGTGGGCTAGGCCTATTGCAAGGCGGCAAACAATAGTGTGGCCTGTGGAGCTGTGATCTATGGATCTATGAAATATTATATTAAATAAGTTATGGAAACGATTTGTTTAAATCTATATATTAAATAAGTTAAATAGGTCAGAAATCTAAAACTTGAACTCGATTCATATATTGAATGAATTAAATGGATTATTTCGATTATGATCCAAATCCGTTTAAACTCAATCCAAATTTATTTAAGATATATTGGACATCCATCAAGTTGATGGATTGTATTATATTTTACCATCCCTAGCCACGTGGCATTCCTTTGCAATATGATATATTTCGTACCAAATGACATGTATTGCATTTGATTGTTGTTCATCTCCGTGACAAGACGGTGCAGAGGTTGTCAAAAGTTGCACAGCTCTCCATGGTGTAAAATATGCGTCTTGGAGGATCTAAACTTTAGCTTCAGTATATCTATACGAGATGCTTTCATTGAAAATGGAAAAAATAAAATAGTAGGAATGTTAGATTCTTAGAGATGCTATAAGCCATTGGAATAAGTTTTGATAAAAAGAGAAATTCTGGATACTGTTTGATAAATAGGTGCAAGAGATAAAATGCAAGCATTCAATATATTAGATTTCGTAATTATTTAAATTTAAAAATAAAAAAATAAAAGTAGAAGGAAGGTTTTATCCTATTCTATGATATATATTTGGTCGATCAAGATGGAATATAATTATATTATTTCTCTCCTAGTTATTGTGTCGGGATGTAATGTAACCTTATTCCCGGAGACAAAATGTTTTCTAGTTGAATAAAGAGCACTTTCACAAAATTTATGCCTAATTCAAAATTCAACGAAATTATGGATGACTAAATATGGTTTTATGTTGCAAGCCTTGTTGACAATCTATGTTATATACATACATTCATTCATTCATACATACATACATGCTTCATCCACACATACATACATATGCAATATATATATATATATATATATATATATATATATATATATATATATATATATATATATATACACACATGTGGATTAGGTCAAGATCAAGCATTGATTGTATTGGAATTTTATTGAAAATAAAAAATTAAAATTTTTTTATATCAAAATTTTAGTTATTTAAAAATGTTAAAACTCTTTTAATTCTTCCGAAAAGATGATTTTTTGAAAAAAAAGCATCAATTCCAAAGAAATACATTATTTTCGAAACATCGTAATTCATCGAAATCATGATATCTTCCGGGTAATCCGAATTAAGCCTATAAATAGATTCGGGAACTCGTCTTTCTAAAACAATTTTTTTTTTTTTTTTATTTTTTTTTATTTTAACCAAACATCTAAAAGTAGTCTTCTGGATTAGTCTCTGTACTAAAAATCATATGATTCGGAAAAAATAAAAAAAAATTCTAACCTGCACATCGAATAGTCAAAATATTTTTTTATAACAGTTCTAATATTTAGAGCATGATTGTCATTTCGGAAACTTTTTGCCCTTATTCAACTCAAGCTCATTAGTGCTCTTGCACTTCCTAGCGTTGTTCTCTTACTGGAAGCTACTAATATTTCTTTTCTACACGTGCATTTTGATCCTTCGTGATCATTCTTCTCATCGTGCATGGCTACATCACGTATCGATACGTAAATACTTAGCTATTATTAATATTAATTTAAACATGTTGCCGGACATGCTGCTCTTCCCACGATGCCAAATGGAGCGCATCCGCAATTTGACATTGGATGAGAAGGTGGGGGGGGTCCAATTTTGGGCAAAAGTGAATTCGTGAGGATTTAAATACTAAAGCTGCTATGAGGTGCAGGCCGATTCATGAATAGTGTTTCATGCAATGCACCATTCTTTTGTTAGCTTGTGCCTGGTAGCTGATTCTTTTTGGTTTGCAGTAAATGCCCACTTACTCATTTCCCCGAATCCCTCATCTGCAAGGCTTTTAATTTTTCTCTACCACGCATAGCAGCAACCCTGCAGAAATAAAGAGTGGCAGCCGAAACGGGATCTGCCGAGAAATTTCATCACAAAGCGTCTGGGAAACCGCACAGAGATGAGTCACGGGAGCTCTTAAAAAGTAAAGGAATTCGCCAAGGCTAAGGCTTTTCTTTGATCAACTTTATCTTTAATCGGCTTTGCTTAAAGATATATATATAAATAGTACCAGACCACCAACTTCAAGACCGCTGGGAAATTTCCTGCAACCGCTTCATTCTCCCATGACAACTCCATGGGTGTGTGCGTTGTTACTGAAAGTTGTCGAAGAAAACACTACTTTCCATTTCTCCTTTCAAGGATGTAGTGTTCCGCTGCAATTCCCTCGCCCCGCCACTCCCTTTAGCCTATTAATTAAGTGAAAGTAGAAGCTCATATACTAACAAAATATTTTGTTTAATTTCTGCGTTTTAGAAAGTGCTTCTTAACCTGCACCCTCTTGAGGGAAGTGGCCAGGCAATGGCATGATTTACGCACTTCGCTCTCGCATCTTCTACCCCCAGCCTCGCATGCGGACAATGTTCTGATAAGAGAATTTCCCTGATAAGAATTTGACCATGTAAGCAATCAATGGCCAACATATTTTCCTTTGGAGGAAAAAAAAGGATAAAATGTTGATCGAAATGTCAAAATAATGGATATGGATCGTATTTTACAGTTGACTAAAGTTGTATTTAAGACTTATCAATTTTTTTTTTTTTTTTTTTTTTTGGAGGATTAAAGGAGGAAGCTTATAAGACTTATTGTTAAACGTCATTTAAGGGTCTGTTTGGTTGCTCATGCTCGATCAAATAAACTGCCCGATGCAACTCACTCTTTTCTTGGTTATTAAATTGCAAATTGAAAATCGGACATCTAAGGACCTCTTTGGTCATATGTACCTGGTTGTATTTAAAATAAGCAAGAAACATACTCTATGTGATTTCATGAAAATAAGGCTATGTAACTGATGTTGCTACAAAATGGCTGTACAATCAGCCGGAGCAATTGAGATTGCAATAATGACCAGCACGTTACGTTACTACGTATAGTTAAACAAACATGATAAATGAGAAAACAGTAGTTCGCTTTGGCGGTCGGAGTCTATCGATTTCCATGTCGTCTTCTTCCATGATTTTCGATCGGGTTTCGGGGATTTGTGGGTTAGGGTTTCTTATGTTAGCTGCGATGTTGCTTATGGAGGAGCACGGAGAGGGAAGGAAAGTCTCTGGCCCCGAGGGGAAGGAGGAGTCCAGCCGCTCTTGGGCGGAGATCGTGCACGGGCCACCCCGAGCTCCGATGTGGTCTTCTTATAAGTTGACGGAGGTGGAAGTGGAGCGGCTCCAGCTCAACTTCACCAAGGTCCTCGTCTTGCCGGACTCACTGATCGACGAGGCCCGGAGAAAGTGGGATGGCCTTGCCATCATTTTCCGTAGTCTGGATCGAAGAGTGCCAACGGCCAGGATTGCAAAGGAGGTCCGGAGCAAGTTGTTGCTGCCGGCGGATCCAGAGATTTTCCCGGTAGGGGAAGACCATGTCATCGTCCGCTTGGGAACGAAGGTGGACTGCAACCGTGTTTTAAGGGCGGGGTCGTGGTATGTTGCAGGCTAACTGATGGCCTTGGCGCCCTGGCAATCGGATTTTTTGCCCGGAAGGAGCCCAGTCAACCGAACGGTAGTCTGGATGAGACTACCGGAGCTGTCGCTGGAGTACTGGGAGCCAGCTGCCATCATGGCAGTAGCAGGGGAGGCAGGTAACCCGTTATCTCTGGACACTTTTACGGATCTCATGAGGAAGAAGGGCTTTGCAAGGGTCCGAATGGAGTTGGATGCCTCCAAATCACTGTTGCCGGGAGTCTTGATCCAGGGGAGAACTGCTGCTTTCTGGCAGCAGTTTGTATACGAAAGCTTACCTGTAGTGTGCTTTCGTTGCGAACGGATCGGCCACCTGGTGGTGGCTTGCCACTACCGGGAGGGACAGGGGAGGTCAGGAGAAGCAACACCAGGCTTGTGCCCTGCTAATTTCATTAACCATCAGGGGGCTGAGGCAGGACGGGTCCAGGATCCTACAACTTTGCAGGAGGAGGAGATCCTTACATTTGGTCCTTGGTTGACCATGGCGAGGGTGAGCCCTACCAGGCCGGGGGGGGGGGCCTCAGTGAAGAATGTATCCATGCCGGACCGAGGTAAGGCCCCGGTCTCTTCTCCGGATCCACCATCTTCATCCCCAACTAGGTCCTCACCCCTTCAGCAGTCTTACACTCCCTCGTCGCCGTCGAACTCGGAAGGGTGGCAAAAACCTTCTAAGCTGGCGAGGAGGAAGTCGCCCGAGGCCTCTGCATCCGATCTTTCTGAGGGTGGGGGAGCTCTAAAAGAGGCCGGCGGGAACTTCTTTGCGGCGCTCGCTGATTGTATGGAGTTGATCCCACCTGAAGACGCCCACAAGGACCATCAAATGGTGGAGTACGGGATGGTTTCCCTGAAATGGAGTAGAAATCAGTCTCGGTCCTCATCCCCGTCCGCGTTGAAGGCAGCTCCACCAACATTGGATCAGGTTAGTCATATTGATCCTTCTTTGTATGTTAAAGAGGGTGCCACATCGAGAGATGTTGGTGGAGGGGTTCTCTTTCCTTCTTATGGGGCTCCTGAGACAAGGAAGAGGGAGATGAAGAGGGAATGGCACAGGGTGGAGGGGAAGTCAGGGACTAAGCGGGAGGGGGGAGGGCAATCAGGGGAGTGTATAGGGGTGGGTAGGGGAGAACTTTCAGAGGGGGTCCAGATGGGCGGCTAACTGAGGGAGATGGGGTTGGGGGGAACAAGGAGAGTTTCTGGTAGCTGGGTCCTCGGAGGTTATTCAGGGAACAGGGGGACAGGTGAAGGAGAAGGGGTTAGTTGGGTCGGGTAAGGGCTGTAAGGCCAAGGACATGGATTATGGGGAGGGGTTCAACTTTGCTGGGCATGTACTGAAGTCTCAGCAGGGAGAAGGAAAGATAGTTCCTTTGCTACCTCAAGCTCTGAAACCGGCACCACATCTGTCGGGTTCATCAGCCTTAAATCAAAAGCAGTAGGGGGGACCGAGGGGAAATCCTTTTTGATGTTCATATCCAGGAAAGATAAATGCTGCCAGCAAGGGACAAAGTCAAGGCCGACATCCACAATGCCAAACCTTAAATGCTGACCGAAGAAGCATCTTCTGCACCGGGAGAGCACAAGGTTGTCTGTGACAGGGTCAAAAATGCCCTTGGCCTCGTGGAAGACGACAGTGAGGGGAAAGGGTTAGTGACTGTTCCTATAAAGGAGGGGGGAAGCCTGAGGGGAAGAAGAAAATTGTAGTTGTACTGGAAACTACTGAGATCGGACAGGGGTCCGAACCTTAGCTTTGACTTCTGTATCTATGAAAACTCTAACCTGGAATGTAAGGGAGGTGAAAAAATCCTCTTTTTTATCTACTTATCATAGGTACCTTTAGTTACATCATCCGCAAATATGTGTTTTGCTGGAGACTAAGATGTCAGGTCCTAGTCTTGATGCTCTCAGGCGTCGTCTTCCCAGAGATTGGGATTTTTATTCTGTGCCTTCCCAGGGTCTGGCTGGGGGCATCATTGTCAACTGGGACTCTAGAGCTGCCAAGGTAGATGTCTTTCATAAATCTTCTCAGCTGGTGGCCATTATGGTCTCTGAACCTGGCCGTCCTCCCTGGCTTCTCTATGGAGTTTATGCTAGCATGTCATATCAGGAGAGAAGAGTGGTTTGGGAAGAAGCCTCAGCTTTGATCGAGCAGGGGACCCCTACTGTTGTAGCTGGTGATTTTAACACTATCGTAAGGCAGGAGGACAAGCATGGTGGTAAACCCTTTATCCAGGATGTCGGTACTAGGAAATCTCTAATTTTATCCAGGACAACGGCCCGATGGACTTAGGCTTCATGGGGCCCCGACATACTTGGTGCAATAACCGATCCGGTCAGGCTAGAGTATGGGAGAGGCTGGATAGATACTACCCCACTCCCTCGTGGCTCTCACTTTTTTCGGACCATACAGTGCGCCACCTCAGCAGGATTGCTTTTGATCATGCCCCATTCTCCTTTCAATGAATTCCCATCCTCCAAGATCCGTGCCCTTCAGGTTCGAGAAGTTTTGGCTTTCTTATCCAAAGGCCAAAGACATAGCCAGGAAGGTTTGGAAGAAGCCTGTCCGGGGTGATGCGGCTTACAGGATATCCAGGAGACTGGAGCTTCTGAAGCGGCGCCTACTCTGGTGGAATAAGGTGGAGGTCAGCAATCTGATGAACTAAATTAAGACTGTAGAAGCCACTATTCATGATTTGCAGGTAAAGGAGGATGCCCAAGGCTACTTGGCGGATGTGGACCTCGATGCCTTTCGGACTTCTCTAGCTCACCATCATTCTCTTCTTCGGAACCAGGAAGTACTCTGGAGACAAAAATCCATGATTCAATGGCTGCGGGAGAGGGACAGGAACACCCGGTACTTTTACTATGCTACCATCATCAGGAGACACACCAATACCATCCGGGCTATTTATTCTGACCAGGTAGGCTGGATCGAGGATGAAGCCGACATCTGAAGGGAATTTTCCTGCTACTTCACAGCCAAGTGGACTGTTCCTATTCCCATCTCTCCTTCCATCTCTACTGTTCCTCCCTACACTTCAGTTTTTGCTATCTAAAATTACTCACTTTTGCATCAGGTATTTGATAAGGAAGTCAAAAATGCTCTATGGTCCTTGGCAGAGGACAAAGCTTCTGGTCCAGATGGTTTTTCACCTTTTTTCTTTCATTCTTTCTAGGATATTCTGAGAAGTGATATGGTTGCAGCTATTCAACTCTTCTTTAATACAACCACCATGCCGTCCAACTGGAAGCAGACCTTTATTGCACTTATTCCGAAGCGACAAGATCCATCCCTACCCTCTCACTGTCGCCCTATTAGTCTCTGTAATACTTTTTATAAAGTCTGTACTAAGCTATTGGCAAATAGAATGAGGCTGATTCTTCTCAACCTGATTAGCCCCGAGCAGGGAGCTTTTATTGGAGACCGCAACATCACTGATAATATTCTTATTGTCCAGGAATTTATGCATGATTTTCATCGAGCTTTTCACCGACACAGTCTAATGGCTATCAAGCTCGATATGAAGAGGGCCTATGACTGCGTCGACTGGACCTTTCTTTTCAAGGCATTGGAAGATTTTGGTTTTTACCCTTCCTGGATTTCTAAAATTATGGCGTGTATTACGGCTCCATCCTTCTCAATCTTGGTTAATGGATCCCTCACGGATTTCTTTTCTTCCTGCCATGGGCTCCGGCAAGGTTGTCCTCTGTCCCCTTATCTATTTATCATTTTTGTTGACTTCCTTTCCAGATTTCTATCGGCGGCAGTGCAGGATTTCCATATCCACCCTTATATTTCTGGGCCGGGAGCCTTGCCGGTTTCTCACCTATTCTTTGTAGATGATTGTTTATTACTTGACCGGGCCTTCCTGTCTAACGCCAGGGGATTTAGGAGAGTAGTAGAGCAATACTGTAATGCTTCTGGCTAGAGAGTCAACTTCCAGAAATCTGGAGTTTATTTCAGTCCTAAGACTGCCTCTACTATCCGTTGTAGGATCGTTCACATGCTGGGCATTCACGAGCGGTAGGGCCCTCTCCACTATATTCCCATTTCTGGAACTAGGCTCATCAGGAGTGAGTGTGCCCCTTTATTGGCTACGGTGAGTGACAGGATTACGGGATGGCAAGCTAGATCACTCTCCGCGATGGGTAGGCTCACTCTTGTTTGCTCTATCCTTGCCTCTCTCCCGGTTTATATACTATCCAATACTTTTATTCCAAAGGGTATTATCATCAAGGTCGAGCAGATGATTCGTTCCTTTCTCTGGGACTCCTCTGCTGCTCGGAGAAGGATTCATTTCATGAGGTGGGATATGGTTTGTCGGCCTATTCAGATTGGTGGCTTGGGTATCCCCTCTCTCATTGATAGAAGGGAGGCATTCTTGACCAGACACGCCGCCAGGTTCTTCTTATGTCCGGATAGCATGTGTTCATCCTTCTTGAGGGCCAAATATGGTGACATTCCCACGGACCTCGATCACTGTCCTCAGCCTACCAGGAGGTCTTCGATAATGTGGCGTGAGATTCTCGCTAGGGCCCCGACTATCATCCCTCACCTATCCTGGGTGTTAGATGATGGCCGATCGATCAGACTTATGCACGATCCTTGGATCTCGGACATTTCTCTGATTCGGTGGCCAACCTTTATTTCGGTCCTCACTCCCCTCGACATGACCATTGCTGATCTTAGGCGGCCGGGACTGGCCAGTTGGGATACGGATAGGGTTCTGGCCACTTTTGGAGAGATTCTTGGCTTCAGGGTCCTTTCTATTCCCCTTCCGGTTCATCAGTGCTCGGATATCAAAGTTTGGCGACATACCACGACTTCCCGAGTACCCATTTCTGATCTTATTGGCCGCCCCACCTTGGACCCTCAGTTGTCTCGGAGCTATCGTTGGATCTGGACCTTGCCAGTGCATCTCAGGATCTCTCTACTCATCTGGAAACTTGCTTGGTACCTCCTCTCTACTCGCGAGTTTCTGGTTTCGAGGGGCATCCAAATTGCTGTGGATTGTCCTTTTTGTGGGACTTCGGGTGAGTCCCAGACTCATGCCATATTCCTTTGTCATCGTGCGACGATGATCTGGGCTTTGGCGGGCCTCTATGACCCTTCTTCCCAGCCTGATCACATTATTGATATTTTTTATACTTTGCTGCGGACGGCACCTATGATCCAAGTCTCTTTCATTGCTTATCTGGCATATTATATTTGGATATCCAAGAACGAGTGGATTTTTGCATCCGCCAGGTCTTCTCCTAGGATGGTGATGGAGAGAGCCAGAGTTGCTGCCATCGAGTTTTGCAGATCCACAGTGATGCCGGTAGAGATCTGGGATTCTCCTGTCGCTCCTCGAGTACCCGGAGTGTTTTTATCACCTGGGAACCCCCTCCTCCGCCATTGGTCACTGTCAGCTTCGATGGCAGCCTGCGTCACAGGATGGGAGAGCATGCTTTGTTATTCGGGACTCCCGTCATGGATTTCTGGCAGCAGGGGGTATCCCTCTTATGGACCTCTCGGTTCCGGCTCTGGAGTTATATGCTGCGTGGGCTGGGATTAGATTTGCTCGACAGGTCCTTTACCTCGACCGGCTCGTCATTGAGGACGACTCCGCCACAGTTATATCCTGGCTTACACATTCCTCCTCTGAGCCTGCGGCTCACCCTTTAGTCAGTGATATCAAATTTATGTTGCAGGGCTGTCAGTCTCTTATCATTAGGCATATCTACAGGGAGGGGCCAACTCAGCGGTAGACTGGGTAGCCTCCTTTGTGGCTCAGCACACGGGTTTTGTCCTATGGTCAGACTGGCACTCTGTCCCAGTACAGCTTAGAAATATTATATTAGCTGACTCTTTAGATTGTATTCGTATCCGTTCTGTATAATGAATATACCGTTTTAATCATAAAAAAAAAATAAAAATAAAAAACAAACAAACAAACAAACATAATAAATAAATTATAACAAATTATAGATACAAGCAAAGGCTATAAGTTACCCGCCATTACTTTAACCATGACAACATGCAATCTACATGTGAAACCCCAGGCCCCGACGTAGAATTCGGTTGCAGAATAAGTGAGGGATATTTCTCATTTACCAAGCACCGAATCGTGCCATGAAACAAGAGCTTACACCGTACAGGGGTATAGGTGGGCCTACACGATAAAGCCTATTGTATCAGAATTTCAAAATAAATTCCGCGAAACAGGCTGGCCCCTGCTTCCTTCTATTTCCATTTTGCCCAGTACGCTATAATAATCATTTAAAAATTTAAGAAGGCAATTTACTTTTAAAAAATAAATACATGTTCATGCTATAAAATTTTAGGATACTAATAATCAAGTAATCAAAGTTTGTATTATTAATTTGAGCAATAACATGATTACATTTATCAAAATTAAAAAATTGGGTTGATGGAGCTCAACACCATTTACCCGTAGTATGTACATGGCCATACATACCCATTAAAATCTAACATTAAAAATAATATAAAAAATAAAACAAAAAGAGAATAAAATAAAATAAAAGGTAAATAGAATAGAATAGAATAAAATAAAGGTGAAAGTAGACATGGACTTAACTGCATCATTGAGGTGCCCTTGTAATTGCCCACACACCCATTATCTATTTTTCAGAACTCTCCAATATTCAGGCTAAATCTTTAGCATTTTTGTACATCTCCTTATTGCCATGCAATCCATATATATGGGCTGTCATATTTCACTAATTTGGCATAACAACGAGAAGATACACGAAAAGAAGATGCACAAAGACACCGAAAATTTGAACAAGCCAACAAAAAGTTCTAAAAAATAAATGATGGCTACGATACGAACAGCAGCAAGGACAAAGAGGAAAGAGAGGGCCTTGACAATGCCACTAGGACTGTGCTCCATATCCCCTTCTACAATTTTATTTTATTTTTATTCTGCTTATATTTTATTATATTCTCCTTTTATTTTATTTAATTTTATTCTCTTTTTAATTTTTTATGTTATTTTATTTTATGTATTAATATTATATTATATTATTATTTTATTTATCATATCAGATTTTAGTAAGTACATGCTATCATGCACTTATTAAGGATGTTACCGAGCCCAGCCGAATTGAATAAAATATTTAAGCTCAAAGCTTGACTCAAGCTTGATTAAGCCTTAATATCCTAAGCTCGAACTTGTCTCAATAAAAAAAATGCAATACTCAAGCTTGACTCGACTTAGCTCAAATATCAACCGAATCATATTCAATCTCAAATTCAAATCTTAACCTACTTATAATATATATATATATATATATATCCAAATGGATTTATAAGCTTTCAAATCCAGTATCTTACTGCTTGAACTTAATTTAAAAAATTATTTAAACTACCCGGGCCCTATTATCAACGAATCAAGTAGAGTTTGACTTGAATTGAATAACTCTTTTGAGTAACTTGACTCGTTTTCAGGGAATAGCATTAAAGTCCATTTTTCGATTTCTTGATTTTAATCAATTTAAATCATGTTATTGATTAAATTAGCAAAATCTAAACTTTAATCACTTGATTGCTAGTACCCAATTTTTTTTTCTAGTTTTTACCATTGGTGAATGGAGTCCAAACTATCAAGATATTTGATGCATATTAGATGCATCTTATACCCTGTATTTATTTCCCGCACCTATCCCTTCAAAGAGTACTAGGTTCTAACGCATGGAAGCATGAGGCGCACCTTTGGGCCGGGGCCAAAATGCCCCCGAAATACGATCCCAAAAGATTTATTCCTTCCCCAAAAGCTCGCGTTCCAGTACGGGAAACAGTATCCTTCGTCCATTCTGCATAGGGTGAGATGATGCATGCCTGGCCGAGTTATGGCTAAACTCAGCATTCGTGTCGGCAGAAGGCAACAGCCTCTACAAAACCATACTTGTACCCAGAAACGTAAGAATACTGTCGGGTTCTGCAACGGTTGTTAGTGGGGGTGTGTAAAAGCTCCAAAACCAGAATGAGCTCCACAGCTCATTCAGTCTTAACTGTGTTTTATCCAGGAGTTGAAATTCCAAATACATTAACTTGGGAAAATACAATTATATATGGAATCCAAAAGTCTAAAACAACGTAAAGTCCGGAAAGCAAAAACGAGAGACCATGCCGTGAATTAGGAAACCCCTCCTCCGCTTGGTGGAGCTTCTGGACTCGGTCATGAATTGTCCGTCGTCCAAAGAATTTGGACCCGGTAATTACCTTGGGCAGGACGCAAATCTTGCATCGTCCATAATATGTGAATCACAATCACACACTCGGGGAATGATCTTTTCTGCAAGCATGTTTACCATATTTTGATCAAACAAGATCAATAACTCTTCAAGTATACCATTCCAATAACCAAGACTAGGTTTGCAAAAGCTAGTCAAGTATACAAAGGAGGTACTGTACACGTACCAGAAACTGACTAGTGGTGCACAGCCCCTAGTACAGATGAAACTACATGCAGCGAACCGGTAGCAACAACAACACTCGGCTTATTACCCACCCGGGACTGGAGCAGCTGGAATGCAGCCTTAATTGAATCACTTACAGATCCAAAATAGCACGCAAACAACATTGCTGGGCTGTGATCTGATGATCCTCGTGATTCACTTTTATGACCCTCGAGAGTCTTCCAATGGTCAATCACCCCGATATCCATAAAATCAATTCCTAAATCCAATGCAGCTCTAATCCAGACATCCTTTAACGTTGAAGCTGACGCAATGCGAGATTTTCCGCCTGCAATGGTCGCCTCAGTCAACAGCACAACCTCTGGCCTTGGACCTGGAAAAGAGAAAAATAGATAGAGCATGCATGATCCCCCAAGAAAAAAGAAATTCATGTTGACCTGTCATTCTGATTGTCCTAAGAGAGATGCAACCAATTCAATTATAATTTGTTCAAATGCATTCATTTTTCCCCCACACGCTACTCTTCTTAAATCTAAGATGAGAGGTTCGGCAATTCACTTGTGCGAATATGCTGTCAGTTGATTACTTGGAGCACTAACTGTACAAAAGATAAAATTGTAATTGCAATGCATCATCAGCAAGGAAGTGCAGTTCATATCTTAGATTTAAAATGCATGCATGAGAAGGCAGAGTAGAACATTAAAATACTTGGGTTTCTTCATGAAGGAAGAAGAAAAGCAGCTACGGAGAAAGGAAAATTAGAAAAAGAAAATAATACATAAACCCATGAAACTAATCTTGGATGGTGCAAAGCTCTATGTTTAACACACACCCTCCCCCCGCCCCGCACCCCCCCCCCAAAAAAAAAAACACTAAATGCAAATTAAAAGAGATTGAAAAAAAAAAAAAACGTTGCATGAAAACAGCAGACAAACTTGAATAAAATGTACAGTGACTAATACAAAATTGCACAGATTACCAGAGGAGTTCTTGAATTTCTTCCAGTTATCTTAAGAATAAAATAAGTAAAGACATTGAAAATTTTGTACAGTTAGTCACAGCACCTGAAAGAAGTTGTTTTGCAAATGCCAAATGATCCTTATCACTCGCCATTGCCACCACAAGAGCCAATGCCCCGTCTAGATGCATCATCTGTATGACATCTGCTAACCCTTTAGCAGATGCTTCAGTATGGGCTGGTATATTTTTTCAAAATGTCAACAGATTCTAGTGATAACCAAAAAAAAGTGCACAATTAAAGCATCAAGACAACCTCCATCAATAAGTATGGATGTTCCAGATAGCCCAATCGCTGAAGCTTCATCCTCTGTTAGAAACTGGCTTCTCCCAGGCAATTGTGTTTGCTCTAAACCACCTCGAATAGACTCATCTGATATTGCCCACCCTGGTGTTTTCAGAAATCCATCAGGACAATGACAGGAAATTGTAGTGAGAAGCTGTCAACAGAAAAGTTGAGCATGATGAGAAGATATAGAACGTCAATATAGTAGATACATAAATATGTGGGTGGCTGGGAGTACCAATTCTTTCTGAGCAATGTATCTAACATATTATGGCTAAGAGTAACCACAATTTTTTGAGTGTTTCGGTTGCGATTATCAAAAACTTGAATAGGATTACAAGTCGGATAAAAAGTTCTATCATCATTGGAACTCTAGTTCTTGCAGGTGCCTGCCTGAACAGCCCCCACCAAGCAGGTGCTTGTTTATAAAACTGGGACCACCCATTTCTATCAAGTGCTCACCCATCTCAGCACAAATGGATGGGACTCACATGACTCAGTGTCCAACTCAATGGAGCCCAGGCTCCATCAATCCATTCAGATGATGGTAAAGTTAATTAGGGAAAAAAGAAACCCCTACATTGCAACCTTTTTCATTACCTTTTCTTTCAAGAGTCAAATTGATTTTTCAAGATTCAAGAATATAATTCTCTTTGACATTTTCACACTGATGGATTTTGATAATTTTTTCTGCTCTTCTAATTGATGATGGAGGAATATTTATTATGGATTTTATTTTTCCAATTTGAGGTGGATTTGGAGTTTAAGGACCTATTTGGATGCCCGGTGGCACAAGGAGATTGGCATAGTTGGAGGAGCTGAGCCCTAGATTTCACACATAAGATAAACCACCTTGGAAAAGGTAGTTGTTATCCTAAAAAGCTAGGATCATTTGCTCCTTTGGCTGCCTGATCTCTCTCTCAATCAATACCAGCTTCCACCATATTGTCCGAAGAAGGGACCCTTCAGAAGATCTGATTGGACCAGCTTGAACCACCAATGTTGAAAGTAGCCCTTAAAGATGTGACTGAATCAGGTTATCTATTTGTTGCATTGTGATATTGTTGACAGGGGAAACATTTATTTGTTAGTGATGTAATCATCATGAATCTTTGTTATCTGCTTTGCCTTTTCTTCGTGATTCTTCTCTGCAGTCTTCTGAAACAATTTGGCAGTCACTTATTTTTAGGAAAAACAATTTGTTATTTCAAGTCAAAAGCTGACATCAAGATATGTGATTTATATAAAATTGAGTTCATTTTCATGGTTATCTGTCTGAGTGTGCTACATAATGATTCTTACTATTTTCTTTTGTATTGTGTTATGTTTTCATTTTTTACTTATTTTATCAATAACAATAATGTACCATGCTTGCTTTTGTTATCATAGAAGATATATCATGTATAATTGATATGTAGCAATTTCCATCGCTTTCCCATCTTGAAGCAACCTGACTGCAGCTCAAAGCACCAATGAGATATAAAGAAATGAAAAATCACTGGACAAGCAATTATTCATCAACAAATCCTTAAAATTTAGGATCCTTGAATGTGAATCTCTGACCTATCTACATCCGTAGCTTTAGTGATGCTACCTCATCCCTTTCTGTCTACCAGTCCTGAAAGCACATGCCCGATCCCATACTTGTAGTCCCAAATTGTAAACTTGAAATGTTGACGATCATAATTTTCATCTTCTTTATCTACAAGTCATGATGGGGACCAGGTTACGTGTCAATGAGCTGTTGCAAAGGCATCATGGTGGTAAGAGTTTACAACATTATACTTGAACAATCCAAATGCAACAAGCTGGTGATTAGTCATGCTAGACATAGCAAGCTAAACAAGAAGCCTAGAGTCCTCACCCATGCCTGCTTTTAGCAATAAAATCGAAATTGCCACCTTCAAGATCAACGAATGCTTAAAAGAGTCCTAGTATAGGAGGTGAAATATAGATAGAAAGGTGATAGAACGTGTACAAAGACTTGATGAAAATTGAGAATGAATAAAGAAGGAAGACTTGCTCCAACATGATAAAGAACTTGGCATTGAATAGAAACAATCCATGGAAGTAGATTCATAAAGCCTGCAAAGAGTTCATCAGAAAAAAGGAGGGATGTGCATGTGTGTTTTACATGAAAGTGCGATGTAGATTTAGAGATCAAAAGACTGACTGCCCAATTTATAAAACAATGAACCAAACTAAATGCACCTTCATTCAGGCATAAAATCACTATACTTCAAACCTTCTCTTATCCTCTAGACTTCTAGACTAGGGAAAAATGACATATTGATGGAAAGACAGAGGAAGCAAAATATTCATAAATGTTCTACATCCGGTCACAGCATACCATGCCACTTGTCATGATTATATTAATGTTGTTCATACTGAATGACAAGCAGTGTTTTCTTCAGACAAACAGCTTCAATTTCTTTTTGCTGCATATGGATTAGATAATAGCTGGTCATTGGGCATCATATTTGGAAAAGATAGAAATCGTATTTCTTTTCTGTCTTGCAACCTACTGGATTTAGTTTTCCAAATCAAAGAAGAGGAAGATAATGAAATGATCTACTTACCTTGACCATGGAGGCAGAGAGCTGTACAAGTGGCTGTAACCGCATTAAGAAGTTGGTGATTACCAAGCATGCGGAGTTTTAAATTAGGTAAGGCAATAGACTGCAGAAAAAATTGAGACCACTTTCAGGTAACTAACTAACTAAGCAGCATTTCGGAGGAAACGTTCCATTCTTCTTAATAGACACAGCAAACAGAATAATAATTAGCCTCCTTAAATAAACTAAGTAATCCAAGTCAAAAGAGAAGAAAGTTTTTCCAGCCCGTACCAATTGTAAATCTTTCAGCACTTTGATGAATATGTCACAAGTTTGATAAGAGCTACCATTAACTCTTCCAGAGAATTTTAAAACACTCCGGATTCCTGGATCACATGATGATATAACCGGGGACTTCATTAAAAAGCTCTATCCCGAATAATATGTTCAATATGTGGTTCAAACGGCCCACCGATGACCACCTGAACAATTTAAACACTGGATAAAGTCATAACAACAATTTAACATGTGAGAAGAAAAGTATATCTAAGTAGGAAATACCGAAATGTATACGTAAGTAGGAAATATGAATGAAATGAAAAATATGAACAGGTTTAAGTTTTTCATTCATCATCATCATCATCATCATCATCATAGCACAGAACAATTTTACAAATGTATGCATAAAATTGTTGAGAAAGATTATCTTCATGGTTCACCATACCAGACCATATCGCTCCATACTTGGTGTACCATACATATTGGTCGTGAACAAATACTTAGTATGGAGGTGCACCATGTATCATTACCATGAACTGACCCATATGGACACTATACCAGCATGCCGGTACAGGTACTCAAATTGATATTGCAAACTATATTACATTGATAAAGATTGCACTCCATTATAAGAATGCACAACAGACAATCAATTAGATGTCTATTCGACATCAATGGGTAATACTTCATAGATAGTTATAGCAAGGATAACAGATATACTAATTAAGGTTTGCCAACTCCGAACCGGATCCCGTGCCAGTCGGCCAGTGATATGGATCAGTATGCCCTCGTACTAGACCATGCCGGGCTTGGAGAGAGAGGGGGAAGGGGGGAAGGAAGAGATAGGGAGGGAAGAAAAGGGAGGCCAGCAGAGATGCCAATGGTGGCCATTGGAGAGCCACCAAGGCTTCTGAGGCTCTGCCCTCATCTGAGAGAAAAAATAAAGAGAGAGAGAAATGGAAAGCGAGGGGGGAGGGAGAGAAATAGATAGAGGGGAAGGTGGTGTGGAGGCCACCTCAGAGCCGTCGAGGCTCTTGGATTGCAGAATCCACCCCATAGGTCTGTGGGGTCAAAACAGGAGCAACCTACCTCTATTTCACAAATAGTTTATTTTTTTAAAGGGCTTTACAGTGAAGTCAGTAATTGAATTAAATTGTGAAACATGAGCTAGTTGTCCCTGTTTCCATTCCATGGGCGTCATGGGATGGATTCCGCCATCTAGGGGCCTTAGCAGCTCTTCGTTGGCCTCCCTGCTGCCTTCCCCTCCGTCCATTCCTCTCCCCCCCTCTCTCTTCTTCTCTCCCTCCCTCGCTTCATTTTTACCGGCATTCCAGATTGAACACCTAAATTGCACTGGTAGGCTGCTAGTATAGTTAGACATGCCCCGAACCGCCTAGTTCAAATGGTTCGGCATTCTATGAGATTACTAAATAAACATGGCCAGTAACCTCATCAGATAAACCATAATGATTGGCATGAGCTCTTAACTGCAAAAGACTGTACATTAGATAAACCATAATGATTGACATGAGCTCTTAATTGTCAAAAACTGCAGCACAGTAGGATAAGCTTAAGTGACTATTTGCAGTTATCCAAAGTCGTGAATATCTCCGGATTATTGCACTCTGACTCCTCTCTCTCTGTTATTTTTTATTTTTTTCCTTGTCACATCAGTTATGAAGACCTTACTGTCCAAGGTTAGATACACCTCAGCCTGGAAGAATAGGTAAAACATACCCTGCAAAAAAGTCACAGATGTGTAGAAAAGCATCCTATGCTAATCTCATCCCAGATAGCATAATAAAAGTTATATCTTTTTCTTGTTTTAGGCATCTAGCATATGCACCATAAATATTTAAAAACTAAAGGCCACTGCTTGCAAAAGATTGTGCATGCAAGAAAGTACATACATGGTGCATTGGCATAATATTCCCATTGCAAAGGTGGTAATAAAAATTTGAAGCTCCATTATATGGAAGAAAATAACTGCCACATTCAATCAAAAGGAAGCAACTATCAAAATAACAACTTATAGATGGAACCTCCAGAACTCAAGCTTGACTGACCTTCCCAAACAGAAAGCACATAGCAGGCTGTACATGTTTATTTGAACAGCTCATGAACAAGATACTCTTGCAACACACAACATATGAAGATCTTAAGGATGGAAATTGGAAATCAACTACTGTGCAACTGATGAACAGTCACTGAAGAATTTTATTGTCACTACCAACTCCGTTAGTAAAACTAAGTGTTAGGGGGGTGGCAATGGGTCAAAATGGCAGAGGTTTGTCAGGCCAAAAGTTTTTAACCCTTACTTGTCCCATTAAAAGAATAGACCAGTATCCAAACCACCTACTCAACATTTTTGTCATATATCTTGAAAAATCAAAACAAAATAGGGTGAAGAAGAGGGCTTCAGAGTTGGAACTCCAATTAAAAATAAAGAGAGAGGAAATAAAAGTGTCAAAAGAAAACATGATAAATCCTGACATGCTGTCCACTTTACTTCTCTCTTCAGATATTTTATTTACTCTCTTAACCGATAAACTAGACAAACTTCCCAATCATCCAAGTTAAACCTTGGTCATCTGAACTTCCAAAGCCTACTGGAACAAGCAGACAAATGGTAATTGGTCTACTGTTTACGCTTTGGTTTGGTGTTATTTGTGAAGCGTGCACTGTAGAAAAACAGCCTGCAGAGCCTGGTTTGGTGTTATTTCCAAAGCATGCACTATAGGAAAACAGCATGCAGAGCCCCTTCCCAAGCAGGCAAGATTCCCAACACAATGGAAGGAGCTGGTCCACACTGACACGGTCCTATGTGCAGAAGAACTTTGAGATGCAAAGCATTTGATTACTTCCACGGATGACTTTACTTTCACATATATCAGGAGGATTTACCTTTTTTCTGAAAGTTGAAATCTTGAAAGTTGCCCTATGTTCATTGTTCAAAGAAATGGTTGAAACGGCAACTGGTTTGCTATATTCGATGTTAAAGATCTGGCAATGGAGGTGAGTTCTAGAGAGAACTTTCAAAAAGAAAATGGAATCCAGCCCTTTACACTCCAAAGCTGAATGGAGTCACAGAGCAGAAGCACAAAACAATCATTGATATAGCAAAATTTATGTTAAAAGGGCATGATGACAGAAAACAACCTTACCACTATAATGGAACTAAAACTGGGTTTTAAGGGTTTGACCAACCCATGGTGGCCCACTGGGCAAAAGACCCAAAATACAAACTAAACCCATTTGTGATGCATTGCTCTTGGCTAAGCAACCTAATCTGATATATATATATATATATAAAAAGGGCTCATCCAAGCCTGGTTATTTCAGGCAAGCTCAGACAGGTTGGCAGTTCTGGGTCAGAACTTGCCACACTTAGTTTATCAATGCTATGCTGACAGCCTATCAACAGGGATACACAAACAAAAAATTAGTCTATATTTTCATTTGCGGTGATATGACAGAGGGTGTGACCATACAAGAATGAAGAGAGGAGCAGGCCTCATTATCATGCCAACTTAAATTGAAGGGCTAGATCTCATTAATTATGGCGATGTGAAGTGTAAAAAATGAACATTAATGAGCTATAACCTTAAAGTCCAAAAATGTTTGGTGAATACTAACACACTGAGAAGTGAGAATTACACAACTGGGCACCCATGCTTGATAATTCCTGATTTTGCCATCGCAATGCTTTCCAAGGAACCACCCAATGCGGCCAAGTGTTCCTCACCTATTGATGTTATAACTGCTGCAGAAAGTTCAGTGCTGCATATGACATTTGTTGCATCCCTAGCTCCTCCAAGGCCTGCCTGTTAAGAAGAAATGAGGTTACAGAAACCATGACAATTGCCATAAATCACAATTCCATGCTTAATTCATTGAAGAAAATAAACAGATTAGATTAATACTAGGTGCAGTAACAATAACACAGACTGTCAAGCTTGACAGTAATCATGGTGCTAGGTTAAACAGTAGTGCATAAATTCTATGGTTAATGAGCAAATAGTTACTTACTTCAATAATAGCGATGTCAACCTTTGCTTGAGAGAATAGGAGAAAGGCCAGAGCAGTGAACACCTACACAAGAATTCATGGTAAATGTTGGAGGAAGTCATAATGGACAAGAAAGAAAAACAGGAATAGGACAACAAAATAGCATGTTCTAAGAGATAAAAATAAAGATGACGCAAGGTCTCATACAGAAATAGGAAGATATGCTGTTTTCTAGCAGAAAAAGGTCCAAAGAATTTGAAAATCAGGTGGGCATTAACTGAGACGTGCCAACATGTGTAAGTTGGATGCAATCCCATTTTGACACCTCAGCCATTTTCACCTTCAACCTAACCAAATATCATATCCTCATGCTCCCTCACCCTCAAAAATGAAAAATGTATTTGTATACTTGGAAAAGGACATTAATGTGCTTTGAGGTTATAGAGGCAAGACCAACCAAAATTTACAAATTTATGCTCTAGTAAAGGCAAGTCACCAAAGAAAGATAACTGCACAAGCTGCATTAGTTATCAATAAATACGCCCTAGGTAACCATGTTTTGTATAAGGCCCAACAATAGATTAAGTTATCCAACTAAAGAATACAAAGCGATGGCACAATGCATGAATGCCACAATTTCAACAGGTAGTTCCTTTCCCCATAGAGTGTCTTCATGAAGGTGTTGCAAGAAACCTTTCTAAGAACTAGAATCCACTTTTCTACCAAAAAAAAAAAAAAAAACGAACTAGAATCCATTTATTTCTTAGCTTGACAAAAAAAACCCCACTAGTACAGTGGCAATCTAGGGGAGGCATAAACCCACTACTCTGACATGATTCAATCATTGCAAGACTATGACTACCGACAGTTTATGTTGAAAAGAAAATTCACCTTGTTATCCAAAAGAACTAGTACACTAGGAAATCCACGATCAGTTGGATCATTTTATATCGCTTGATCAACTGTAGCAAATGATGCATGCAAACAGCATAACATTCTCCTGTTACCATTGTTTAGCATGGTATGTGATATGGCTGTTACGCTGACATGGCGTGTCTCAGGTCCCGCCGGACGTGGTCCGAACCACGTGGATTTTTTCGGCGAGCGAGATCGGAGACGGGTCCACCTCGGCCGAAGTCGAGCACTCCTCTGCCGCTCCGCCAGGTGTCCGCCCAGGAGGGGTCCACCTCGGCCGAAGCTAGCGACCCCTCGCTCACTCACCGGGTGGCGCCCGGAGACGGGTCCACCTCGGCTGAGGTCGAGCTGAGCCTTCCTGCTCCTTCACCAGTTGGCGCCCGGAGACGGGTCCACCTCGGCCGAAGTCGAGCACTCCTCTGCCGCTCCGCCAGGTGTACGCCCAGGAGGGGTCCACCTCGGCCGAAGCTGGCGGCCCCTCGCTCCCTCACCGAGTGGCGCCCGGAGACGGGTCCACCTCGGCTGAAGTCGAGCTGGGCCTTCCTGCTCCTTCGCCAGTTGGTGGCCGGAGACGGGTCTACCTCGGCCGAAGTCGAGCATTTCTCTGCCGCTCCGCCAGGTGTCCGCCCAGGAGGGGTCCACCTCGGCTGAAGCTGGCGGCCCCTCGCTCCCTCGCCGGGTGGTGCCCGGAGACGGGTCCACCTCGGCCGAAGTCGAGCCGGGCCCTTCTGCTCCTTCGCCAGATGGCGCCCGGATACGGGTCCACCTCGGCCGAAGTCGAGCACTCCTCTGCCGCTCCGCCAGGTGTCCGCCCAGGAGGGGTCCACCTCGGCCGAAGCTGGCGGCCCCTCGCTCCCTCACCGGGTGGCGCCCGGAGACGGGTCCACCTCGGCTGAGGTCGAGCGGGCCTTCTTGCTCCTTCGCCAGTTGGCGCCCCGAGACGGGTCCACCTCGGCTGAAGTCGAGCACTCCTCTGCCGCTCCGCCAGGTGTCTGCCCAGGAGGGGTCCACCTCGATCGAAGCTAGCGGCCCCTCGCTCCCTCACCGGGTGGCGCCCGGAGACGGGTCCACCTCAGCTGAGGTCGAGCTGGGCCTTCCTGCTCCTTCGCCAGTTGGTGCCCAGAGACGGGTCCACCTCGGCCAAAGTTGAGCATTCCTCTGCCGCTCTGCCAGGTGTCCGCCCAGGAGGGGTCCACCTTGGCCGAAGCTGGCGGCCCCTCGCTCCCTCACCGGGTGGCGCCCGGAGACGGGTCCACCTCGGCTTAGGTCGAGCTGGGCCTTCCTGCTCCTTCGCCAGTTGGCGCCCGGAGACGGGTCCACCTTGGCCGAAGTCGAGCATTTCTCTGCCGCTCCGCCAGGTGTTCGCCCAGGAGGGGTCCACCTCGGCCGAAGCCGGCGACCCCTCGCTCCCTCGCCAGGTGGTGCCCGGAGACGGCTCCACCTCGGCCGAGGTCGAGCCGGGCCCTCCTACTCCTTTGCCAGATGGCGCCCGGATACGGGTCCACCTGGGCCGAAGTCGAGCACTCCTTTACCGCTCCGCCAGGTGTCCGCCCAGGAGGGGTCCACCTCGACCGAAGCTGGCGGCCCCTCGCTCCCTCACCGGGTGGCGCCCGGAGACGGGTCCACCTCGCTGAGGTCGAGCTGGGCCTTCCCGCTCCTTCGCCAGTTGGCGCCCGGAGACGGGTCCACCTCGACCGAAGTCGAGCATTTCTCTGCCGCTCTGCCAGGTGTCCGCCCAGGAGGGGTCCACCTCGGCCGAAGCTGGCCGACCCTCGCTCCCTCGCCGGGTGGCGCCCGGAGACGGGTCCACCTCGGCCGAGGTCGAGCCGGGCCCTCCTGCTCCTTCGCCAGATGGCGCCCGGATACGGATCCACCTCGACCGAAGTCGAGCACTCCTCTGCCGCTCCGCCAGGTGTCCGCCCAGGAGGGGTCCACCTCGGCTGAAGCTGGCGGCCCCTCGCTCCCTCACCGGGTGACGCCCGGAGACGGGTCCACCTCGGCTGAGGTCGAGCTGGGCCTTCCTGCTCCTTCGCCAGTTGGCGCCCGGAGACGGGTCCACCTTGGCCAAAGTCGAGCATTCTTCTGTCACTCCGCCAGGTGTCCGCCCAGGAGGGGTCCACCTCGGCCGAAGCTAGCGGCCCCTCGCTCCCTCACTGGGTGGCGCCCGGAGACGGGTCCACCTCGGCTGAGGTCGAGCTGGGCCTTCCTGCTCCTTCGCCAGTTGGCGCCCGGAGACGGGTCCACCTCGGCCGAAGTCGAGCATTTCTCTGCTGCTCCGCCAGGTGTCCGCCCAGGAGGGGTCCACCTCGGCCGAAGCTAGCGGCCCCTCGCTCCCTCGCCGGGTGGCGCCCGGAGACGGGTCCACCTCGGTCGAAGTCGAGCACTCCTCTGCCGCTCCGCCAGGTGTCCGCCCAGGAGGGGTCCACCTCGGCCGAAGCTGGCGGCCCCTCACTCCCTCACTGGGTGGCGCCCGGAGATGGGTCCACCTCGGCTGAGGTCGAGCTGGGCCTTCCCGCTCCTTCGCCAGTTGGCGCCCGGAGACGGGTCCACCTCGGCCGAAGTCGAGCATTTCTCTGTCGCTCCGCCAGGTGTCCGCCCATGAGGGATCCACCTTGGCCGAAGCTGGCCCTGTGTAGTGAGGCCTCCGGGAAGTGGGGGCGCGAGTTTCAAAATCGCCACTCGGGTAGCGCGCGCCGTGCCTCGCGAGGAGCGCCGGTACGGTCCGTAGTGACGCGCGAAACCTCGTTTACATCGGCCCGACGGGTTCCGCAACCGAGAAGCGGAGTCCTGGCAGGCAGAAGCCAGCAATGAACATCGTCAATGCCTGGGAAGGAGAGCACTCGTGCTCGGCCCAAGGCCTCGCCAGTATCTTCCCTCTCCCCTTTTTCTTGCTGGGCTAGGCAAGTAAGGCAAGGAGGCCACCGGGTTCCCGGACCCGAAGGGGAAAAGAAAAAGGGGAGAGAGAGGAAAAAGTGAAGGCTGAGAGGGAGCCTTCCGGGGGGAGAGCCGGAGGCAATGTGATGGGATAAAAGGATGGGAAGAGTGGATAGCCAGGTAAGTGGAAGAAAGGCTGGGAAAAAGAAGGCATCGAGAGAAGGATCCAGGGACCCGAGAGGAGTCCTTCGGCGTGAGCTCGGTGAAGGAGCTCGACCCGATTTCCACTCTTCCTAAGACCTCTTTCGTTAAGATCTTCTCTAAGTCTGGGACTCCTTCGGGGACCCACCTTAGGAATTCTGTTCCATCTCGCCGTTCTCTAACTTGACTGTCGAAGCTCCCTCGCCGGGACCCCCGGCCAGGGTTTCTGACCTTGTTTTGCAGGACCGGAAGCTCGGAGACCTCGAGGTGAGACGATCTGAGACCGGTACCAGCTTTGAAGCTACAGGCCGCGGCGGTGAGATCGGCAACAGATTGGCGCGCCAGGAAGGGGGGTAGGACAGCAACCCTAGTGCGAGCTAGCTCTCCGCGGGCCACAGCGCGCTCCGACTATGGTGGTGACACGCGGACGCGAAGGGTCCACCAGTCGAGTAGGGGAAGTCCCTTCCCCTCAGGGGCCGCGTAACCCGGAAAGGGAGCTTCCTGCTCCACCTCTTCCCCCGTAGTTGTCCCCGGTGGACGGACTTTTCGCAGATGTCATCCAACAGCTGTAAACCCTGACCACAGCAATCCGGCAGCTACAACACCAGCAGCGGTCCCTGGCCACTCAGCCCCAGCCAGGGACGCCCGTGGCCTGAGAAAAAAGCTGTAAACCCTGACCACAGCAATCCGACAGCTACAACACCAGCAACGATCCCTGGCCACTCAGCCCCAGCCAGGAACCCCGGCGGCTCGGGCCACGGGGCCCCGCGGA
The DNA here is from genome assembly GCA_021397845.1 of Areca catechu. Taxonomy (NCBI): domain Eukaryota; kingdom Viridiplantae; phylum Streptophyta; class Magnoliopsida; order Arecales; family Arecaceae; genus Areca; species Areca catechu. Next base: position 171,917,053 of record CM038042.1, on the reverse strand, counting down.
AGCCTGCGCTCCATCCAAGGCAGGCCCTCTCAACCGCGGGCAGTCTCCAACCCCCGCGAAGAAGAATTACTCCGGTTCGGCGGATCATGAGAGTCGATCCCCGGCCAACGACGCCGAGACGGCACGCCGCAGCAGGCGGCGTCGGGGCAAGGCCCCCCGCCGAGACCGATCGGCGCCCCCTTCGCCAGCAGCCTCGGTGCAAGATATCATTGACGAGGCCATCAGACGCCAGGCCGAGAGGTGCATGGAGGAGCACGAGCGCAAGCTGGCGGAGTTCGCCCACCGATTTGCCGACCTGCAGAACTCCTCGGCGGACCCGGCAGGCTATGGCGCCCGGCCACCCTTCTCCCGGGAAATCCAAGAGGAGCCGATTCCGAGTCGGTTCCGCATGCCACAAGTGGATCCCTACGATGGGACCACCGACCCCTTGGATCATCTGGAGAGCTACAAGGCTCTCATGAGGGTCCAGGGGGCCACGGACGCCCTTTTGTGCGTCGCCTTCCCCGCTACCCTCCGAAAGGCCGCTCGAGTTTGGTTCACCCGCCTCAAGCCCGAATCTATTTGCTCCTTCCATCAGCTAGAAGGAAAGTTCGTGGCACACTTCGATGCTTGCCGGAAGGTGCCAAGAGAGGTAGACAGCCTCTTCTCCATCCGCCAGCAGGACCAGGAGCTGCTTCGGGACTATGTTACCCGCTTCAAGACCGCTGCCCTGGAAATCTACAGTCTGGATGAGTCCGTTGCTATGCTGGCATTGAAGCGCGGGCTCAAGACATCCCGCTTGACCTATTCCCTAGATAAGAAGCCACCCAGGACGTACTCCGAGCTCCTCCTCCGTGTCCACAAGTACATCCGAGCGGAGGAGGCCGATCGCACCAGGCGGGAGCTGGACGGGAGGTCTTCGAAGAAGCCGGCCCCGAGGGATGTCCCCAGGACCTGGAGGCCGGGGCCACCTGTTGACCCCCGTCCAGGCCTGAAGCCGAAGGGCGGCACTGCCCCGGAGCGAAGTTTCACCCCTCTCCTTACTCCCAGCACGAAGATCCTCATGGAGATTGAGGGTGAGCACTACCTTCGCCGACCTCCTCCTCAGAACCCAAGGAACATCCGCGACAAGACAAAATACTGCCAGTTCCACCGCGAGCACGGCCACAACACAGAGAAATGCCGCAATCTGAAGCGGGAAATCGAGGAGCTGATTAAAAGAGGCTACCTCAGGAAGTTCGTGAGGAACGAAGCCCCGGCAGAGGGGCAGCCGCTCGCAGCCCTTCCCCGGGTCCCTGCGATTGATAACCGTCCAACGGAGAAGCCGGTGGGCATGATCTCTTGGAGGATCGGGCGTGCGGCGAAGAGAACCCGAGAGGCGGGTGACCCGGAGGATGTACCCCCATTTGAGAAGGGGAATGAAAACAAGAATGTAAACAATGATGCAGTGGTGGTCGAGATGACCATCGCAAAGCATCCTGTATATCGCATTATCGTAAATAGTGGGAGCTCTACTGACTTGCTTTTTTATGATGCTTTCTCCCGAATGAACCTGTCTCATGATCGATTAAGGTCGGTGCACACCCCTCTTGTGGGCTTTACCGGGGACTCGGTGGGGGTCGAAGGGGAGATCACCCTCCCTGTCACCGCCGAATCCCCACCTCGGCAGACTACCGTCATGATGACGTTTACCATTGTCAAGCTCCCCTCACCTTATAATGCAATCCTTGGTCGTCCGGGGCTCAACCAGCTGGACGCCGTGATTTCCACCAAATGGTTACTAGTACAGTTCCCCACAGCCTCTGGGACTGGGGTGATAAGGGGGACGACCCAGCCCGTCCAGCATTGCCTTCAGACGGTCCCGGGTGCCCGAGGCACTGAGCTCGACCCCAGCGTCGACAACCTCGACTTAAGGGAGAAGGAACCTAGGGGAGGACCCGTAGAACACCTGTTGACATATCCCCTCGGTTCGGACCCTCAGAAGACTGTGCATGTGGAGGCCCAGCTCCCAGAGTTAGAACGAATCCGCATGCTGGATTTCCTCCGCGCGAACGCGGATGTGTTTGCCTGGTCCGCAGCTGACATGCCGGGCATCCCCTCGGGAGTCATCACCCACGGGTTAAATGTTGACCCGAGGTGTCGCCCGGTCCGCCAGAAGAAGAGGAGTTTCGCTGCAGAAAGGCAGAAGGCCATCAATGAGGAAGTAGAGAGGCTCCTCACCGCCGGTTTTGTGCGGGAAGTACAGTATCCCAGTTGGCTGGCGAATGTGGTTATGGTAAAGAAGAGTAGTGGCAAGTGAAGGATCTGCATGGACTATACCGACCTCAACCGAGCTTGCCCGAAGGACAGTTTCCCTCTTTCGAAGATTGACCAGTTGGTGGACACCACTTCGGGGCATCGCCTTCTCTCTTTCATGGATGCCTTCTCCGGGTACAACCAGATTCGAATGCACCCGAAGGACGAAGAGCACACCGCTTTCGTCACCGACCGCGGAACTTACTGTTACAAGATGATGCCATTCGGCCTCAAGAACGCCGGGGCCACGTACCAGCGGCTGGTCAACAAAGTCTTCAAGGATCAGATCGGCCGCAACATGCAGGTGTACGTGGATGACATGCTGGTAATGAGCAAGCCTCTTTCCGACCATGTCGGCGACCTGGCGGAGACCTTCGGCAACCTCCGACTTCACTAAATGAAGTTGAACCCGGCGAAGTGCGCCTTCGGCGTGTCCGTCGGAAAGTTCTTGGGGTTCATGGTGACCAAAAGAGGGATAGAAGCCAACCCGGAAAAGGTCCAGGCCATTTTGGACATGGAGCAGCCCACCTCCAAGAAGCAAGTGCAGCGACTCACCGGCCGGAAAGCCGCCCTGAGTCGATTTATCTCGAGGTCTGCCGACCGCTGCCGGCCCTTCTTCAAAGTGCTGAGGAAGATGAACAACTTTACCTGGACCGAGGAGTGCCAGGAGGCATTTGACGAGCTGAAGAGGACGCTTGCATCGCCGCCACTGCTCTCCAGGCCCGAAGAAGGAAAGGAGCTCATCCTGTACCTGGCGATCACCCTGGAGGCCGTCAGTTCGGTCCTAGTTCGGACCGACGACCAGGGAATGTAGAGGCCGGTGTACTATAGAGCAAACTCCTCCGTGATGCGGAGCTCAGGTATTCCCGGTCTGAAAAACTCATTTTTGTACTAATAGTGTTCGCCCAGCGTCTCAGGCCATATTTCCAAGCACACCCCATTGCCGTCCTGACGGATTAGCCGCTGAAAGCGATACTCAGCCGACCTGACACATCCGGGCGATTGGCAAAGTGGGCACTCAAGCTTAGCGAGTTTGATATCACTTATCGACCAAGGTCGGCCATGAAGGCGCAAGTGCTCACTGACTTTTTGGTCGAGTGCGCAAGCCTGGGCAAGGGGATGGAAGAAGGCCCTCTGGACCGGCAGCCGGAACCGGGACCCGAGGAGGACGTGTGGATCCTTCATGTGGACGGGGCCTCGAACTTCAGCGGGAGCGGAGCCGGTCTCATCCTCGCCAACGACGAGGGGGTCGTCGCCGAATGTGCACTCCGTTTCCAGTTCGCCGCAACTAATAATTAGGCGGAGTACGAGGCGCTCCTCGCGGGGCTGAGAGTGTCCCGCGAGTTGGGCGTGGCCAACCTCAAGGTCTTCACTGATTCGCAGCTGGTGGCCGGACAGATCTCTGGAGAGTACGGCGCGCGGGACCCTCAAATGGCGAAATACCTGGAGCTCGTGAGAACGAGCGTGGCTGGATTTCGGCGCTTCAGCATCTCCCATATACCCAGCGGGGAAAATGCTCGCGCGGACGCGCTCTCCCGACTGGCAACCCTGCCGGACTCGCTGTTGGGCCGCGCTTATGTTGAGCGTCTCAAGGCCCCGAGCTACGAGACCCCTGTGGAGGTCCAACAGGTCAGCCAAGAGCCCAACTGGATGGATAAGTACGCCGAGTACATTACCAGTGGCATCTTGCCGGAGGACCGCGTAGCGGCTCGCCTTATCAAGAGGAAGGCCGCGCGGTTTGTCTTAATGGATGGACAACTGTATCGGAGGTCCTATTCCTACCCCCTCCTCAAGTGCCTGAGACCTGCGGAGGCCGCACTCGTACTCCAAGAAATCCACGAGGGCATTTGTGGGAACCATGTGGGGGGCAGAACGCTGGCGTACAATGCCCTCCGCCAAGGTTATTTCTAGGAGACAATGAAGGAGGATGCGGCCGACTTCGTGAAAAGGTGTGACCGATGCCAGCGGCACGCCGTGGTGCAGCGTCAGCACTCCACTCCGCTCTCCCAGCTCTCCGCTCCGTGGCCGTTCGCTCAATGGGGAATGGATCTCTTAGGACCTTTTCCCCCAGCGTTAGGGCAGCGGAAATTTTTGATCGTGGCCATCGACTACTTCACGAAGTGGGTCGAGGCCGAACCCCTAGCCCGGATCACGGAGGCAAACGTCGCCAAGTTCCTCTGGAAGTCAATCATCTGCTGTTTTGGCCTACCGCACACCATAATCACCGATAACGGACGTCAATTCGACTGTCGGGAGTTTGAAGAATTCTGCAGCGACCTCGGCATCCACCATCGCTTCACCTCGGTGGCGCATCCACAGACAAACGGAGAAGCCGAGATAACGAATAGGACTATCTTGCAGGGCCTCCGGACAAGACTGGACTAGGCCAAGGGCAGGTGGGCGGAAGAGCTCCCGAGCATCCTGTGGGCGTACCACACCACCCCGAGGACAGCCACCGATAAGACCCCGTTCAACCTCGTCTTCGGAGCCGAAGCGGTTATCCCGATAGAGCTCAGCCTACCCACCTTGCATGTGGAGCAGTATGATGAAGTGGAGAATCCCGCCAGGATGCTGCTGAACCTGGACCTCCTTGAGGAGACAAGGGACAAGGCTCGAGTCCGAATGGCGGCATACAGGCAGCGAGTGGCCAGGTACTACAACTCCAGGGTGCGACCGAAGTCCTTTTGCCCAGGAGATTTGGTGCTCCGGCGGGCTGAAGCTTCCCAGCCACGGGAGTGCGGGAAGCTCTCCCCGAACTGGGAAGGCCCTTATAGGGTGGCGGAAGTTCTCCCTCACGGGGCCTACTACCTGGAGGAGGTAAGAGGGTCCCGATTCCCTCGGACCTGGAATGCCTCAAACTTGAGGATGTATTACCAATAGTGTAAGGTTCCTTGAACTCCTGCAATGAAATCCTTTTGCTTCAAATGCTTCTTCTCACCTCGTAGGGTGAGAGCCGCTTAGCTTTGAGTTCGGCGAACACGGGTGTGGCCGATGACCCGAGAAGGCGACAGGTCCCGGACTTCGGTCTGGAAGGCGGGGCAGAACCAAGCTCGCCCACGCAGTCCCGGAGAACAGCCCGGCAAGCCGCGCAGGGCTCGAATAAAGCCTGCGGCCCCGGGGTTCAGTCCGGAGGTCCCGGACTTCGGTCTGGAAGGCGGGGTAGAATCAAACTCGCCCACGCAGTCCCGGAGAACAGCCCGGCAAGCCGTGCAGGGCTCGGATAAAGCCTGCGGCCCCGGGGTTCAGTCCGGAGGTCCCGGACTTCGGTCTGGAAGGCGGGGCAGAATCAAACTCGCCCACGCAATCCCGGAGAACAGCCCGACAAGCCGCGTAGGGCTCGGATAAAGCCTGCGGCCCCGGGGTTCAGTCCGGAGATCCCGGACTTCGGTCTGGAAGGCGGGGCAGAACCAAGCTCGCCCAGGCAGTCCCAGAGGATGAACCGGCAAGCCGCACAGGGCTCGCACAAAGCCTGCTCCATCGGTGTTCAGTCCGGAAGTCCCGAACTTCAGTCTGAAGGGTGGGGCAGGACTCAGTCTGCCCGCGAGCTCGGCTCGGAACACACTACAGGACTTAGTCCCGGTGCCCCAAACCAACATTCAGTTCAAAAAAAAAAAAAAAAGAAAAAGAAAAAGGAAGAGAGAACGAAGCCAAGATTTGCTGAACAAGAAGTTTTATTGATCTAGAAATGTGGATACAGTGAAGGAGTCCCGACAGGCCGGGAGTCCTCGAAAGGAAAAAAGAAAATACAAAAAGAAAAGAAAAAGTCCGCAGAGCCGGGGAGGCTACTTCGGCGCGGTGGCATCCTCCTCAGGCTGAGGCGCACTCTCTCCGCCTGCGCCGTCGACGGGTGGCTGCTCGGGGGGCTGCTCTGGAGTTGCAGCCTCATCACCAGCTGCCGTCGGAGCCTCTCCACTGGGCTCCTGCCTCCTGCCACTGAGGACTACCCCGCTGAGGTCGAGCTCGGGGTAGAAGGAGCTTACCTTCTCCCGGCATACCTGGAACCCCTTCAAAAAGGAGTCCACGGCAGCCTCCCGAACCTCCGCGATGTATTCCTCGGAGGCCCAGAACTTCGGGACGGCCTCCTGCGCCTCCCGCTTCGACTCCTCCAGCAGCCCGTTGACGTAGGAGCTCTTCTCCTTGGCTGCGTTCAGCTCCTTCCGGATCTCCACCCGGTGCTCCAGCGACCGGGACTGAGCCCTGAGGCGGGTCTTCTCCGCCGCGTCCTCCTCTGTGCGGCGCTGGCTCGAGATCCTCTCCTCGGACAGGGAGGTCTCAAGCTCCTTGATGCGCCCCTCGGCGCGGGCCAGGTCAGATCGGAGGGCCTGGTTGTTCCCTCGCAGCTCGACCCCTTTCTCCATAAGGTCTTTGACGTCGGCTGCGAGCTTGCCGAGCTTCTCCTCCTCGGCATCCTTCTTGGCGTACCCTGCGAGGAAGTTCCTCAGCAGCAGCACGTCGATCCCGATCTGTGCCAGAAGAAGAAAGGTCAGGCAGAACCCAACTGGAACTTTAAAATGAAGGGCTCCGAGCTCGGGACTTACCGTGAAGAGCTGCGGAAGGATTCCGAGCAGGGCATCGCTATAGTCCCAGCCGCCCCTTAGTCGGCGGTCCCGGGAGGTGCAGGCAAACTCCATGACCTTCTTCGCGAGGCCCTGGTCGCGGATCACGGAGCACCGGCTGGTGAGGTTCGGCGGCGGGGCAGACAAGTCGGCAGCAGCAGAGGCGGCCGTTCCCTCGCCGGGCAGAGCAGCCATCAGCAGAGCCGTCGCCGTGCTGGTGACCACCGTGGGTGCAGTTGGAGCGGCGGCTGAAGTAGACGTTGCCCAGGAAGGGACTGGCCCCCCCTCTTCCACGACCCTGTCGAGGTCGACGACAGGGACGTCGAGCGCCCGGGTTCGAGGCGGCCTGGATGCGGGAGCCGCCGTCACGGGACCGGAGGTGGGGATCGGCGCGGCCTCCCGGCTCGCCTTGGTACGAGCCCTCTTCGCCGCGGGTTCGGTCCCTTCGGCGACATCCCTCTGTGCAGCGCCCTCCAGCAGATTCTCCAAGGAAAACTTCATACCTGAAAGGAAGTAGAGGTCAGTCGGACCAGTCAAAAAGAAAAAAAGAGGGGAGTGCGAGGTGAAAGGGAAGCCCGAGCCTTACCCAGCTCCCGGATGGGACTGATTCCCGCCTCGAACAAGTTCTGCTCCGAGAGCAGGACATCGAGCGTCGGGACCGCATCGCTCAGCAGCTGAGAGAAAACCTCTTGGTCCGCCGGGTTGACTTGGGAGTTCCGGTTCGGAGACCGATCTGGCTCGCTCCAGGCCCAGTCGACGTCCTCGACCGAGGCAAAAAAGAACCGGTTCTTCCAGCCCTTGATAGAGGAAGGGAGGTCGAACCTGAGGCACCCAGGCCGAGGTGAGATGTACCACCAGCCATCATCGGTGGAATAGCGCTTCAGGGTGAAAAGAGCCCTGAAGAGGGAGAAACGGGCAACAAACCCGTGGAAGTGACAGAAAACTATGAAGGCAAAAATGACCCGGATGGCGTTTGGAGCCAACTGGGCCGGGACCAAGCGGTAGTGGCTGAGAAAGGAAAGGAAGAAAGGATGAAGAGGGAACCGAAGACACCCAAGGAGGAAGTCCTCGTAGAAAGCTATTCGCCCGGGGCCGCTTAAGGTCACTCGATCTCCGGGCCGCGGGAGAGAAAGATGAATCGACTCCGGGATATCGTAGACCTTCCGGAGTAGAGAAAGGTCATCTTCGGTCATCATTGAGACGTGACCGGAGGGACCAGTGAGAGAGATGGCCGGAGGAGGAAAAGAAGAAATCGGATGGGCGGAAACTACAGGAGGAGACCTAGGACCCCTAGGGACGCCTATAGTTACCACCCCGGGTTGGAGCCGCCTGCAGATCTCGTCCGGGATTACCTCCCCTTCCGAGGAAGAAGGCGATGGAGTCCTCGACCGGGATGGACCGGCCTCGTCCGGATTGGAAGAGACATGACGACGACGCGCCATGGGGGAAGAAAGGGTGCAGGAAAGTTGCTAAGGCCGAGAGACGGAAAGGGGAAGAAGACGCGGGCACTCACCGAAATACTCTGTGTAAAAGAAGTGGCAGCCCCGGAAGGTGAAGGAAAGCCCACTGCAACCGCCGGCGGAGCACGAGAAAGTGGAGGGACTTCGTTTCCGGAAAGTCCCCCCCCTTTTCAAATTCGATCGACAGCGGCCGTACCCCTCATTCCATTCCGAACCACATGATGGATGCCGCGTGGACGCACGCCCGACATCGACGCTTCGGTTCGATAGAAACTACCTCCTTTTCAAAACAGCGCATTAATGGCCGCCGGAAGCGCGACGCATGGCAACCTCTCATAGGACCTCGGGCGTAACAAGGAACGGCGACGAGGATCGTGGCAATGATGGCACGAGATTTTCGCCTTCCCCATGTCATCTCCGCATTAAATCCCCACGTTCCGAGCCACGACGCCTTGGCGGAACGAGGGGATGGGGGGCAACTGATATGGATGTTATGCTGACATGGCATGTCTCAGGTCCCGCCGGACGTGGTCCGAACCACGTGGATTTTTTCGGCGAGCGAGATCGGAGACGGGTCCACCTCGGCCGAAGTCGAGCACTCCTCTGCCGCTTTGCCAGGTGTCCGTCCATGAGGGGTCCACCTCGGCCAAAGCTGGCGGCCCCTCGCTCCCTCATCGGGTGGCGCCCGGAGACAGGTCCACCTCGGCTGAGGTCGAGCTGGGCCTTCCTGCTCCTTCGCCAGTTGGCGCCCGGAGACGGGTCCACCTCGGCCGAAGTCGAGCATTTCTCTGCCGCTCCGCCAGGTGTCCGCCCAGGAGGGGTCCACCTCGGCCGAAGCTGGCGGCCCCTTGCTCCCTCGCCGGGTGGCGCCCGAAGACGGGTCCACCTCGGCCGAGGTCATGCCGGGCCCTCCTGCTCCTTCACCAGATGGCGCCCGGATACGGGTCCACCTCGGCCGAAGTCGAGCACTCCTCTGCCGCTCCACCAAGTGTCCGCCCAGGAGGGATCCACCTCGGCCGAAGCTGGCGGCCCCTCGCTCCCTCACCGGGTGGCGCCCGGAGACGGGTCACCTCGGCTGAGGTCGAGCTGGGCCTTCCTGCTCCTTCGCCAGTTAGCGCCCAGAGACGGGTCCACCTCGGCCGAAGTCGAGCATTCCTCTGCCGCTCCGCCAGGTGTCCGCACAGGAGGAGTCCACCTCGGCCAAAGCTGGCGGCCCCTCGCTCCCTCACCGGGTGGCGCCCGGAGACGGGTCCACCTCGGCTGAGGTCGAGCTGGGCCTTCCTGCTCCATCGCCAGTTGGCGCTCGGAGACGGGTCCACCTCGGTCGAAGTCGAGCATTTCTCTGCCATTCTGCCAGGTGTCAGCACAGGAGGGGTCCACCTCGACCGAAGCTGGCGGCCCCTCGCTCCCTCGCCGGGTGGCGCCCGGAGACGGGTCCACCTCGGCCGAGGTTGAGCCGAGCCCTCCTGCTCCTTCGCCAGATGGCGCCCGGATACGGGTCCACCTCGGCCGAAGTCGAGCACTCCTCTGCCGTTTCGCCAGGTGTCCACCCAGGAGGGGTCCACCTCGACCGAAGCTGACGGCCCTTCGCTCCCTCACCGGGTGGCGCCCGGAGACGGGTCCACCTCGGCTGAGGTCGAGCTGGGCCTTCCTGCTCCTTCGCCAATTGGCGCCCGGAGACGGGTCCACCTCGGCCGAAGTCGAGCATTTCTCTGTCGCTCCGCCAGGTGTCCGCCCATGAGGGATCCACCTCGACCGAAGCTGGCCCTGCGTAGTGAGGCCTCCGGGAAGTGGGGGCGCGAGTTTCAAAATCGCCACTCGGGTAGCGCGCGTTGTGCCTCGCGAGGAGCGCCGGTACGGTCCGCAGTGACGCGCGAAACCTCGTTTACATCGGCCCGACGGGTTCCGCAACCGAGAAGCGGAGTCCTGGCAGGCAGGAGCCAGCAACGAACATCGTCAATGCCTGGGAAGGAGAGCACCCGCGCTCGGCCCAAGGCCTCGCCAGTATCTTCCCTCTCCCCTTTTTCTCGCTAGGCTCGGCAAGCAAGGCAAGGAGGCCACCGGGTTCCCGAACCCGAAGGGGAAAGGAAAAAGGGGAGAGAGAGGAAAAAGTGAAGGCTGAGAGGGAACCTCTCGGGGGGGGAAGCCGGAGGCAATGTGATGGGATAAAAAGATGGGAAGAGCGGATAGCCAGGTAAGTGGAAGAAAGGCTGGGAAAAAGAAGGCATCGAGAGAAGGATCCAGGGACCCGAGTGGAGTCCTTCGGCGTGAGCTCGGTGAAGGAGCTCGGCCCGATTTCCACTCTTCCTAAGACCTCTTTCGTTAAGATCTTCTCTAAGTCTGGGACTCCTTCGGGGACCCACCTTAGGAATTCTGTTCCATCTCGCCGTTCTCTAACTTGACCGTCGGAGCTCCCTCGCCGGGACCCCCGGCCAGGATTTCTGACCTTGTTTTGCAGGACCGGAAGCTCGGAGACCTCGAGATGAGACGGTCTGAGACCGGTACCAGCTTTGAAGCTACAGGCCGCGGCGGTGAGATCGGCAACAGTATGCATATGACATTTTATGTTTGTAACTTGAGCAAAGAAAGAGATAATTAACATCCTTGTATGAAAAGACATATAATGGTGTTTCATATTTGATATACATAAACTTCCTGAAATTAAGTTGTAGTAAGCTTGGCTAGGAATGCCTTGCATGGATAGACATATCACACCAGCCAATGAATTGAAAGAAAATACAAGCCATTTTGCAGGACGGTTGTCTAATAAATTATTATTATTAAAAAAAAAGAGAGAAAGAGGAGTAGTACATTATTATCAATTCATTTTGGATTCCAAAGTTTTAGTTTTAAACATCATAACCCTAATTGCAAGAATAAACAGATACAAATGCATATAAAGATGCAATATAAAGATGCAAGGAAATTATAACACTGCTTTTACAGATCAATAACCAATCAATACCTCAAAATGTGTCAGAGCTCCATTTTCCAGTTCTATTGACTGATCAAGAATTCCCTTCACCTGATAGAAAACATTCTTCAATACCTCAGCTGGAACAGGATCTCCATTTCTTCTAAAAGATATGCGTTCTCGAATCGTCAAGAGATGTGGGCTGCATGGGTGGAAGGTAAAGGGTTTTCAACTCAGCTCTGACATAACATATCCAAAGGAATATACGTGCTAGATTGCAACAGTTAGAAAAAGCAAGAACAGATGAATCGAAGTCAGCTATTAAATATTTCAAAGCTTGCCAATATTAGAAGCACACACCAGATGGAAGCAAGCGGAAAATATTGCAAACAATTTGGAAGATAGAAAGTCGACATGATTCTTTCTTGGGTAACTACAAAACTGAAACCTGAAAGGCTTACTAGAACCAAATAACTGAAACATCCACAAAATAACCTCTTGGAGTATTGAGGTAAAGAAATTTTGAACTACTAATATAATGGTAACTCCAAATGATTTCTCATGATCAACAATCAAACAAGTGTCTTAAGATTGCGCCTCTGCAAATTTTCTCTTGATTATATAAAAGACAATGTTTATGACTAAGTCGTAATCAATTCCTTCGAATCACCAAAAGAAACTTCAGAACTTAACCGTTTAACAAAACAAAGAGTAAATACCAAGGTCCACCATGTTGGTACCGGGCCCCATACTAGCACCAACTTGTGACTATATTGGTACAAGATTAGTTTAGCATACCGAGTGTTGATACACCTCCCATGCCATACACTTGTACCAAACCAGTATAGTACATCCTGTACCATCCGGTTCAGTATGGTACAGCAAATCTTAGTAAAGACCATCTTTACTATTATCATATAGTAAAAATGAATCACAGAATTAATTTCTGCTATTTCAACGTTTCTGTTATTAAGCTCGACTAGTAGCGAGTCACAATTATTCTTAAGTAACAGCTAAATTTTGTATTGGAAATATAAGGATGTGGTTATCTAAATATTCCTGCATCACTTAGTGGGAGACGACAGAAAAATGAGGGGCAGCTTAGGACTTCATAAAGGACTGTCAGTGGAAAAATATAATCTCAGATGTGTAACTTCAATACCAGGAAAGATATTTGGAATTTTGGGCAGTTATAGTGTAAGATAGATGTGTAATCTTAAGATCTAGGAAGACAGTGATTTATGCAATCTTACACCACCATGAACATGAGAAATCATAATAACAATTGTATAATTTCAAAAGTCGACATTGGGGCAATTAATGCACTTGTGAGATCAAAATTTACTTGGATTGGATTTTTTTTTATAGGGTCTAAATTCATAACTAATTTCCCACTAAAGGACTTGCAATGCCTTGAAGGAAATGCATACATCTGTTTGTAATCTAAAAATAATTATTCAGAGGGCAATCATAGGAGCACCATAACTTCCCTCCACCAAAAAAGGCATCAGATAATCTGTGCATGTTTTATCGAATGTGGACAACATGCAACTGATGAAAGGCAATTTAGAAGATATTTATATGAACAAGGTGCTTAGAGGGGCTTACTAAAATAATCAGGGACATCCATAAGATAACCGAACCCAGTGGCATAAGTGATTGCTGAAACACAAGCTTACCAGTTACAGAGAGAATATATCACAGGTCATATGCAGCCATTATTTCTCAACGCTTCCTTAATATTTAACAGCAGTCTAAAAGTTTGTTATTTAAGAACATAATGCAGCCACAGTTCAACAAAGTTACATGAGCAGAAGGTTAGTATGGACAAGAATCAAATTAGCTTGCCATAAGACTAAGATGGACATTGGATGCGATTTTGATAGGAATAGAATTACAAAGAAGGTCACAATCAGAATTTATGGCTAAGAAACACCTACATTTGATAATTTTCATCACCTTGGATCTATTATGTAGTAACTTGTAATAACAATGAAAATATAATTCTAAAGTTCATCATGTTAGTTAGAGAAATTTATCCATATGCCGTATGGTTGGCAGACATGTATGGTTCAAAATGCCAGAGAGTAAAATGGATTAAAAGACAATAGATATACTTAGCAGAGATAAGGATTCCAAAGCAAGTAATAAAACTGAACATTGTTGAAAAATACATAAGAGAGGGCAAAGGAGTAGTACTGGTCCAATAAAAACTGCTGAAGCCAAATGATTTGGCATGGCCATGCACAACCAAGATCTCTAGAGCTTGACGAGCAGAGAGGCTAAGCTCAATTGAGATGTGTCAAAATGATGATGAATGACCAAAAACACCAAGATATTAAAAGGATGCATGATTTATACTAATCAAAGTTGTTGTTTTTTTTTAAAAAAAGATTCACGGACAGTCCAAAAGGTTGATACTGTCAAAACCTGGTAGTCCCCAGAGTAAAACACTTCAACCTCAAAAATAGAAAAAGGGAATTTCTACACACAAATAAACAAATCAATGCATTAAATTGAAAAATTAATGTTTTTTTTTTGGGGAAATATGTGTTGCTTGTCATATATCGCAGAGCAAGGCAATGAAAAAATGTAATGACATATCAATAGAATTGTCTGGACAGTTTAGATTGACAGCATGGCATTTAAAATAGTTGAAAGCACATCATCCCTTGTTAAATACTCCAAAAATCTGTCAAGTGTCAACACCTTGTCATGAAGTAAACAAAACTCTCCCTTCATGGAATGTTGTGCATATTACACCATGACATGACATCTCACATTCAAGCATCTAAAAGTGTTTGCACTCTCCAACTTCTAAAAAATTGTGCGCTTTAGCACTCGTCAAGACAAAAAATAGCATGACAAAAAATGAATTCAATGGTATTTCTAGAACATGGTACAAGTCAAACATGATTAAATAAAGGTTGGAAATGTCAAGATATTTGCAAATTTCATGACTTATCTTGCAACATCTATTTTAGGTACAAATATATTTCTATGAACACGGGAAAAAAAAAAGAAAAAAAAGGGAGAAAAATATGACACCTTAAATTGTCCTCCATCATTCAAGAGTTCAGTTGATGCAATATTATTCAATTCATTTGAAACATGATTTGCACAAAATACTTACCACCAACATATGGAAATCATTTATTAGAATTGAATTAAGGAACAGTGAAAAGAATGACAAGCTCAGCTTCCTCATAGGCAAAACATCCATGGTCAATATATATATATATATATATATATATATATAATGAAAAATAAAGGGAGAAAAAATATACAGTCTGCCTTACTCTTTAGCTTGTGCCTTTTTACAGTAAGCTATTTCTGAAATTGATGGTTAGATAGAGAGAAAGTTATTAAATACCTAGTATAACAGCCAACCCGGTAGCCTTCTTCTCGCAATATATTGGACAGAAATGCTGCAGTTGATCCTTTTCCCTTGGTGCCAGCAATATGAACAGCCTACAGAAGTTGTCACTCTTGTGAGGTTCTGATTATAATTGATTTTTTGGCTACAGTGTTGCCCAACAGCCCCAAACCCATGCAAAATTATAGATGAACACACAGGGATGGAGGGGGACAGGTGAGAGAGGCAGACCAATAACATGTCGGTAACCTAGGTCAATATCAAGGCAATAGAACCTAAATCTAGAGAAAAGGGGACCACCAGTTCCTAATTTAGCTACTATATTCCAACCTAATCCTGTATATTACTTCTCCAACCCAAAGATCAACAGTTATGCCTGGAAGCATCATCACTTGGCCTATCCTATCAAAATTAGCACATTCCAAATGTGAATTTTCTATTGAAATTGACTTCCAGGAAAGGTAATTTAGTTCTCTAGAACCTTATTCCAATTGTTGAATTGATAGTTCTATGGCAAATTTGGACTGATCTGTGATAGGGTCAAGTACTTTAGACTGACACTTGGAAGGAGAAAAAAGGGCTTTAACAATATATATATATATAACACTTGACTTGCAGGTTGGCCAATTCATCACACCTCAGTTCTATAATTTAGCAGTACTGATGATACTGATACGAATGCAATAGCCTCTTGCACAACCAGGCATCTTAGAAAGGCCAAGACATGCCAGAACGTGCATTCCTTTAACATAAAATCATTAAATATGACAAGAAATTCTGTCCTAAGGCTGATAAGGTTTCTTTGTGAATGCAATCCACAGATACAATAGAACTGCAAGAAAGAACTTGAGAAAGGGGGAATAAAAGGAGGAGGGCCCGCTTGGGGGGGGGGTGTTGACAAAATGATAACCTAAAAAATCCACAATAAACCAAAAGCAGTTTCTGACTCTTTGCTCTTCCTTGAAGGTACTTTCTTCCCTCTATACATATTACTTAAGCCTGGAGAAACATATCTTTATATGCTCTCCTCTGAATGAAAATTTGAAATAACATAGAAAGTTAGGTGATTCAAACAAATTCAAATTCCATCATCAAGATTTAGCTAATAGAGAAGATGCATACACATAAAATCAGCATTGGAAAGATGAGGGAGCTGAGATATGTGCATCAAGAAAAAAAGTTTGGAAAGACTTAAATGTGAATTATTAAACAAGAACACTGAAGTAATACCAGAAAACATTCAGTGCAGGAAAACAATTAGCATCAT
Source organism: Areca catechu (assembly GCA_021397845.1). NCBI lineage: Eukaryota > Viridiplantae > Streptophyta > Magnoliopsida > Arecales > Arecaceae > Areca > Areca catechu. The sequence continues at coordinate 171,901,206 of CM038042.1, read as the reverse complement.
ACATGATAGACAAACTCAATGAAGGGGGGTTAAGATAAGAACTAAAGAGCCTGCAACAAGATGGGAAGCCTAATAAAACTTGGAAGAAGTTTTTATATCCAAAGACAAGCCTATTGAAAAGAATTAAAGTTTAGATAAATTATAAGAGTTAACCAAAATAAAAGATGTAAGGCCCTATAGTAAAAGTTATATCATAAACACATTACACATAAATACAACCTCTGCATGGCAAGTCCAGAAGTTAATATAACTACTAGAATTTGAGGAAAATCTATATCAATTCGGAAGCACCAATGTAAATTGCTCTTAGTTCCTTCCATCAACAACAGGCAGAGAGGTGAACTCAAGGCAAGAAAAGGAAACAAGGCAATTAAAACATTATGATACAGAAAGACCTACTGATAATTCATAAAATATAAAGTAAAAATTATAAAATAATAACAATGATAAAAATATACAGAATGACCTAGTAAACAAAATAGCTTTTCTTGTTAAAGAAAAAGAAGGTGAAACAGCATGTATTCATTATTCAACTAATCTTGCTTTTAGTAACACAAACAACATTATAGGCTGCATGGCTAATATAAAAAGGTACCAATGATTAGATGGTCTATAAACTCTTGCCCTTATATAATTTTTTGTAACAATCTAGATCTCATCCAACAAGGCTAGCTAGAAAGTATTATTTGGATTTTTCAGTCCTGTGTAAGTATCCAAGATCTTTCTAAAGGACTATGCATGGGTTATCAAATACTTTTTCCATTTAAGTCCTGACATCCTCATCAAAATAAGGATCGAAATCCATATATTCATACACAAATATCACGATTGGCCCATAGCCAATCTAATGAACCTGTGCTGCTGTATCCTCTAGTTCACATAGACTCAATTAGCTTTATTACCATTTGCAACAATTTAGAATCTCATCCAAAAGGATTAGTTGAAAGATATTATTTGGAATCCTCGATCCTGGACACGTACTCAAGATATTTCTAGCGAATAACTAATGTGGGACTAAATATATGGCGCCATAGGTACTCACACTTCTAACTTTGTATACAAAGAAATCTTACCTCTTTCAGGTAATGGGTTTCACCTCGTGATGCTTCAATAAAACCATGAAATTTAACACAAATAAGAGTCAGCAGTCAACACAACGAAATCAATCAAAAATGCATTCGTTCCCAAAAAATATTACACACCTTAAATTGGGTGTGCGGATTTCCAAGTCGTTGCAGCAGCCGCTGCATCCTCCCAAGATCAAAACCATCATCACTGTCCGTTCCAGCTCCTCTAGGCACACCCGATCGCTCATAATTCTTGAGCTTATCCATGTAATCCAAGAAATCGCCAAGCTCCGGATCCTCCGACATGGCTGACTCCAACCTCGATTGCAAGAATCTTGGGATCAATCTTGAAACCTCAGTCCCATTCCTCGGATGGCAAAACGGGAATATCGATCTGGCAATGCATTGCATCCCTCTTTCCACTGCATCGAAGAAATTATCATCGAGGTCGGTACGTTCTTGAAGAAAAGAGATACCAAAAGTGGTCGTACCGATCAAGGAATCGGACAACCGCTTTCTTGTATAATTTAAAATTTTGAATGGAATCCAATGGACACCCACAGCCTCTGGAAAAATGGGTACATCAAAGATATCCAAGAAAAACGAAAAAAAGATTATCTTTTAAAAAAATAGAAATTGTGCATCGAAGAGACGAAAGATATATGCCCACTAACCTCTGACTTTATCTTGACGGCCTTCTAGTTCGTCTTCTCTTTCCAAAATCCCACGGGGCGAATGGAGGAGGTGGGAGCGAGACTGGAAGGATGGAGAAAGGTGAGAGATGGGATTGCAGTGGAAGCGTTTACAAGAACCGAGGGTAGTCATATTGCGTTTCTGAGGAACGGACCCCTTTTTTTTATGGGAATCAGGAATTCTTAGACAATCGGGATAATAAGATCAGACCGTCCGGCTTTTTTTTTTTTTTTCCCTCCTCATTAAACGCTACGTTTCGAACCGGCCGTTTTATTCGCCGGCTTTCGCAGGTGCCCGCCTCCCAGCCGCCGCCTCGACCCCGACCATCACGTGGAAGCCTCTTTCAAAAGCCACCGCCTCTGCCAACCGGGGATCCGTCGTCGCAACCGTCCTCCCCATCGCCTCAACTTCCGACAGACTTACAGCCCTCAAGTTAATCAGAGGGGACCGCTTAGGACGATGGAAAGGTGGGTCCAGCCAAACCACGAACAGTTCAGCCCTTCTCAAAAGTTAATATCCCAAAAGAAAGGGGGGATCTACAAAACTGATCCAACCTTTCCTCACTAATTGATCAGCATCATGCCAGTTTCAATCCAACACCAGAAAAATAAATTAACAAAAAAAAAAAAGAAATCTAAAAATTTTAAACAATGCGGCAGGGCAATGTGGTGCCTCCATGAAATATTATTGCACGCACCTGATCCAACTGGACCAAGGTGAACCTCGGAGCATATATGCATGGCGGATGACGCGCAATCAGAAAGTGGTGGACTATAAGGGGTGTTGTGGCGTGTTATCCACCGTAGGATTTGGCAAGGTCCAGTTGGACCTGGTCCAAGTAATAATTAGACCTGCTCCACGCATACGCGCATGCAGCTTGCGGCTTATCCATCGGGTTGGGTGGGAGATGCTCGGACCTTGGACAATAGGCTGTTGGGTAAACACGGGCCGGCAATTGAATGAGCCTACGACGGCGGCCCGCTTAAGGGTGAAAATGAGCCCCCTAAATTAATAAGATGGGTTTGTATATTTAAAGCCTGTTTCACTGATTGGATCGAAAGTCCTACATCATAATAAATAAAAGAGGAGAAAAAGAAAAAAAAAAAGCTCTGTTATTTGAAACCTGGGTTCTTCAAATAACAATGTTCCGAGCTTGTTCTCCAAAAGTATAATTGTTTCATCGCCTTATCACGATGTGTTACAGACACTAATGTAATGCAAATCATACAACTGAGGCTCATGAAAAGTTAGAGCTAAGTTTGAAAGCTGTTGAAACTGGGAATTACTCAGGCACCTTGGACTTGGAGTCACGGATCACAGTACTCAGTATGTGGGAAAACTCTCCAAAGAACTTTATCGGAGATCAAATATCTCTCATCATCTTCTTACATCCTCAGAACTAGCGAATACCGACGAATGAAATGGGCATTTGACCATAGATCCTATGTTGATTGCCGTTCTCTTGCATGGTAATGTTCACGAAGCTGATGGAATCTTTCACGGTAGTAGTCGACAGCATCGGTCAAATGGATTATAGCCTTCTCCGTCTCCTCAGTCCTAGCTGCCAGCTTCTTTTGCCTAGCCTCAACCTTTTTCTTCACTCTCTTCAATTTACGCTGAGATTTCAAATACCTCTCTAACAGTCTTGCATCTTCTTCCAGCCTCTCCTCCATCGAGCGATTCGTCTCGTGCAAGACCGCATTTTTTATATCTGTGGATAAAAACTTCATTATCAACTCATCATCCTCATCTGTCATTTTTTGACCACGAAGCGGTCGCCGTACCATTTCAATCTCTCTGGTGCAGTTAGATAATTGCCTCTGGAGAAGCTTACAACGTTCCTCCAAGGCAGTTTCCAGCGTCTGAAGTTTATCACTCAGAGAAGCCATCGTGGACCCAGCCAAACCTATCATCATGCTTCGTTGCTCTTCCATTATCTTCATCACAGCTTCGTGCTTGCCACGATTTAGTTCAAAGAGTATCTTTGGCTCCTCGATCGCCTTCTCTTTCCAGATCTTCAACATTTCTTCATCCTTTTCATTCCTGGCATTTTCAGCTTCATACTGTTCAAGCAATTCATTATTTTTCATGGATAAAGAGCAAATTTCTTTCTCCTGCCTCCTGATTTTTGCCGCTAGATATTTTTTTTCAGCTTCTCTTGCTTTTATTTCACTTGGAATATCCGAAGTTTGTTCCTCTGCATCTTTTGTGGCGCTTTGATTTTTCAAAGCATGTGCAACAACCGCTGGAGACATGCGTTCTTGTGCAACGTCCTCATCTTGCCGTATCTTTTTCAGACTTTCCAAATTCAAAGTTGCGCCTCCAAGTCTTTCTGAAACTTCGGCAGCTTCAAACCGCAATCCAGAATTAATAGCCTCGAGCCGCTCCACCTCACTTTTCAGGTAATCAATGATCTGTTCATAATTCTGTTGCTTCTCAATATCGGCTGTAATATCTCCAGACTTTTCCGAGGAGGATAACTGAGGTCGCATCGTTCCTTCTTGACCTTCTCCAGTCTCAGAACCTGCCAATTCAGTAACATTATGTGAGACTGGTGTGCCCTCAGGCTGATGCTTAAGAACTTGGCAGCCTTCTTTCACAACCTTGGCATTTGCTACTTCCTCTTTCTGGGTTTCTGATATATTCTGTGTGGATTCATCTGCCATACTATTTCCTCTTCCAATCTCAGAACCTTCCGTCACAAGTACAACATGTAAGACTGATCTACTCTCTGGCTGATTCTGAGAAGCTTGGCATTTTTCTTTGAGAACTCCAGCATTGGTTACTTCCTCTTTCTGACCACCTGCTGTGGAAGCAGGTTTGATGGTGACCAGTACTGCTGCAGCTTCTAGTTCCATTTTCCTTCTTAATAGCTTAAGATTTGCTTGTTGTACGGACTCATCTGCTACAATTCCCCTCCAATCCCAGTGCCCCCTGAATCAGTTACTGGCATGCTCGCGGGTTGAGCATGAAGAGCTTGACTGTCTTGCTCAGGAATGCCCAATCCCGTAACTTCGAATTCAATTACAATAACTGCTTTTTCGCTGTCCTGGTTTGCATCAGTTTTAACACTAGTGTTAGAAATAGCTCATCTTTGCTTCGACAGCATCTTAACAGTTACAGCAATTATAATTTACAGGAGACATAACAAGCATACAGGCAAAGAAAAATTAATCGAATTGCTGGCTCCAATTCAACAGTTAGCTGTTAAATTCCATGGTACAGCTTAAGATGACCTTTAAAAAGAAATCAAGATTATTCAAATTAAAATTCATATTTATTTGCTGTCCGATCTAAACTGAAAACAACTTCTGTGACATATGAAGCTTGTAGTGACCCCCACCGACTCCAAATCCACATGAGGTTATCAGTTCCTAGGACACCATTAAATTGTTTCCTCTAATCAAGAAAGAAAACCATCAACATTTGACCCACAGCAGAATTATCATATCTTAACAGGGGTGTCCATGCTGCACCATTATGTACACAGATCTACATTAACATTGCAATATGGGTTCAAGAAATTGAGCTCCAAGAATAGAAAATATAGTGGTTTAGCTTCTTGATATCATTTTCCCCCAACGTAGAGGATCGATCATGAATAGACTCAAGAGACGGAGCTTGAACGAGTTATGTACATTTAGCAATCAAGATTGTTGTAGTTTGCATCCGTGGGAAATCAAAAAAGAAGAGAAGCCAAAAGAGAAGAAAAACAGCATATAAATAAAAGACTTTTCTGATAAAAATTTTGACTAAAAACTTCACATACAAATAATTCTTCAAGAACTAACGAAGGAAGTATTAAAAAAAAAAATCATTCCCAATAATGTTCTCGAAATAATTTACGGCAATTTGAACCAAATTTCATTATTCTTTTTTTTTTTTCGCCTTCTCAAGCAAGATGATGAGAATTCAAGGACTGTCAAAAATGGCATTGCTATAATTTATTTCCTTCCAGTACGAAAATTATTAAAAAAAGGATATGGTACCTCTGTTCTATCAACTCACAGCAAAGGGAGAGCAGCAGAGATAAAATAGAAGAAAACACATATCAATCAAGATTCTGACTGTCTTCATGAAGTAATGAAGGATTCTCTGTGTGTGTGTGGAGAAGAAATGAAGCAATGAAGGAATTAGAGGGAAAACTTTTTATTCCCGGTAAAATGTTGAACTTTGAAACCTCTTATGACATCGGTAGCAAGGTTCGGCTTAGTTCACCTTTCAAGCAAGATGTAAATTCAGGAAGAAGGGTTCAAAGAAGGCATGGCCACGGCCAACGTCTACTTTTATTCCAGTGCTAAGCTCACGAAAAGATTTCAGAGAATAGCTATTTATGGAAAAAAACAAAAGAGGAACAGGTATTTTGATTCTATCAACTCACAACAAATGGAAAGAACCAAAGAAGAAAGCAAGAAAAGCCTAAATGCATTATCTCGAATGAAACAAGATAGCTTAGAGAACATCTAAATGCATTTTCTCGAATGAAACAACATAACTTGGAGAGAATATTTTTCCTTTTTTGAGAAATAACTTAGACAGTATCTTTGGGGAAGAACTGCTCACCCTTATCTCTTCTCTCGCCCTGCTTCTTTGTTCGCCATTCTGCGCAGCCCTCTAAACCAAGAACACACGCAGAAGAAAACAAAGATTTCTCCGCAACCAAGAACGAGAAAAGGTGTTGAAGTTCAATAACGTAGAGATAGAGGGGGAGAGAGAGAGAGAGCGCGCTTCTTGAAGGTGGTTGGAGGGCCTTTTCTTGGGATCACTGGCATGCCAACAGGAAACCACCACGCGTACGTTTCATGAGGGCGGTGGCATGGGATGGGAGGGCCTATTTGTAGATTTTTTTAATAATATTTTCAAAAAATATATTCACTGAAATAATGTACTTTTAAATATATTTATCATTGTGGGATGATTTTGGTGAGGTACAAAATCGCAGGTTTTCCGATTAAAATTTCAAAAAAAATTAAATATCAAAAAAATCTGAAATTTGAAGAATCAAAATTTTTAAATATTATCAAAATAAAAGTAATAATTTATAATAATTTAAAAACATTAATGATAAAATAATAATAAAATATATAATTAATTAGTTATGTCTACTAATATTTTAATTAATGAAATACATAAATTTAAATATATTATAATATATTAACTTAGCAATAATATTTTAATAAATATATGTTATTAGAAATATAATATTAAAATTTAATATTATAATATCTAATATTAATATATAAATAGATAATCATAGAATTAATTATTAATATAGAAGATTAATATTGCTAGTCCGATTGCCAAGCCAGTGCCAGTCCGACCGCTAGGAGCACGATGGGCACTTGCCCGCTTGTGCCTCCTGATGTGGCGGGACCGCTGACGTGGGGGAATTGACAGGCGCCATGTCAGGAGGAGACGCCGTGTCGGACGCCGCGTCAATCCCCCAGTTCGGACTCCACTGCCGAGCTGAGCTGAGCTCAGCGAGCCAAGCTCCGTCCTCCGCCAGGTCGAGTCTGCGAGCTTGAGACGCCTAGGCCGAAGCCGCACTGCGCCCTCCAAAGCGAGACCCTCAGAGGTTTGAGCCCTGTGGTCGGAGTCGAGCTCAGCACTCCTCCGCCACGTAGAGCCTCTCCGAGCGCGAGCCCTCTAGAGCGGGCCCGCACTCCGCCCTCTAGAGTGGACCCGCACTCCGCCCTCCAGAGTGAGACCCTCGAAGGTTTGAGCCCTGTGGTCGGAGTCGAGCTCAGCACTCCTCCGCCACATGGAGCCTCTCCGAGCGCGAGCCCTCTGGACTGGGCCCGCACCCCGCCCTCCAGAGTGAGACCCTCGGAGGTTTGAGCCCTGTGGTCGGAGTTGAGCTCAGCACTCCAACGCCACGTGGAGCCTCTCCGAGCGCGAGCCCTCTAGACCAGGCCCGCACTCCGCCCTCCAGAGCAAGACCCTCGGAGGTTTGAGCCCTGTGGTCAAAGTCGGGCTCAGCACTCCTCCGCCACGTGGAGCCTCTCCGAGCACGAGCCCTTTGGACCGGGCCCGCACTCCGCCCTCCAGAGCGAGACCCTCGGAGGTTTAAGCCCTGTGGTTGAAGTCGAGCTCAGCACTCCTCCGCAACGTGGAGCCTCTCCGAGCGCGAGCCCTCTGAACCGGGCCCGCACTCCGCCCTCCAAAGCGAGACCCTCAGAGGTTTGAGCCCTGTGGTCGGAGTCGAGCTCAGCACTCCTTCGCCACGTGGAGCCTCTCCGAGCGCGAGCCCTTTGGACCGAGACTGCACTCCGCCCTCCAGAGCGAGACCCTCGAAGGTTTGAGCCCTGTGGTCAGAGTCGAGCTCAGCACTCCTCCGCCACGTCGAGCCTCTCCGAGCGCGAGCCCTCTGGACCGGGCCCGCATTCCGCCCTCCAAAGCGAGACCCTCGGAGGTTTGAGCCTTGTGGTCGGAGTCGAGCTCAGCGCTCCTCCATCACGTGGAGCCTCTCCGAGCGCAAGCCCTCTGGACCGGGCCCACATTCTGTCCTCCACCAAGACGACCCTGCAAGCTCGGGGCATCTAGGTCGGATCGACCCCCCCATTCCAGCTCAGCCTCGGCTCAGACGTGGACCCCACCAGCCCAGAACGCTGGCGAACTGCTCGAGGACTACACTGGAGTGTCTCCCAGACCATACTGACCGCCTGCAGCCGCCAGTTACACTAGAAAGGGAAGAAGCACAATGATCGAGACGCCACGCTCCCCACCAACTACCTGGATCATCCAAGAGAGGAGGCCAATCGGGAGATTCGAATCCCGGGGACGGCGGCCCACCGTTCGAGGTACCGCCAGGTTTCCCAGAATGAGGCGACCAAGAGGAGTGTCGGAGCGCATGACAGCTCCCCTTATCACGAATCGGGAAAGGCTCCTCAGGATACTGCCGTACGCGCCTGACAGCCCGGTGGAGATCCTGAGGCGGATGCCTAACGGTAACCTAGTTTGCAACAAACTTGGAGGTAACACAACGATATCAACACATAGGCAAAAACATAACAGAAAAAAAAAGAGGGAGTGCAAGCCCCACCAGGAAGAGGGGCATGGCACCATCAACATTCCAGAGCAAGGTCGGGAAGAAGGGCCACACAGAGACTCCCTCTAACTAGGCCGCACTTCTCCCGACACACTTGCGACTCACTTTTTCACAACACACACTTCTCCTCGTGTGGAGTCCATCAAGAGGGGCTCGACTGGGAGTATCTGTTTTCCTGGATCGTCACTGACTTACAGTCGGAGTGCCCCCGTCGGAAATCCTAGCCCGGGTCACTAACACCTATTTTGCAGGTCCAGGACCAGAGGACCGTCAGCCAGCGAAGGGAGCGCACTCCGGCGTCGGTAGCTACAGGCCACGACGATCTTGGCGGCAACACTCCCAAAGATCCAATCATGGCGACCGGACTGACAGTTGGACTGGCACTAGCTTGACAACCGGACTGGTAGCTGACTGGCATTGGCCTAGCAACCAAACTGGCAACCGAATTGGCACCGGCCTAGTGGTCAAACTGGCAACCAGACTGGCACTAGACTGGCGATCAGATTGGCATCGGCCTGACAAGCAAAGTGGCGACTGGATTGGCATCGAACTGGTGATTGGACTAGCGATCGACTAGCGACAAGACTAGCACCGGCCTTGTGACTGGACTACATCGACCTGGCAACTAGATTGGCACCGACCTGACAGACGAATTGGTGACTAGAATGGCACTGAACTGGTGGCCAGACAAGCACCGACCTGATGACTAGACTTGCACCAGCCTAGTAGCCAAACTAGCGATCGGACTCGTACCGAGTTGGTGGTCGGACTGGCATCGACCTGGCAACTAGACTGGCACTGGCCTGACAGGCAAACTAGCAACTGGATTAGCACCGAACTGGCAACCGCCAGTCCAGTCACCAATTTACCCATCAGTTCAGTGCCAGTCGGTCACCAGCTCGGTGCTAGTCCTATTGCAAGTCCGGTCGCCAGGCCGATGATAGTCTGGTCACCAGGTCGATGCCAATTTGGCTGCCAGCCTGGTGCTAGTCCGATCATAGTTCGGTCACCAATTCGATGCCAGTCCAGTCATCAATTAGCCTATCAAGCTGGTGCTAGTTTGGCCAGTAATCCGGTGCTAGTCCGATCGCTAGTCTAGCTACTAGGCCATTATCAATCTGGCTACTAGGCCGGTGCCAGTCTAGTCACCAGCCTGGTACTAGGCGAGTCGCCAGTCCAATTACCAATTTGGTGCAATCCAATTATCAATTCGGTGCCAGTTCAGTCGCCAGTCTACCTGTCAGGTCGGTGTCAATCTAGTTGCTAGCTCAGTGCCAGTCCGGTCGCTAGGTTCAACCTACGGTTTCAAAGTAGTGCCAGTCTGGTCGTCAGGTCGGTGCCAGTCCGGCCACTAGTTTAGTGCTAGTCTGGTCGCTAGGTCCGCTTACTAGTCCGATCACCAGGTCGGTGCCAATCCAACCGCCAGCCTGGTGCCAGTCCGGTCACCAGTCTGGTTGCTAGTTCGGTGCTAATCTAGTTTGGCCATCAGGCTTGTGCTAGTTTGATCACCAATCCGGTTGCCAGTCGGTGCCAGTCCGACCGCCAAGCTAGTGTCAGTCCAGCTGCCAGTTCGGTTACCATGATCAAATAGATTACTAGGGGCACAAGCAGGTGGGTGCCCATCGTGTTCCTAGCGATCGGACTAGCATCGGCCTGACAACCGGACTAGCGATATTAAATTTCTTTATTAATAATTAATTCTATGATTATCTATTTATATATTAATATTAGATATTATAATATTAAATTTTTAATATTATATTTCTAATAGCATAAATTTATTAAAATATTATTGCTAAATTAATATATTATAATATATTTAAATGTTATGTATTTCATTAATTAAAATGTTAGTAGACATAACTAATTAAATATATATCTTATTATTATTTTATCATTGATATTTTTAAATTATTATAACATTTGTTTTTATTTTAATAATTTTTAAAATTTTTGATTCTTTAAATTTTAGATTTTTGATATTTAATTTTTTAAAATTTTAATTAGAAATCACAGGTTGAACATGCGATTTCAAACTTAGCTCCCCACCTCACCAAAATCATCCTATAATGATAAATATGCTTAAAAGTATCCTGCTTCAGTAAATATTTTAAAAAACATCATTTTAAAAAAAATCCCCTATTTGTGGTGGTCAGAAGGACTAACTGAGCCACACCTGGATTGTTGTCGTACTGGAATACATTGTTATTTATGTTTTATGATATATATATATATAATGAAGTGTGTGAAATAGAATATTTGATATGCTCAAATTTGGGAGGTGATAAAAATTATTATCCTAAAAAAGATTTCAATCCCTTTTCATGCAAAGATCTGGACTATATATTTTTTTTCAAGATACAATCTGGAAGCCAAGAATTTTCATGTCCATCGATGGCACGATCTCGATTAAAAATTGATCAAATTTATTCTCAGTCTAAATGAATAAAATATTAAAAAAATTGAGAGTGGTTGAAAAATTTTAGAGTGAAAGAGGAAGAAAGAGGGAGAACTTTTGGATGGATCAAAGACAAGGGGAAAAGGACCTATTTATAGATTCAAAATTTTCAAAAAAAATCTCAAAATTATCCCAAAAAGAAAAATCTAAATAGTTAGCTGCATTGGACACTCGTGGAACGACAGTATGGAGAGCGCACCTGCACAAATGGCTTATGGAGTGGCCATTTCAGGAGTTTTTTGAAACTCTCAAAATGTACAACAATTCTTCATAAGTTTCAAAAACTCATAATAAAATATTTAAATTTAATAAATAATTAAAATAATATTTTTTTTGGACTTTTACTGTATTTAGTGTAAGTTCTTTTTGTGTTTGGCTTAAATGGATTCGGATCATAAACGGGTTGACATGTTTAACCTATTTAATTATTTGGATTGGGTTTAAATTTTTATTTTTTAACTTGTTTAACCCATTTATTAAATGAATTGGGCTAGAATTTAGGTATCCATCTAAAATAAATGTTGCCTAAATTTGCCGTGTCTCTAAACCCATTTGAATTTTGAAATCAATGCCTACATGGTCTTGACTCGGGAGTTGCACTCTGGCCATTGAAAAGCTTCGCCTCTTCCGTGTCCCATGCTTATGCTCTTTAAGAATGTATAAGTTTTACTTATGGAGCTTGTGCAGTTCATATCTTTTTATTTATTTATTTATTTTTATAGAGGAGTAAGGTTAGGAATGATGAATTATTCAGACTTTGGGTTTTTGTACTAGCAAAGTTTTGTAGTTAAAATTAGTTATTTGAATACTTATGAAGTTATAATTAAATAATTATAAATTATGAGAATTGGGTTTGCTATTTAGTTTTGGATTTAGATGCTCTAAACTGATGTTGATTTAATTGATGATTTGAATTAGAGTTGAAACGAGATCAGATACTAGTATATCTATATTCATATTTATTTTGTTCGACGAATATAAATATGGATATAGATATTAATCGGATATAAATTTTTTTTATATTTATTTTAATTAAATAGATACAGATATAAATTAGATATTAAAAAATAGATATAAATAAGGATATAAGTTGAATAATTAAACTTTATGGTTATATAATCAAAGATATTATTAAATGAAGAATAAATCAAGTTAATAATATGTTAATATATTTATATATTTTTAAAAAAATAATAAATACTATATAAAATTAAATAAAATTATAAATAGAATTAGATATTCAAAATTTGTATATATTGAAGGTCATTTTAGTTGTTTAAAAAGTATTTTGCTGAGTGGGGAGCGTCCATCCAGGTGAAGTCTATCAGTCTATCTGCTTGAAATATCTTATTAGCTTCGGAATACGAAGCTATTGTCGAACCGGAAAACTTAGAAAGAGTACACTTTTCTTATTTCCTTGCGGCAAAACAAAAAATTAACAAAGCCCAGCTCACTCGACCCAAATGATTCAGCACCAGTTCAACTCATGCTACCAGGAAAGAAGAAAAAGGAATACCATTTCACATTTTTTTTTTCCAACATAATAGACGAACAAAATATTGATTTTGGCTTGAATCGAAATTTCAAATAAATGCCAAGAGTACGACCAAGTATCTCTCAAACACAATTGCCATTACAGATCTATAGCAGCCACTAATCATTCACAAATTCTTCCATAGACATTCTCGAAGAAAAGGTGATAACCAAACTGGATGCTTAAACTAAAGATGCTGCAGGAAAGATCTTTACACAGGAATTACCGAAACCTTTGCCTGGCTGCACATCAGAGCTTTCCTCACAGATACATCCGTCTTAACCTCTCGCATATGCTGCGTTGGCGATGAATAAGTTGGCAGAGCTCACGGCTATCTTCCATATATTGTTCTTCCTGCATCGACAAGAGCACCATGGCTTTTAACTTCAGTGTCTTCAGATCGGACATCTCGTCTTTTTGATCCTTTTTTCTCATGTTTAGTTCCTCCAGCATCTTCTCAGACTCAGCCAGATCTTCCGTTTTCTTCGCTCTTTCCATATCATGTAGTTGCTTTCCTGATTTTTTCTCCATCTCCTCGATCATCTCTAAGAACACTGTACGCATGTTCTGAACTTCCGTCTTCATCTTGCTCTTCATCTCATGGCTCATAGTTGTGCATTTTTGATTCTCAAGACACGATGTCATCAACTCCGCCTTTTGTTTTTGAAGCTCTTCGCTGCATGCAGATAACCGCATCTCCATATTCCCAAACTTTTCCTCGACTTCTAATTTCAGGCCGAGAAGCGAGTCATGCAGAGAACGAGTTGCGGGCATTGTTATTCCTTTCATTTGCCTCAACTCTTCTTCCAAGGTTCTCTCCCTATCTGAACATCTCTGAATACATTGTTTATGCACTTTGCCTTCTTCCCTACAGTTTTCCATGTCCCTCAATGCCTCCTGGATTTTTTTTTGGCGTGCAGTTTCAGCAGCTTCAATCATTCCAGTTAGAGCATTGCCACGGGCCCGCAAGTCATCTGTTCTTTTCTCAGCAAGGCTACTCCTTTTTCTCATTTCTTGAATCTCCTTCTCAAGATCTGAATTCTGTGCTCCCAACTGGGTTTGATCTTGCTGCGGCTCCTGGAACAAATTTGCTTCTAGTTGACTAATTTCATGCAGCTCATCCTGAGCTGACAAAGATTGCAAGGCGCATGCAGGCCTTGTGAATTCACCCGCCCCTTCCGGTGCCTCGTTCAACTTGGCCACCTCCAGATTGGTATCCATGACCATGTTACTAATCTTATCAATGCCAATCTGCAGTCTCGCGTTTTCAGCTTGAAGCCGTTTTACTTCACTTCTAAGAACATCCATGTTCTTTCTAGAACCCTGTTGCTTCTCACTAGTAACTGCTACATCTTCCAAGTTCAAAGCTTTCTCATCCTGCGGAGACTGCGATAGCTCTTCATCTGTCGTTTTCTTTGCCTCTTCTGACTGACATATGACACCAGAAGCCACTACATCATCAACACCCCCTTCCTGGACTTCAGAATCATCATTCCCGGAGCACAAATTATCCAAAAAACTTTTGATTCTTTCCTCATCATTTAGCTTAGCTTTTAATTCTCGTATTCCCTTGCGAACCTCTAAAACATTCAGTTCCATAGTCTGAAGTTCCTTCTCGATCTCATTGTTGTCAATTGCCAGCCCTAGATTCTCATGGTGCTGTGCCAACCCTTCCTTTTCTCTAAACAAAAAAAGCTTGTTTCGGCAGTCCATTAACTGCATCTGGAAATTCCTGATCCGTTCCACAACTTCTGATTCCAGACGGAGAGCCGCGTCATTCATAGAATATATAATGGGTTCTGCTGTTTCTTTCATTTGCCTGCTCTCTTCTTTCAAGATTAGCATCGAATCTGACCATGTCCTGATACAACTTTCAAGTACTTCGCGTTCTTCCAGGCAGTCACCAATTTCCCTCTTCATCCTTTCTTTCCTCTCGTTGTGTGCAGTTTCCGCAGTTTTAATCATTTCAATTAACTCATCGTGACGATCTTGCAAGTAATATATTTCTTTCTGACTTTGATGACTTTGTTCTAGCAATTTTTTTAGTTCTCTCTCAAGTTCTGACTTCTGTGCTTCCAACTGGCTTTGATCCTGCTGCTCAGGGAGTAGGTTTTCAGTTTCTTCCGTGTCATGTAGCACATTCTGAGCTGATAAACTTTCCACCTTCAGATTTGTATTTCTGAGTGTTGTAGAAATTTCATCAATTTCATTCTGCAGTTTGGAATTTGCAGCTTTTAGTTGTTCAATTTCACTTATGAGAAGAATGATCCTTTTAACATTCTGTTGATTCTGACACTCAACTGCCACATCTTCTAAGTCCAAGGTCTTCCCATCCTGTTCAGCTTGCAATATCTCTTCATTAGTGGTTTTCTCTGCCTTTGGTGAATCTCCTGCTTCACCTTCTTGGGTCGTTCCAGGTTCAGCATAGCTGCAACACCAATTTTTGTTACTTCTCTCATGGCATATCAACCATGATCATATTAATAACTAATAAGCCAGAGAGAAATTACCACCACATATGAACAACTTTGCTTGCCAGTTCTAGCACCCATTAGTTAGCCACAAGAATATTCAAAACTAAGTTTAAGATGTACAATTTTATTTCAGAAACCAAGACTTATTTCAAAACCACAGTGCATGATATGAAACTTTACTCAAAAACAAAAAGCAAAAAATTGAAGTATACAAGACTTAACAAACATGTGTGCAGACCAACCACTTCATATATAAATCATCCCCTGGTATAATATGAATCCGCAGTTACGACACAAATCTGTTTAACTACTTATCATAATTAGAACTATTAAAAGGTAGAACTAGTTAAGTTGATCTCCAGAAATTCTTTACATTGTAACAGAAAGTTCTTTGGACTGCATATGAGAATATCTTTGAAAGCTTCGAACCGTGTGTGTGTGGGGGGGGGGGGGGGGGGGGGGGGGCACGTGCGTGCGTGCATGTGTGTGTGTGTGTGAGAGAGAGAGAATATTTGTAATATTAAATTAAAAAAAAGAATCCTCTGAATTAACCTGTCAATTCTTGGCTGCAGCTCATGAATTTTGTTCTTTAGACCACCAATATTAGCCTGAAGCCCCGTACCTTCCACCGGGGTCTTCACATCTCCAACATGCTTGTCCATTTTTCCCACTTCACCTTCTTGAGTAATGTCCGAGTCTGCTACAATTTTGGGCACGCACTTCATCATTTCTTACATTGCACTGAACATCATTTAAGCATAATAAATCATCATAAGGCGAGGTATGCTTCAGGCTAAGGACATATATATAATCAATAACCAAAATCCTAACATTAGGACCCTTAAAATCATCCAAAGAGAATAGGAATTATTTTGATTTTCCAGCCAATAACATGATTGAGTTAGCCAATAACATTTGCCATTGGCATAGTTCAAGTTTAGCTACTTCCATAACCAAACACAAGCAAACTTCCTCCATTAGGAACCCAACAAGACAAGGAATGATCCGTTCCCTTGTTTTGATTCTGATCGCTACAGATATGAGGTCAATATTCAGAATTCAAAGGTTGTTTTTAAACAAAATTCGGAATTAAAGAATTAAATATTTTTAATAAAAAATTCTATATAAATCTAAAAGCAAGATGTAATAAAAATCCATTAGTCTCCCTCATGGTTCTAATAACAAGCCTACTGACCCATGAATTTATCAGGAAATGCAAACATCTACAAGAAAACAGCCTTTCCTGGTGTCAAATATCACCTGATCTCTTTTGTGTCCCCTCTTCTTTTCTTCAATTCTTAGCTTTTTTTACTGCATTTTACTGCATAAGATTTTTGTTCATCCTTGTCTTCTGAAAATTCCTCTCCGTAACTTCACCTTTGGTGACTTCATTTCATTAATAAATTTTGGTGACTCCTAGGCCCATGCTCAGCTGTCTCCTTTTTTGTCAAAAAAGAATTTCTCATGCTGAGATCTCTGGTTCCGTGACATTTAAAATCCATTTTGCTACCTCATTTCCAATTCTTACCATGATAATCTCCCAAGAAGTTGAACAAAACTATGTTTCTTTCGTTTCTTTAACGTCTACTATAAAAGAACCTTTTACCACAAAAAAAAAAACCAACTATAAAAGAACCTTTCTCAGTGTCAAAGATTGGTTGATCTCTTTTGGTTCAAGATTCTAGAAGATATGTAAAACTATCAGTTCCACAACTCCTTGTACTGAAATATTTGGTTCCATTTCATCTAAAAACTGTTTTACAACCACATTGCCACATTCCTTTTTTTGATAAAAACACATTGATACTTCTTAAGACTAGAATTCTTGCAAGAAAAGCTAAATAAAATCGGCTCCCTTTTTGCCTGTGTAATTCGGTTAGTTTTCTTCTCCATCTCAAACGAGTTGATAAAAATGAAAGAAACACAGCTCTAAAAGGACAGATGACTTTTGCTTCAATTGCAACAAGATGCGAGACAGATAAAAGAAAGAAAAAGCAACGAAACGAAGGAACAAGAGAAGTATCGCAATTCCATTACCTTACAGCAATGCGAAAGCAATTATAAGAGCAAGAAGATGCTTGCCGATCTTTCTTTCTTCTTGGGAACTCAGAGCCCCAGAACAGAGGAGGCCACAGATTTCTCCAAAGAAGACCCGCAACCAGAACAGAAACTTCTTCTGCGATTCAGGAGAAAATGGTAGGATTAGTTCTTGAAGAAGAAAACAGAAGGAGAAAGAGAACAGAGGGTTTGAAAGCAGGAGAGAAACCAGAGAACGGTTTTTTGAAATCATATCCATGGGAAAGAAGAGGGTAGGCTTTTGGTATATATAATAACCTTTGCTTAACTGTGTGGTAGTCAGTAAGCTGACGTGTAGGTCTTCCGGTTAAACTTCATCTCGGTAATTATTAATTGCTGGTTCCACATCGATGGGCACCGAATTAAAGGATTTTTTTAAAAAAATAATATTTTTTAAATAAATAATTATGAAAATAGGATTCTTCAAATTATATTTATCGATTTAGGATTGGTTTGATATTTTATCGGTCACGTGGCATTGATAAAAACACGTAGTAGGGTGCTGGGGTGAGGTGGAGAAGCCACATGTTTGCCTTACGGCTTTTCATTGAAACCGCAGGGCAAATCTGTGACTTTTTTAGCCATTTATCTCGAAAGCGAAAGGTTTCAAAAAAAAAAAAAAATCTGATCCCCTCCTGCATTTTTCATTGATTCGTAGACCTCCTGTTTCTTTTTGGTCGACCGTGGTGCCGATTTGCTGCTGATCAAGATATAAATATCATATAAAAAATATTTAAATGATTAATACTTAATCTTTATTAATTAATATTTAATATTTTTATATTTCCATACAGGTATTATAAAAATCCAATCTAAGGACTATGCTCAAGCCTGAGTCCGAATCCAGATAAGAAGCATAGGCATATGGTCATAGTGAGAAAATGGGTTATTAGATCTTTGAATAAAAAATATGAAATTTAAAAGCATATAGTGGGGCGTGGGTCCAAGATATTTAAAAGTCAAGAAATCTATTTTAAAAAATTATTTTAAAATGAAAATTTAAGAAAATTAGTTAATGTGATTTAAAATAAATAAATAAATAAAATAAATAAAATAAATAAATAAATAAATAAAATGAGTTCACCGTGGGCCGGGGGGATGTGAGATGGAAGATACCGAGCTTCTTTCGCTTTAGGTGGATGGCCAGGCTGGAAGAGGATGGTCCCTTCATGCCTCCCCTGTATTTGCTAGGTCACTGATTTGGAGAGCACCCTGCCGACGGCAGATGTGATGGTAAGGAGATTTGGGTAGCTATACGGGTTATGACTGGAGATAAGCACCTGGGCCTAACGGGTTTCCCCCATTAATTCTTCTTTAGACATTATTGGACCATCATTTGTCATTGGTTGGTGGGGGTGATTTAGTAGTTCTTTTGCATAGAGTCGATGCCGGAGGCTTGGCAAAGAACCTTTATTGTGCTAACTCCTAAGAGGAAGGATGTGGCCGAGCCGAATCACAATAGGCATGTTAGTTTGTATACATCTCTTATAAGATTTGTGTTAATATTCTTATGAGCAAGTTAAAGCAAATTCCTCATCGTTTGATCAATCCTGAGTAGGGGGCTTTTGTTAGGGATCGATCCATCTCTGACAATATTCTAATAGCATAGGAGTTTATGCATGACCTTCAGAGAGCCTCCATCTAGAGGAGACTTATGGCCATCAAGCTTGATATGAAATGAACTTATGATAGGATTAAATGGGAGTTCCTTTATCAATCCTTAGAGTGCTTTGTGTTCCATAGCCGATGGATCAAGTGGATAAAAGGATATGTGCAAGCTCCATCCTTCTCCATCTTAATTAATGGCACATCTATGGACTTCTTTCACTCATCTCTTCGTCTTCAGTAAGGTTATCCTCTTTCTTTACTTGTTCATTATTTATGCTGATGCTTTGTCTTATACCTTGCGACTGGCTACTAGTAGCCGGACTATAGATCCTTATTGGTTAGTGCTTGGTGTATCGCCGATTTTGTATTTGCTCTTTGCAGATGATTCTCTTCTGTTAGACCTGGCAACTATCCAGAATACAATAGCCTTCATATGGATTCTGGAAGCCTATGGTGCAGCTTCGGGACAGAAGGTGAATATGTTTAAGTCAACTGTATACTTTAGCCTAAAGACTATAGATCAAATCAGGCAATCAATCAGGGAGATTCTTAGCATTACGGAGCATACTGGAGCCATGCACTACCTTTGGACTCCTATCTCCGAACGTCATCTTCGGAGGATGGACTTTGTCGAGTTCATGGCTTCGATGCATGCTCGTCTAAAGGGGTGATAGTCCAGGGCTCTATCAATGATGGCAAGAGTTATCATTGTCAGGTCAGTCCTCAGTGCTGTTCCAATTTATCTTCTATCTCATACTATTGTTCCCAAGTCTGTGCTGGTCTCATTGGAGCAGCTGTTTAGGAACTTTTTATGGGGCTCTCATCAGGGGAAGCTGGGCATTCATCTTCTTGCCCGAGATGTGGTTTGCCTTCCGATCTATAAAGGAGAGCTTGATGTCCGGTCATTACAGGCCTGTCATGAGGCCTTGATTGCTAGGCATGCTATTAGATTCCTTCTATAATTGGACTGTCTGTGGAGTATGTGATGCATGCAAGGCATGGTGATTATTGTATTGGGTCCAAAATTCGTGCTAATCGGAATAGCTCATTCACGTGGAAGGAGATTTGCATGCATGCTTCGGATGTTCTAGGCTAGATGTATTGGATTCTGGGAGATAAACATTGATTGATCTCCTACAGGATAGCTGGCTGGTGGATCCCCCCTTGGTTGATGGAATGCTGGTGTCTTTGAGGTGAAATGGTAGCTGATGAGGTTAGTGGTGGAGAGGGCTTTGTCCTTGGCTATGAAGTTTGTTGAAGCTTCACTGTTGGATTCCATGCCCAGGACTCAGGACATCTAGGACCTCCATTTTTCTCCTACGGTCAAGAGGACAGTATTTATTTCTTGGAAGCCCCCACCCCCGACTTTCCTAAAGATTAATTTTTATGGTAGTGTTATAGGCAAGATGACTGGAGTCAGGTTCCTTATTCAGGATTCAAATTCCAGGCTTATTGCGGCAGGCGGTGTGTGGCTCATCAAAACTTTTGTACTGGTGCAGAGCTTAGGGCTACTTGGAAGGGCATTACTTATGTCAGACTCATTTTCCAGGCAGATTGATTGATTGTGGAGGGAGACTTGGCATTGGTTGTGAGCTAGCTACAGGGTCACCATAACCGTTGTGCTGCTACTACCTCTTTGTTTAGGACACTTGGGGTCTTTTGCCAAGTTGTGTATCCTCTAACATCCGGCATATTTACAAGGAGGCGAATAGTACTTAAACTAGATGTTTTCATTTGTTGCTCAGTACTTGGGTGCTGGGATATGGGCTAATGCTTTGTTTTTGCTAGTCTTTCAGGCTGTGTTTGGTTGCAGAATAGGGGGTTGAATAAGGGGATTATTCCTCTTATTCTCCCAAACAGCTCCAAATTCGAGGGAGAATAACAAGGATTTTTTATTTCGGTCAAACGAGGTTATTCCCGAATTTGTATTCCATGGTTCCCGTGGAATTACACAATTCTTGTTTCTAGATTCCAGGGGCAGCTCTATGTTTGGTCTAGGTTTTATCCAGAGGTTCTTTCTCCCCTCCCGAAGCCAACAGTCGAACGCTCGCTTTCATCTCTCCCTTCGTTCTCCCCTCCGTTCTCCGGGCTTTCCCCTCGGCGTACAAGATCCGTCGAAGTACCTGTATGTCACTTGAGGTAAGCCATTTTTCCATCTCATTTGATCTTTTTCCTTTTCATTTCATTATCTTTTCTGGAGATCTGTTGGGAAGGAGACCACCCGAGGAGCATTCCATCAGTTTTTGGTATTTCATTGGTTGGGCACTTCTATTCCTTGACCCATTTTTCCATCTCCTTCTTCTCCTTCATTTTTAAAATTTTCTTTACTTTTTTTCTTTTGCTATTTTATCTCTCCTGTCATTCATTTTCTCCGTCTCTTGCTCATTCTTCTTCTGAACTTTTCTTTTTCAAAAGTTGTCATCTTTTATAAGCTATAACAAAGTGAAATAGAATCTTGAAAGTCAAAAGCCCTGGATTTGACATGGGACTTGAAATTGTATTACCAAATACTTATATTTAGATGTTTTATAGATCTGCCTGATTGTCTTTCTTTTCATTCTCTCTAGATGGTTTCTAGTGTTTCTTTTCTAACAGTAATTATTGTAATTTATAAGGGAGGTAGCAGGGAAAAGCTGTAATTTAAGGACTCTTTATTTGACAAAGATCCAAACCTCTGTAATTAAATCTCCATGTTTGAATACTTTATATAGTCTTTCTAGCCTTTAGGTGACCTCAAACTTGCATTCTTTTGGTTGTTTGACTGTCTGAAGCATATGGACTATGTCTTATTTGTGACTAGTGGTTTGACATATTTGTTTTATTTGAAAATTAAGTCGCTTTGATTCTTGATGAATTTTGTATCGGGTTGATATTCTTTCTATCTTATGGTATTATCAAGTTTGTGTTCAAATACTAATTCATACATGGAAACATGCCCTTTTTGTTTCCGATCCTATCCTCAAATTATTATAGACTAAATATGGGAGTCAAGTAAACAAACTTTTGCAGTATCTAGAGATTCTGAAGTATCTTAATCAAGGTTTGTTGTCTTGATACTGGACCCCGTATCGATACAATCCTATGATAGTGTTGGTACATTCTGTACTGTGACCGGTTTGGTGTATCGAGTGTTGGGATGCCCTTCATATTGTGTACTGATTTAGTACTGGTACAGTTGGTATACATCAATGCCAACTGGAACTGCACTAAATTTTTGTGATTATGAAGCGCACATCTTGCAATTTGATGGAGATTCAAGATTGTGTTGTGAAGTGTTGTAGGCATGTGGGACTTCAGGATTTCTGCTAGAAGTCATTTTAATTGTCAGTTTGCTGCATTTTATGTTAGTTCTGTTTATTTTTGGCTTTTATTGGGTTACCTTTAATCAAGGGTTGGAATTAAGAGAGATAGATCTTGTTGTACTCTTTTATTTGCCTAATCTGTGTAGCAGTTCAATTTGCAGTTCTGTGAAAAGTAACCATGCCTTATGGAAAGTTTCAGAAGTTAAAAATAAATTGTTAGGGTTCATTTTGTATAAATAGGGGCCTTATGTTTTATGTTGTCCAGTTGGATGGTGGATTAATCAAGAGTGATAATTTAAAGAATGTCTTCTCATTCTATTCTTTTGCAATTCTGCATTGGAGGGGTATGAGTCTTTCAACTTAGGTGTGAGGCCTAGATTTCTAAATGGCACGGGGCCACTAGGTAGTTTATTCCTTCATCCCTTTGTTCTTCTCAACTTCTTGTGCCTTGATTTTGTGTTTCGTCTGCTGTGATTTTTTTTTAATTTGTCTTCTTTCCTTGCACCTCATATTTGTTATTTTTTAATTATTTTAGAAAGTTGGGGAGGAGGTGAGAAACCTTCCCTTCATATGATATACATTTAAGAACATAAATCTACATTATAAATTATGATTTGTCCTAACCCATGTAGCATGTTTTTTCTCGAAGCAATTAATCTCTATTTTTATATCTTGTTTTTGGCACCCAACAAAACTAATCTTCTATGAGAGTTCATATTTACAAGCTACTTCGTTTATTAGTCCCTCGAAGCAATTCTCCGGCATCGCAGTCCACATGAAAACCTTAGGGACCACCTAGACATTAATAATGTTTAGCAAAAAGTGCAGTTCTATAATGTTCTGCAGTACTTCATATTATTGTATGATACTCATTAATAATGATTCCACCTAGGGTTTATGAACTTGTATTTGGACATTTTCTCCTTCTGTTTCTGAGCGTTTGTTTGGTTTATGTTACATTATTTGGTGGTTGATATATGTTTTGATAGAAACCCTAGGCTGATAGTTGGGATGGTATGAGAGAGATCTTGTTTTTGGTCTTCCCTATTATTCAAAGTTAACATATTTACATGATGTTCGCTTGTAATAATTTATCTGACGAATGTTTCTTGGATTAAAGTTACAGTTATTTCTAAAATGTCCAAATCACGTGATAGGAGTGAACAAGATGTTAGAGGTTCCTCACGTCGAAAGGCACCTAATTGGACGGATTTCCTCGACATGATCATGATTGCCTTAATGCGGTAATAATATGATGAAGGTAATTATATAAATGGAACCTTCATAAAGGGTACTTGAAAAAAGATGACCTTGTCTTTTAATCAACAAACAAGAAAAAGTTTCACGTACCCCAACTTGAAGAACGGGCTGAAGGTCCTCAAAAAAACCTTTAATCTGTATTTCAACCTGGCTAATCGATCGGGTTAGGGCTGGGATCCTGTACTGAAGGTGCCTACATACTTCTTGGTTTTTACAATTTATATTTTGTTATTTGATATTCGTTCGATTTATGGAATGTGACAATGATGATGGGTTGTCTATGGACTGAGCATTGCCAGGAGACAATAGTGATACCATGTATCCAGGTTTGTTACTATTGTAGCCGCAATGCTCCATTGACGAGGATTCCGCATGTTGCTGAGCCACAAATTCAATTTGTCATTGTAAGGTATTACTAAAGTGGCAGCCCTTAAAGTCCCGCCATATTGAGCTTCCTTGTATTGTTTGATTGTAAATATATACATGGTTTTTTAACTAAGGCAATGATGATGGGCTGCCTATTGATTGATTGAGCATTGCTGGGAGGCAGGAGTAGAATTACACATTTGTTGTTTCCACATATCTTGTAGCCGTGATGCTCGATCGAGATTACATTCGCTGTCCTGAGCTATTTTTCTTATGGATATATTTGTACTAGTACTAATAATAGCAGCTTTCAGGTTGCTATACTTATATTCATGGCAGCCCTTATCGTTTCAGGATTTTGAAGTTTTATATGGATTATAGGTATTTTTTACTATCCTTGTTAAAGTATTTTGTTTATTATGTACTTCATGTATTATCATTATGTTCATTTGGTTCCTGCCATGCCACTTTGACTGGTAGAGGCCGTGCCACCACTATACATGCCGTGCCACTTTGACTGGTGGGTTAAGTTCTGTTGGTTTTAAGGTATGACTTCCATGGATAAACATGTATACATGCTAATTACTTTGCTCTAATGTTTATTGGAACCTTGCCTCAGTTTCACAGGTTTATATATAAACGAATATAGAAGAGGTTAAAATTACTTCATTTGGTTGAGGTTTCTCAATTCATGTTTTACATGCTATAACCTTTTGAGGCAATTAAAAAGGTTGAGCTTGATTTCCAAAGCGGGATATGGGAGTCTGTGTCTGAACTTGCACGGGTTATGATTTCCAAAGCGGGATATGGGAGCTTAATTTCTTCTAAATTCTGGTAAATATTCTATATATTATTTTTTTATTTCAGATTGTACTGGCTTTAATCTATTGAAAGAGCTATTTTTGAAGCTGTAGTTACCATACTAATTGTTGAATGATGATATAATGCAGGCCGGAACATGGATATAAGATTGATGTTTTAACTGACTGTAGCTGTTGAAATTGTCAGAGTATGAAATCCATCCTAGACCAATCTTTGATCATGTGACTATGATTAAATCGTTATTTTCTGATCAGTAGTATGATGGTGTTGAATTAGGTGACTACCTGATCTCTTTGGTATATTTATGTTGAGTAGAACATTGTGGCCTAGCCTGGTCCAATATGAATTCCAGTGAAGAACAGGATAAAAACAGAAACTTACTTTCCATTGCCAAGTGACAAGAAATTGCAAGCTAACATGCAATTTATACAAAATCTCTATAGTAGTTGATAGAGCATAATACATAGGAATTAAGAGGCACAGATCTTACACTCCTTGAATCTTGTAAAAAATCCATGCAAATGCTTCTTTCCTAATATCGGTGTGAGTTTATCATGCTTGAGGTAGACGTACACCATCCTAAGTTGAACCCTCCCTGCATAAATCTAAATAGGTGCAATTCAAACATCCATAAGGTCTATTAATGTAAAGGAGTTCAGAACATTCAAAAGTTAGGTACTTCTAACATATTTTAAGGAAGAAGATTTAGTAAATGCTAAAGTACATGTGAATAAGGCACAAAAAAGCAATTGTTGCTATCAACTCTTACCAGAGGGCATACGAATTAGGAGTTCAGTTCCTCAAGCGAGAGTTTTCTGGTCCTCAGAAGAATTCTTACAAGCCTCTGCTCTTAGCTAGAGTGTTGCAGCTCCTCTTAGACCTATACCCATCAAATATATTAAGGCAAATTGAGGGAAAAAAACAACACAGCTTTCTAGTATAGTCTTGATTAAGTTAAAATATTACATTTGTGGATGTGTTTTCATGTACTAAGTTAGAGCCATGAGATTTTCCTGTTTTTAGGAGACATTTTGGTTGCTAGAAGTGGAAGTCAAAGAGGGGATGGTTAAAAGAATGGAACAAACAAAAACCTATGAACACAAAAAATGCAACTCCAAGCATATATCATCCTAAGACAATTTCAGTATATTATGAAAAGGAACATTTGAATGCAAAATCACTTATTTTCTTGTTTCCCTTTTTGATGTCATTTGCATTGTCCTCTTGATAATCGTGTTGCTAATAATCCTATTTCAGTCGATAGTTTTAGCTAGTTTAAATGTTTTCCAACTTTTTCTAACACAGCTTCTTCATGTTGTGTAACGAGGTATGTTTATATACATGATTTGGGATGTTCTGTGTTGGTTATGGCGATGATGATGGGCTGCCTATTGATTGAGTATTGCTGGGAGGCAGGAGTGGAACTTCACATTGGTTGTTTTCCTCTTGTAGTCGTGATGCTCAAGTGAATACTTTCGCTTCCCTGAGCCAAAATTTATAACTATATATTGTAACAACTACTTAAGGCAGCTGCAAAGTTCTTTGTTTATACTGTTGGCAACCCTTATTGTTTCAGTATGTTGACCATCGTATGTTCCATGATGGTTCGGGATGTTTGACGTGTTAGTGCACTGTATGGATTCTTCATATAATGATTTATGATGATGTTCTTGATGTTCCATATTGTGTTTCAGTTGTTAGTGCATTGTATCGCTTATTGGTATTATGGTTTATGATGATGTTCGTTATGTTGCAGGATATTTCAATTGTTAGTGCATTGTATGGCTTCTTGTTATTACGGTTTATGATGATGTTCTTGATGTTCCAGGATGTTTCAGTTATTAGTGCATTGTATCACTTGTTGGTATTATGGTTTATGATGATGTTCGTTATGTTGCAGGATATTTCAATTGTTAGTGCATTGTATGGCTTCTTGTTATTACGGTTTATGATGATGTTCTTGATGTTCCAGGATGTTTCAGTTATTAGTGCATTGTATCACTTGTTGGTATTATGGTTTACGATGATGTTTTATGTTGCAGGATGTTTCAATTGTTAGTGCATTTTATGGCATCCTGTTATTATGGTTTATGATGACATTCTTGATGTTCTAAGATGTTTCAGTTGTTAAGTTATATGTATCGCTTGTTGGTGTTATAGTTTATGATGATAGGCAGGCGTGCTTCTATAATGTTCAAGTGACTACGTGTCATTCAAGTTCTTTGTTTCTATAAGGTATATATTATTTATGTGGCAATGATGATAGGCAGCCTATTGATTGATCATTGCTTGGAAGCAAGAGTGGAAAGGCGACATTTGTTGTTTTCCTCTTGTTGCCGTGGTGCTCAAGTGAAATTACATTTGCTGTCTTGAGTCATTTTTCTAAAATATATGTTTGTACTATTTTACATTTTGGCAGATGTTGTGTGCTATGCTTATATTCTTGGCAGACCTTAATGACCCTTCACCAAGATTATTGTTATGTTGCCATGTCAAATTTCATGTTACTTTTATCGATTGCCATAATGAAATTTTATTGCACAAGTTTGGTATTTCATATATCTGAATTCACATAGTTTATGTGAATTGTATATTTTGCACTATTGATAAATATTTATCGTGAAAGGTAACTGTTTATCTTTTATTACAGGGGATATAATACTTCAAAATGGTCCGTATAGCAGTTTGCATAACAATAGTTTATTATTGGTTGGTGCTGATCATTAAGGATTGAAGTGCAGCGCGTGACTGTTTTGCTAGTTAATTGTATCATTTTTTTTTAGACTTGTGAGAACTCATATTCATTTATGTATTGTCTGGGCATGTATATTATATTCATGTTCTTGTAAAAAGTACTCACCTTTTATATATTTATTATGATAATTCAGATTAATAATAAAATAGGTACTTTTGATGTGGATATTACATAGTTTGCTCGTGTCACAGGATATTTTTTACTTGTATTATAAGATATCTGAATTGTATATATGTCCTTGCATAGTAATTTAATTTAAAAATTCAGAAGTCAAATAATTGCAGCTTTATTGCACGTAGTGTTGAATAATTACTGCTTCTGTTGTAAAATATATTTATTTTGGCAGGGATTCATGTAGGTCATTTATTTGTGCATTAACTGATGAACCTGTTTTTTAACAATGTCCACTATAAAATTATCTAATTAATCTGATTTAAATAGATTTATTAGTGCTTTTCATAGATATAAAAAATAATTCAAATAGGATAATGAATGGTTACTGGATCATAATAATAAATTAAATAATATTTGTTGTTGTAGCGATATTAATTTAATATGTTCTAATAATCAATTAATTTATAAAATATCATTTTAATACATCATAATTTAAATTTAATATTAATAAATTTATTTTTAATTTAATATTTACATACACCGTACTAATAAATTATTTGGTATAACATCTTTTTAATAGATCATATTATTAAATTATTATTGATATAATACTATATTTACTTAAATATAAAATTAAAAAAGAATTTTATAACTCATTTTATATTAATATTTGAGTAGGGGTATTTTTGGGATTTTAGAAAATTCCTTCCCTATTCTTGGTGGAATATAGGCTTATTCCCATCTCATCCAAACACCATTTAGAATAACACCGCATTAATTGCATTGGAATAAGGTGGAATAACAGATTTTCATGCAAACAGAAATTAAAAATAACAAGAATAAGCTATTCTTGGAGAATACCAATTATTATTCTCAAGAATAACTTTTTACCAACCAAACACTACCTCAAAGATATCTTTTTTCTAATCTTTTGATATGTATTCATATTTATATTATATGATTTATCCGTATGATTAAAAAAAAACAATGGTTACCCTCCAAAATCACTAGTTTTTTATATGGCATTTGCTGCGGTGCCCCAAAAAAAAGAATAAAATTATATTCTACTTTATAAAAAAATATTAATTATGTAATTTCAATATAAATTGTCAAGATTTATTCATCAGTAATTTTTTGTAATCAGCCATATGCACGACTGGTACAAGTAAATTTATAAAAATTTGTATGCAATCTTTAACAGAAGCCTTTCTTTCCCTTTAATCTGTGTCCCGCCACCACCATAGCCCTGCTCTCTCCCCCACCTCCTTCTCCCTCTCCAGCACCCCAAATCCACCCCCACCCCTACGGCAGTGCCACATCCTTTGCCCACACACACAACCCTCCTCCTCCCTACACTGCGACCTCCTTCCTCTGTCGGCCCCCCTCCTCGTGACCTCCTTCCTCTGCATTTCACACCTCCCCCCAACCTCAACCACCTCCTTTCTCTATGCACATAACACCACCCCCCCGCCCACTACCACCTCCTTCCTCTGGTCACCGCTCCCCCACCCCCGACGCGACCTCCTTCCTCTACCCGTCGACACTCCTCCCGTGCGACCTCTTTCCTCTGTCGGCCCCTGCTCCCCCCGCGACTTGCTTCCTCTGCATGCCCCTACCCCCACCCTCCTCGTGCCCTCCTTCGTTGTCCCTTTTCGTGCACCCCCCTCCCAGTGCCCTGCTCGGCCCTCCCCTCGTGCCTCCCTCTGACTTGACCGTCCCCACCCTCGCACGTCACCCCCACCCCACTCCCTGCATGCGATGGTGCCACCCGCCTCCTCCCTCTACACCCCCACCCCCCGCATGCAGTGGCGCCACTCACCTCCTCCCTCTGCACCCCCCTGCCCTCCTGGTGGCAGCGCCACCTCCTTCTTCTCTCCACCACCCACCATCCCTCTTTACCATCCACACCCCCTGCCCTCCATAGAAAGAAGAAGAAGAAGAAGAAAGATGAAGAGGGGGAGAGATCATCGGCTGTCCAATTGAGTGGCCCGGTTAAAAATAAATTAACTTTATTAACCTTATCCCATCAACAGCCAGTATATATATATATATATATATATATATATATATATATATATATATATATATATTTAATAAAATATATTAAAGGAGGAGAATGGCAGCAACTCCCTTCTTATATGCATGGATGCCCAACGATTTTTGGCTAATGGCCGGTTTAATGAATAACCGTTTTGAACACCATTTAATACTGTTATGTTTTATATTCACCCGTTAAAATTTCAGGTATTTAATTGCCGGTCCCCCATTTGACCCGAAACCAACAGAAAATTTCTGTTGACTAATATTGTAACTTTCGATCCCTGAGAACTCCCGAGAAATGTACGACAGTGTATTTGGCGGGAAGCTAAGCAAGGAAAATATCGAAAATGCCCTTTCTTATGAAGTGTTCATTGAAACGTGTCGTTTTCCCATTTAATCTTGTTTTTTTTACGGAAGCACCCATTCCAAGAAATGTTTGTTGGTTAGTGTTTTTTCCTATTTTTTTTGGTACTATTTCATTGGCTAAACTCTCTCACTCAAAGCTTTGATTCCACATGGAAATCCATTTCGATTTCTCCTTCCGAAATCGAAGTTTGTTCGATGTCATTGACCTGAACTCCATCAACTGGAAAGGAAGCAAAGTCCAATCTATATTTAGTAATCCATTCACTATTCGAACAGAGGCTATCATAAAATCTCGTTTTGGCCTTCCATAATTTCATATCACTTGGAATTATATTAGAAGTATAGATTGTTTTATTACTTACAAGAATGTATTTATAAAAATCGTTATTTAGTCATGAATGTTTTTTTTATTTTGCCGACCTTCGTTTAAGAGTTCTTTTTGCTTCAAAAGTGACACCATTTTATTCATCGTTGGAAATCTCGAAGGTCTGAAAAAAATTATCTTCTTCAGTATTATGTCTTGATAGGTTATTCATAACATATTAGTTGGATTTCAAGAAACTGATAGATGTTTATGAAATGCTTCATCTACCTTAGTAGTAGTCATGGATTGTAAAAATAATGAAAAGTAAGGTAAGGGCTTCCCCTGCATCTCTCCGATCCGAATGCCTTGAATGACTTATGGATGACCCTTCAGCTAAAATGGATAATTTTAAATTAACTTTTAATAGTTTGTCGACAAATTTGTCAACAATTTTTCATTATATTTCTGTTAAGTTTCTAGATAGCCGCAGAGTTGTCGACAACTTTGATTAAATTTTCTATTTTTATGTTACGTTTCTGCTTGCTTGTCAACAACATTGTCGACAAATATTTGGACAACATTGCATTTCAAATTAATTAATTTAAAAATAGTGAATTGTGTTGTCAGCAACTTTGTCGATAACTTTGCATTTCAATTCTATATTTGATATCAGAGTTGGTTTGTGTACACAGTTATTCAACGTGCTGTACATAGTTATTAAGAGTGGTGTATACAGATATTCAGAGTGGTGTACACAGTTAACTTTAGAAGTGTGTACACAGTTATTCAAAGTACTGTACACAGTTATTTAGAATGGTGTACATAGTTATTCAGAGTGGTGT
Source organism: Areca catechu (assembly GCA_021397845.1). Taxonomy (NCBI): domain Eukaryota; kingdom Viridiplantae; phylum Streptophyta; class Magnoliopsida; order Arecales; family Arecaceae; genus Areca; species Areca catechu. The sequence goes on along the minus strand of CM038042.1, from coordinate 171,870,077 downwards.
ACACAGTTATTCAGACGTTTGTACACAGTTAACTTTAGAAGTGTTGTACACAGTTATTTAGAGTGGTGTACACAGTTATTCAGAGTTGTGTACACAGTTATTCAGAGTGGTGTACACAGTTATTCAGAAGTGTGTACATAGTTAACTTTAGAAGTGCTGTACACAGTTATTCAGAGTGGTGTACACAGTTATTCAGAGTTGTGTACACAATTATTCAGAATGGTGTACACAGCTATTCAGAGTGGTGTACAGAGTTATTCAGAGTGATGTACACAGTTATTCAAAGTATTGTACACAGTTATTCAAAAGTGTGTACATAGTTAACTTTAGAAGTGCTGTACACAGTTATTCAGAGTAGTGTACACAGTTATTCAGAGTTGTGTACATAATTATTCAGAGTGGTGTACATAGTTATTCAGAGTGGTGTACACAGTTATTCAGAAGTGTATACACAGTTAACTTTAGAAGTGCTATATACAGTTATTCAAAGTGATGTACACAGTTATTCAAAATGGTGTACACAGTTATTCAGAATGGTGTACACAGTTATTCAGAGTGGTGTAAATAGTTATTCAGAAGTGTGTACATAGTTAACTTTAGAAGTGTGTACACAGTTATTCAGAGTGGTGTACACAGTTATTCAGAGTTGTGTACACAGTTATTCAGAGTTGTATACATAGTTATTCATAGTGGTGTACACAGTTATTCAGAGTGGTGTACACAGTTATTCAGAGTTGTGTACACATTTATTCAGAGTGGTGTACACAGTTATTCAGAAGTGTGTACACAGTTAACTTTAGAAGTGTTGTACATAGTTATTCAGAGTGGTATACACAGTTATTCAGAGTGGTGTACACAGTTATTTAGAGTGGTGTACACAGTTATTTAGAGTTGTGTACACAGTTATTCAAAGTGTTGTACACAGTTATTCAGAAGTGTGTACATAGTTAACTTTAGAAGTGCTGTACACAGTTATTCAGAGTGGTGTACACGGTTATTCAGAGTTGTGTACATAGTTATTCAGAGTGGTGTATACAGTTATTCAGAGTGGTGTACACAGTTATTCAGAAGTGTGTATACAGTTAACTTTAGAAGTGCTGTACATAGTTATTCAAAGTACTGTACACAGTTATTCATAATGGTGTACATAGTTAACTTTAAAAGTGCTGTACACAGTTATTCAGAGTAGTGTACATAGTTATTCAGAGTTATGTACATAGTTATTCAGAGTGGTATACACAGTTATTCAGAAGTGTGTACACAATAAACCTGACAAGTGTGTACACAGTTATCCAAAAAGGTATGATTTGTCGACAATGTTGTCGACAACCATGATACATTGTCGACAATTGTGTCGACAAGTCATACAGTTAATGCAAAAAAAATAAAAGATGAAATGTATGTTGTCAACAAATTTGTCGACAATAAAATAAAAGATCAATTGTATGTTGTCGACAACGTTATTGACAAAAATACAGCAATATAGGCAAAAAATAGAATATCCTTGAGAAATTGTCGACACAATTGTCGACAAACATGGACTCTGATACGAAAAAAAATAAGTTATTGCGAACATGTCGACAACATTGTCGACAAAATGATTGGCACAAGCTCTGAAACTGTAGGGCAGCTCTGAGATTGTCGACAAATTTGTCGACAAACGAAAAAAATCAATTCTTCCTGAAATTATGTTATCTTTAAAAATATTTCTTTAAAAATCATATATATGGAAATTATAAAGGCTAGTAAATAATGAAAAAGGAAAGATGCTAAAAAATATGTATATATATACTTCAAATTGGAGAAATTTCATGGAGAATACAATGTGTTGGCAATTTTGAGTATTTCAATGTAGTTTGACATCATTTCAGAAACATTCAAATGACCCTTTACAATAAAATTAAAAAATTATTTAGGAACAAATACACGATGTTGCGAAGAAAAAAAGGTATACATAGTAATCATTAAGAACAAAATTCCTTTCATTTAAATCTCCAAATAGTCTTTACAAATTCTCTATCCTTAACTTTCATATACAAATACATCCTTTACATCACAAAATTTTTTCTACAACAACGATGCCCCTACATTGTCAACTTACATATCATCTTTTCCATGCAATAAAAAAGATTCTTGGTATGTCGCACAATAGTGATGTAACAAAATATTCCCCACTATCCAGCACGTTTATAGGTTCTTTGATCTTTTACCGTGACCTTGGCTTTCTCAGTGGGCTTTCTAATGCGAGGTCCCATTTTTACTCTCTTGCATAAAGATGACACATGTTTTGAAGCGGAACCTTCCTTATCACATGAAACATCATCCACCGAGGTAGCCTAGCAACAACACAAATCTTACTTAAGTAACACTTCATATTTAACTATGAAAACCAAATCTTTTACAATAAACTGAGATACCTGAACATCTTCTTGAACAAACTCGATACCAGGGTCTCCAACAAATTGAGAGCTCTCTTCACCTGCAACTTGGAGCTCGGTGCCCACCTAACATTGAAGGATATTAATATTAGAATTGAAATTAAGTGAATGGAATTTATATTAAAATCTATATCTTCATAATCACCTTAGAGGGGAATGTATATTTGCCAGCACTGTCATCGGGCATCATTAAACCATTATCGCGTAGTATCTTCTCAATGCATGATACCCTCCTACCCAGCGAACATAATCGTGCATCATCTCCGCATACATCATCAGCAGGTTGAGTGTCCTCTATGCGAATACCATGATAGAGAAGTGACCTCTCAACCATTGTTATTTTTCCTTCTAAATCACTAAATGAAACCTTTTTATGCTCGCGACATGATGGAACCTGAGATATTATACAGCATTGTAAGCATATTAGGGACTAAGCTTTGTATATGAAGTACATGTCGTATTAAACATTACACTTCAATTAACTGTTTTAAATGGAAGTTTACAACTAATTATATAACTGCATCTATATAAAGCAAAATATCAAAGCGCAAAAATTTTAATACGGTCCTGTGGTCTCACCTCTATCGGAACGTGCCGTTCTAACCTTCCTTCAAAGAGATGGTTCAACTCATCTTCAGTTGCCTGTAATACATCGACCACCTAACAAGAACAACAAATATAAGTTACAGATCAGATTACAAAATTTCTAATGTTATATACAAAAAAATTATACCTTCGAATTCTTTAAATTCTTCATGACTTTAATTATTGAGTCAACCTTACGGGGAAATGGGGCATTACTCCAATGGAACAAATGGGGATATGTAAATGCTGGCCTATGCTTTTCCACAAGACTGTTCGAATGCTCGACAACCCATGCCTAAAAAAAAAAAGACAATTGAAATAATTACATTAGACAAAAATTAAGTCTAAATAAATTATACTGTAACTAAAGATAAGCTTACCACCAACACAACCGTGCAACCATCCATATAGCCAGCGGAACCCACGACGCTCATGTTCCTCATCCGGACGCTATACGCTAGGCCCGGAATTCGCTGGCGAATGAAAGAATAAACAGCATAACCCCAATTATATCTAGCTATACTATCTAGATCATCAATATATAAAAACAAATCCTTAGGAATGATGTAGTGTGCAGTTGGGAAGATGATTGTTACAAAAAGAGAAACTATCCATAACTTAGTAAAGTCTACCACATCATCCAATCCACTCTTTCCAACAAGAGACACCAATTTATTTTTTATTAAATCCCGAGTTGCCTTTTTATGGTCCCCATCAAAAAAACGGTTCAGAATGTCTGACTCAATTGTCCCCTCCCTATGAAAAAGAATCTCATCACCCGTTGCATTCAGTCCAAGGACAAGGGCAATGACGGACCCTACAAATGGAGCTAGAGTTTTACCAAACATAAAACCCTTGCCCTCATTGTCCCAAAATGATAAAAGTGCATCTAACAACGGTCTGCTCTGCTTGATGTATGGCAACTCAAGCAAATGCCTAAATGGAGTAGCATTTATTCTTTGCCTTTGATCGCCAGACATCAACTTAATTAGATCTTCTGCAACCGTGGTGTAGTTGCGAAAGTAGCATCTCCCATTTATCATAGTGCTCGACGTAATGACCACTTCTTTTTCTTTCTTTCTTGGTGCCATTACAAAACTGCATCGCAAATAAAATTTTAAAAAAATTATTATAATTTACAAATATTATGCTCTTATCATAAAGACATAACAATACAATCTATCATACATTCCTCTATTGATGAACGAACATTACTTGTTATCAATATAACAGACTATATTAATTAATATTATATAAGAACAATCATATAAAAACAGATTTAGGAAATATATTTTCAACTATGATAAACATGACTTCCCAAGGTTGAATGATATATATATTTGATAGATTACTTTTTCTATATCGTTGACCATATTACATGTTTTTGTTACAAAACCATCAAACCATGAAGTGGCATCTAAATACTGCTCAAATCAACTTTTCATTGATGTTTAATTAATCCCAAATCAGAACAATATGATTTGACCACATTTGATATCTTTTCAAATATCTGACATTTTCTTTCTCCTTCCTACTACATTAAAAAAAATGACCTGCATTACATTTTTTTTCATACTAACTTTTAAGTAGAATAAGTTTATCAAAAAACAATGATCTAATCTTCTTTTACCTGTGTTATCTATCTTCAGAAATGCTCAGTTCAAATAATTCAATTCACTTATTTCAAATTTTATGGACTGAATGTATGATCTAAAGCCATCATGCTATTATATTAAATTATTCTAAATGCAACATCAGGAGGAGAAGAGGGCACCACTCACATAGGGGAAAATGCTTATGCTAGACAAGATGGGCCGAAGGAGAACACCGAATCCGAAAACGAGAGAGAAGATTGTTGAATGGCAGAGCCTTCAAAATAATTACCCCACGGAGTTTAGCAGACTGCAAAACTATTCCTGCCAACAATGGACGATGGGAAATAGAGTAAGTAACAACTCTGGCAACGATAATGGGTAAGACAGTCACGAAAAACCCTCGCAACAAAAAAAATGGTGTCGAACATTATGCGGAGAAGGAATCTTACCGTGATGAGAGGGAATCGGATGGGAATGGAGATTTATGGACGGAAAGGTTGATTACGATTGGAGATGGAGGTTTAATCGGAGAAAAGAAATTCTTGCAATTCTTCCATGGCAGAGACGAAGCACTTACAGTTCTTCTGTGGGAAGAGGAAAGGGAACACCGATGGGATATTTATAAAGGGTAAAATTGTCCAAAATTTGGACTAAAAGTTAAGTCATGTCTGTTCTGGATCGGGAGTTAAAAAAAGGGTCAACAGGGATTCCAAGTAAACTTGCGGTCAAAAATTGGACCGCTAGTTAAAATCCCCTTAAAATTTTAACATTCATTGTTTATTGAAAGAACTATATAATTTTTTATATTAAATTTCCAACACAAAGAAATAATAAAATTATCTATATTTAAATAGTTATTTATTAATATCGTGGAAATAAAACCTAAAATAAGATCCAGCGACGTTGCAAGAAGCCAAGAACATCCTTCCACCATGTACATGCAAAACACTGGAGGAAAAAAAAAATCAGGTAATGAAGTCGTTGGCGCCGGGATGGCAAGCGATGAAATGCTCAAAGACGGCGCGAGCCCCCAGGGAGGCGTACTTGTACCAGAGCTGGTCGATGTGCGGGCGGAGGGAGACCGCGCCGTTCCAGAGAGTTGGGCGCGTGGTTGATGAAGTGGATGCGCATCTCGAACCCGGCGTAAAAGCCAGAGAGAGTGGTCGCGGTGGTCGACCTCGAGGGAGAGCTCCTAGATGGTTAGGACTCTCATGCAAGATTTCCTTCTTCAAACCAGTTGAACATTTTCATGCTCGGTCTCTTCTTTCGCTTGATATAACTCTCACGTTGATTTCTCTCTTATACCTCTCTAAATCGCATGATATAATCACCTGCACGGTTTGGAGCTTGTTGCAACCAACCAACTAATTCTTGTGTAACCCACAAACTGGGTTATGTTACAGTCTTTCAAAAACTCTCCCTATCTCATATGAGATAAAATTGAAATTTAGAGCAATCCTAGAATGCTTGCAGGAAACTCCTGGATACATCCATGACCTGCTTAGAACATGCCCCCAAGCCCAGGGATCCTCGAACATCCCTGCCATGGCCTTCCAAGTCTCTCCAAGGATTGGGAGTACCATAAAATCTTACAATCTTCATCTTGGTGCCCCCAAGTCTTGGCAAACCCGACAATATCCTCTTGCACAACCCTGTTGTAATTGCATGTCCTGATAGCTCCTTGTACGGATCTCCTTGCCTCTGCCAATACCCTTCAGCTACTGTGCACCCTTGGAGGCCTTTGGGATGACCGCCTCCACAGCTGAAAATCCTTGCTTGTATCATGGCACCACTATTGTAGCCTTCCTTCTGCCTGGCAGCTTCATCAGTTTTTTCCTTGGACTTTTCTGGAGAGAAACCAACGAACCTGAACCAGCACTCGCTGCAACTGGAGCTCTGCCCGATACCATCTACTTAGAGCCACGCCTGACTACCTGTGCACACTGCTCCACCTGCCTCGGTGCACCCCTGGCACTGGTGCTGGGATGTGACTCCTCCCCGTGCACCCTTCTGCTCTGATCTCATGTCAAAACCTGCTCCACCCGTGAAGCCACCTCTCCCAGGTGCTCCACCTGAAATTGAAGTCCACCTAATGCCATAGAATGAAACTCCGAGGCCAGCAACTCAATGCTACCATGCTGAGCTTGCACCTGAACCTCGTACCCAGTCGCTGCCCCCTCAGACCCCCCGCATCCCATAGACCCCTCCGAGACCGTTTCAGATACACTGCCTCCTGCAGGCTCCTCTGAAACCAAGAGCTCATCCGACTCTTCCTTTAATCCAAAGATCGAACTTGAGAAATCTGGGCTTTCCATTTCTCCATCCTTGCACTTCTTCCTAAGCGGACACTCTCGCTTAAAGTGCCATGCTACATCACACCTATAGCACTTACCCGACATGCTGCCTTTCCTGGACTGTATCCGTCCCACTTGTTCACCTTTCTTCTTCCATCTTCTTGGCCTCTATGACGCAGCCAAACCCTCCTGGAAGACCTCCCTCTTCGACATCCGTTCTCGCTGCTCATTGGATCTTAGCACTGATATGATCTCCTTATATACCAGCGTCTCTTTTCCATATAGTAGTGTAGTCACCAACGGATCGAAGCTTCCGGGTAGTGAACATAAAAGCAGCAGACTTTTATCTTCCTTTTCTAAATCCATCCCAATATTGAGCAAATCCATGCTCATCCAATCGAATTGCTGAATGTGTCCCATAACATTCTCACCCTCTTGCATTTGAAGGCTGTACAGTTGCTTCTTCAACACCAACTTGTTGCACATATTCTTTTCCATATACATGGTGTGCAACCTCGACCATAATTTCTTGGATATCTTCTCCTCTAACATGCCATACAAAATCTCATTCGCCAGACAAGCCCTAATCGTGGCACATGTCCTTTTCTCCAAGGATATACACTCCTTGTTATTCATACCCCCTGGCTTATCTTCCAAAGCCATATCTAATCCTATCTAAACCAGCAAGTCTTCTACCCTAACCTTCTACATAGTGAAACTCCCTTTCCTATCAAACTTCTCCACACCAATCTTCACCTTGCTGCCTTCCATGATCTAGAACAATCACCAACAGTGAAAGATTGAAAACCCTGAAGAAGGAGCTTGATGAAAGGGGGATAGACAAAAGTCCCAGATCTAAACCCTAGATCTGAACCCTTCTCCAAAATCCTGGAGAAACCTTAATAGGTTCCTGGGTAGAAAACTCTTCTCTCAACGCTCGAACCCGCTCTGATACCACTTGTTAGAAAATCCCGGATCGGTGTATATGCCATGGAAGCATCATAGGAGAGACCCTGACATGATGATGGTAGCCTTCTTTATAAACCAAGAAGTAGAAGAAGTAATAGAAGAAATTAGAAGAAAAGAAAAACTGATCTTTATTAATCCTTGGAGAAGAAACCTTGATTACAATCAAGAACCAGCACCTCTCTGACACCCGAGAAGCAACTCCACCTTGCGGACTCTCTCACATAAGATCCCCTTCTCCAAACCCATGGAAGACCTCTATGCTCAAGCCCTTCTTCCGCGTGATGTAACCCTAACGCTGATTCCTCTCTCACACCCCTCTAAACCGACGCCCCCTCTATATAATCACCTGGACGGTTTGGGGCTTCCTAAGTTGGTTACAACCAACCAACTAATTCATAGACTTAAACCCCATAACCCACAAACCGGGTTATGTTACAGTCTCTCAAAAACTCTCTCATAAGTCACATGAGATAAAACTGAAACTTAGAGCATCCTTTGAACGCCTCTAGGAAATCCCTAGAATACATCCAGGACCCACTTGGGACATGTCCCAAAGCCCCAAGGATCCTCAAATATTCCTGCTATGGCCTCCCAAGTCTCTCCAAGGCTTGGGAGCACTACAAAATCCTACACTGCTACGACTCCTCCCACCGGGGGTCGATGGACGGCGGGATGATCAGGCATCTTGTTCTTCGGGTGGGCCATTGGCTATTAACATCTCTGTGTGTCTATGGATCAGGGTTTTTATAGGAGGGAGGAAATGCAGGTGGGTTAGAAATTCCATGACCGAGAAGGGGGATGCAATTCATGGCAAACTTTGAGAGCCGTGCTTCGACGATGATGCATATATCACCATTTCGGATGGCTCGTGTGTTGGTAGTAGAAGAAAAAGAAAACATGGTTGTTCCTGCGAACTCCCTGGGCAGAACATGTTGGGAATTGTATCCCTAAGCCAATCGCCTAGGTTGTAGGCGGTTGTGCTCAGTATTGTAATTTGTATATGAATTAATAAAACTTTATTTTGGCAGCTCATCACATTATTCATTTTCCTGTAATGAACTTTATTTATATGATGAAGTCCTTAGGACTGCATTAACTTCGATATAGAGAGGATATATCGAGTGATCCTTTAAAAAGGTTTACAACCAAAGGATACATTGTACAGGACGGCAATAAATCAAGAGTAGGTTATTGTGGTTCACATCGTTTGGTTGTCCTCTTAACCAAAGGAGTGTGGTGACACTGATGTGATCTGCAAGTGGGATGTGTGACATCTCATTGAACGTGACTTTGTGGAGCTCCTTTCTGCCAAAGGATTGCACTCGATTGGATATGGGTATATGTGTCCCTCCGACCTGAGATCACCATGGTAGCTTGTAAGCAACTCATTGTACTTTGGTGCCGGACTACCCGGATTTCTAATTCGGTGATGGAAGGTTTCTAGGTACAGGCAAGTACTTGTGGAGCAGTGGTGGACCAAGATGGAATTGACATGTCCAAATTATTTGGATTGAATGTCTCGCAGTGTCTCAATTTAGCAAATCCTTAGCCGGGGTATCCTAGTGAGGAGTCACTGGACTGCGAGGTTGAGACATGTTATGGATTGACTCAGTTAAAGTTGGCAGTCTAACCCTAGGTCATCTTGAGCATTGGAGGTCAAATGGATGAATTATACGGTAACCATATACAAGAGGTTCGATAGATTGCTCTTGTATCTTCGGCCTATCCGGACACCGGGACCCATTGCTAGATGGTATCTTGTGCTAGTACTGGAAGTGTTCCAGTGCTACCATTTAGGTTCAAACCTATGAGGTCACACACCATAGAGTATTTCTTCCTGATCAAATGGTCTAATGAGCGTACATTGGATTTTTTCTGGTCCACCTGGTCTGATTTGGATCAACCAATATTAGTTTGGGTCAACCGGGAATTGTTCCTGATAGATCAGGACTGTACCTGTTTTTCTTTCTGATCAGGTTTGGTCGGACCGGGGTTTTTGTTGAACCGGTTTTATTACATGGTTTATTTACACCGTTTTTCTCCCAGCGTTTCAAAGAAATTAAAATACCGGTTTGATGTTTTGATTTCTTCCCCTGCTCGGTTGCTCATTGTTTTACTGTGTGATTGGATAAAGACTGGTTGAAGATCAATGCTGCTTGGGAGATCAGATATTGATTTTTGCCCAGCGATCGGAAAGGGTTTTTCTCCATGGTCTCTCCGCGCGTCTTATCTTTCCCTTGATCCATGTTTTCACGCTTGCTGTTCTCATATTTTAAAACCAATCAAAAGCTTATCCAAGGAGTTTTGATTTATCCGAACATCTCTCACGGTTTCCTCCCTTTTGCTTCTCGGGCTTTCTCAGCCGATGTCCTCCGTTTTTTTTTCCTTCACGCGTTTATTTCTCAGCCATTTTTTTTTATCTGGGTTGCTGGCCGTGAGAAGAAGAGAGAGCGAGGAGAGAAGGGAACAGGCCTTGCCGTGAGAGAGAGAGGAACAAGGGCATGCGTGTTTAGAGAAACAGAGCATGGGAAAAGAAGCAGGGCATGCGGATGAGAGGGGAAGAGAACAGGGCTTGCGGTGAGAGAGGCAGGAACTGGGCGGGCATGCGGATGAGAGGGGAAGAGAACAGGGCTTGCGGTGAGAGAGGCAGGAACTGGGCTTGCGTATGAGAGGAGCCGAGAGCGAGTTTTTTGGGAGGAAAATCTGAGTGCTGTAATCCGTATTTTTCTTCCCTGGTTTTTGAGTTTGAGTTTTCAGTGTGTGCTCCTGGTGAAGGATCAGCGGTCTCGAAGAAGACCGTCCGTGAAGATCTGATTGGGTCTTCCCAGCTCCATATATCCATGATTTATTTTTTATTCCATGGGAACTAGCATCCTTCCAGAAATTGGATCAGCGAGAGCGAATACTCTCTAGGATACCTAGAGAGATCGATAGCATGGATATTTTAGAGGGTAGATATTTGGATATCTCGAGAGATTGGATCGATCTCTTTGCAGATCTGTTTTGCTGTCAAAGGAATTCAACCGGCTACCTTGATTTACTGCTAATCTGTTCTAAAGACTGACTGCTTTGATCAGGTATATTATTTATTTTTGTTATCATGTATGCTTAGATCTAGATATATCATGTTGTTTATAATTATTGCATTTGTCTTTACATGTCTCTGTATATATTTTATGTATCATGTTTATTTTATGTATCATGTTTATGTTAGATTCTGTGCATGAATAGATTTTTCCGTATGCATGTTAAAAAATTTTAATTATGCAATACCTACTAGGGCATGTCTAGGGTAGGCGTCCGGTACACTAATTTTCCTTCAGAATAAAAGTCCTGGAGATGATCTAATGGAAAGAAACCTTGGTGAGGACAAAACTAAGGAAAATGGAGGAACTCTCTGTGAGAATTTTTTCTTAATTTGGATTAATATTAATTTATTTTTTTATTATTGGATTGATTTTTATGATTCATGTTGATACATGTAGTCTTAGCCTGACTTACTCGTTATGGGAATGTCAGTTAGGATATTTTCATTTTATTGGCTAGATCCCTCTCCGCTTCCTCTATTTATATATTTCACGAATATTATGATATTTTTGGCATGGTAATTTTTTTCATCGAGAGCCGCCTTTCTGAGAAAGTCTGAAAAGAGAAAGTTTGAAGAGAATGACCCTGCCTGCGGTGTTCGTGTGAGCATTGGAATTAGAATTATGATGAATACAGGTATGCAATTCTTTTTCTCAGATCCATACATGATGCCTATACTATGATTGTGTTGGGTATTCCTCTAGTTCTACACTTCTGCGCTCTTCATTGGTAACACTTAAAACCTCTTCCCTTCTCTTTGATCTCTGAATAGTTAAAAGTAGACCCCAGTTTAAGGTGGTTTCTTAGCCACCAAATCCTGATTTTCTTGCTTACTTGTTAGGTTTACTTGCGGGTAGTTAACTAGAACTAGTTTACAGTTTAAGATGGTTTCTTAGTCACCAAATCATGATTTTCTTGCTTACTTGTTAGGTTTACTTGCGGGTAGTTAACTATAACTAGTTTACAGTTTAAGGTGGTTTCTTAGCCACCAAATCATGATTTTCTTGTTTACTTGTTAGATTTACTTGCGGGTAGTTAACTAGAACTAGTTTACCTTATTGTTACCTTTGAGTCTTCTCAAGAATCTAAAAACTGAAAATCATAAAAAATCTTAATCTCTGTTTTTTTCTATTAATTAGGTTAATAATCAGTAGATTATATTTTCATAATTGTCCCGCATCAATTTTGGTATCAGTCATTGAGGTTGTTTTTACTTCGAGCTGTCGGTCCGCCCACTCGAAGTTTGAGTTTGAAGGTAATTAGAGACAAATTACGCAGTCCTTGTCATTTTCATGGCCCTTTTTAAATACCAAGGGCACATTTTGAACCAATGTTTTCCGAGGGATTCCATCAAGACAATGTTTACCTTTTGATCATTAAACTGGTTTTTGATCCGGTAAACTGTAGACCAAAACCCTTGTCATCTTTCAGATTCTGTACAGGCTGGCTAGAAATTAAACACGTTGTTTCTCCGAGTGTTGCATTCTCTTGGACCGTGAATGCTTCGTGGATACGTAAGATGGTGAAAATATCAAGCCAGTGCCATCCTAGATTGATGAGGATTTCGTAACCCCCAGAACAACTTTTTGGGTATAGAAAGAATAAGTTGGAAATGAAATTTATTAACCGTAACATTTTGCAGTAATTTCCACAGTGGCTAGCTGCATCAATTCATGTAAACAATTCTTGGCTTTTACTAGTGAGAAGAAGTCTCTCATGTTTCTTAGGAAGGAGGTGCTAGTTATATAGTATTTCATCTGACGGTGAATCGCACCATTGACTGGTAATTAACAAGAGAAACAATGTAAAACATGACCGTATATCATGAAGAAACGTAACTTATCATGTATTCGAGTTTACAGCATGTGGATAGACAAACATCACTTTTATCCTATTTAGTTACCCTAAGCAAGTAAGCAAACAAAATACATTTAATTCTTTAGACAATCATTGTAACTCTTTCAGGTAGAAAAATTCATTCAAACTTTATTTGTCGGGTTAGCATAAACTTGCAGCTCGTATCAAATATCATCAAAAGTTAAGAGTGCTGGGCAACACTCTACTCTATTTTAGAAAGTGATTGGCAGGATTTTTTTTTTAATGCTCTTGCGTCTCCAGTCATATGATTGTTGTCATGAGCAATCAAGACATATATTATGAAGAGCAGGAAAAAATGAACAATGCTGGATATAATGATGACATCCGATCATGAAAAATTGGCCAATCTCTTGGTTAATCTGTTCGACGAGCTTTGATTTAGTCTCACCGTTAGCCTCTTAGGGTGCTTTTTGTACCTCTTCCTCTTTACAGGCATATAACTGGCAAATAGCTCACACTGAAGGACCAAGAAGTTCAATGGCATGAGTGTATGTGCTCAATAGAGGCAGCAAATAAAAACAACTGTCTTGCAATATCTTCTCTAGCTCGATTGAATGATGAGCTTGTACATAGTTTTTTATATGTACATAGTTTTTCATATGGGATCTGTTAATTTGGAGATCGGTTATTTTGAAAGTATAACTGATGCTTGATCATGAAACTGTGCAGCTGTTATCTTTAAAATGCTAGGAACATCTGATAAAGGTCCTACATGCCTAAAACCCTTTTGTGATATTGAACAGTAGTTGGAGAATTTCTACATAAGAAAATATGGGTGTAATATATTGAACACTGTTCTTAATTTGTTTTTCCCCTCGAAGGAACGACGAGCACCTTGGTCGCAATTTGCACCCGAAGGACTATGCTAACTCTGAATCTGATGCATGCCCGGAAAACCTCCGTCTCGGGCTCTTGACAATTGTTGGCAAGTGGCTTTCGGATTTCATCTTAATATTGTATCCATGCATTGTTTTTTGTGGTGGTCTTACTGCTCCTTTGTGATTCTGTCCTGTAAGAACCAAGCACACGAAGATCATATTATGGATTAAAATTGGTGATCATCTTTTGGCCACTACTGTTATCACATGCATGGAGAAATTTATTTTTGGCCAACTGGAACTGATTTTCTTACAGCATGGAATACCACGTATTCAGAAAAAAGATTAAATACAAATAAGAATAAAAGTGTTGCATGTCAAATTTAGGTTGAATTCAGTGTTGCAAAATTTTTAGAAGTGGAGGACTGACAAACTACCTCCCTCAAAATTCTAGTTTGCACATTTTTCTGAAAATAGATAATTTGCACGATTTGGCTTCTCTGTTTAAGTTTCTCTATGTATTTTTGGAGATAACTCGTAAACAAAATTGTTCTGGATAATGTTTCCTCCACTCAGAAACTCAACTATTATTTGACAAACACCATAAACTTGATGCTTGTATTGCCCTAGAAAGATAACATCCATGAGGCTCCATGCTAGTCAAGGGCATAATTGTTGAAATTCAAGGGCTAAAACATATTTGAAATTGGATGATATACCATTTCTTTTTTTTTAAAAAAAAAAAACAGACATGACTTCCTACACTACATAGAAAGATTAACAATTATAATTCACTAAAAGTGTACAAAAAGAAAAGGAAAAAAGATTTCGAAGAAGAAGTTACTTCCTATGCTAAATTCAAAGACTAGTAATTACTAAAATTCACTAAAAGCAAATTTATAAAAAAGCAAAAAATAACGCCAATAGCCATATTGTTTACAATCCAAGCTCTTGAAAGTAGCCCTGGTTGTTCACTGAAGTGATAATATATATGCAGTAGCATGAATTTTCTGATTGATAGATGAATTTCTACCTGAGGTGAGTGTTTCAGCCTATTGACACTATTATTATTACCGCCTTGTGAGCAATTCACAGATATTAACTTGTCATGGTGAATGCAACCCACATGGCATATGCAACTTAAATCAACCTATATGATTCACACTTCATGCAGTCATTTGCTACAGATCAAAATTCCGACGAGAAAATGAATTGATATATGAATCAAGAACTGCAAAGCATTGAAAGAAAAGTAGACAATATTAATTGCATCAAAAGCCAAAAGAGAAGCATGTTGATTTTACCTGATTGCAACTTGAGCTTTCCATCCGTCTTCCTTGCGAACACTTTCCTATTGGTGTCGGGACTGACTTGAGGTGATGAGGGTGATTTTAACAAACCAACAGGAGCTGGGAATGGATCCTCCTGACTAACCAAATTGAAACCATTCTCATCTCCACAAGTTGATGTTGCCCCCTCACTCCCTGACTCTGAACTTCTCTCTCTAAAGTTCGGATTAGTCCTCCTCTCCATTTCCATAACCCTGTAAGCAAACATCTGAAAGGGGACTTCGGAGACTGTTAGAACCTCTGAGGTTGCCCATGCCGTGAATCTCTTGGACAACTTCACTTCGAGATCAAAATAGTCTACCGGTGGAGCTGGTAGGTCAGGCTGGCCACAATCTGGATTCATAATTAAAAACCTCTTGATGTAACGAAGAACTCTACAGACAGAAGAGAAGCTTGGACGTTGGGAAGGGTCGGCCTGCCAGCATCTTTTGGTTAGGTTAGTGAGGTATTTTGGAGATGGGAATGGGAATAGCGGCCTCTCGCCCGCCCTTATGTTTCTGCTCATCTTATCTCCTTGAAGGTGATCATCCTCGAAAGGTATTTTTCCAGTTAGCACCTCAAAACAAATCATTGCAAAACTGTAGACATCCGCCTTCTCTTTGCATCCGGAAACACCAGGCTCTGTCGAGTACTGTTCTTGCTCCGAAAGAACCTCAGGTGCATACCATATGCATGAATCTGTAGCTGTTTTATTTGTCGTCGAGGCTCTCAGCTTCTTCAAACTCGCTAGCCCAATTCCCTGGATTTTTACATGCAAGTAGCCATCTGGATTAGAATTTCTCGGTTTTACTAGAATGTTGGATGGGTTTAGATCTCCATGATAAATCCCATGAGAGTGGAGATACTCCATTCCTCTTGCAATTTGTAGCATTATGTCCACCGCCACCAGCAGAGGAAAGGGGAGCTTTCTCTTTGCGGAGCATATCTCTTTGATATAACTGGAGAGATCCTTGCTCATGAGCTCCATAACCAGAAACAATTCTTTCCTCTCCTCGTCAGAGAAAGCATACATGATGTGCATCACATTTGAGTGCCTGAGCGATGACACGAGCAAGATCTCTTGCTTCAATGGCTCGATGTCTCCGAAGAAATGCCCAACGGCAAAGCTTTCCCCCATCCACTGGACCTCCTTGTAGGGGCCCCCGCTTCCCAATCGTCTTCTTACCTGGTAGTCCTTCGATCTCAACAGGACCGAACTTGGGAAGAGATTCCCTTTCGGAGCTAACAGAAGCTCCGCAAGCTGGTTCTCTTGCTTTGCTAGAGTCGTGGAACCTGAGTTTCTCCTCTCAGAAGTCATTTCCGAGAGAATCCACCGGTCCTCCTTCTGGACACCATCCAGTCTGCTGCATATGTCTTGCGAAACCAAGTACTTCTTTCCAAACTTGTGCTGAAAGAGGTGTGGATCCATCCATTCTTGATCATAGTTCTTCATGAAGACGAGCCTTTTCTTTTGGATCACTTCTTGATCACAACCTGATATCTCTCCGACATTCTCAATTGCCTCGAGCACGACGAAGATGCACCATAACAGATTGTGCATATGGAAATCGATGCAATCACTGTTCTGGCCGAGGGAAATGGCTTTAGCCCACCAATCTTTTGTCTCCAAGCATTGTCGGACATAGTGCTCCCCTTCCTTGAATACCCTGTAAAGCTCTCTGAGGGGGTTCTCTAGTGCGTTCCACTTTGTGAATCTCTCCTCGAATCTTAGATGCTGCCTCATCTCCTCTGCCACCACTTCAAAGGCAAGGTTGAAAGCATCCACTAACAAACAGCATTGGCGTTGATTGATTTGCATCTCATCTTTAAATACCATCTGAGCCTTGAGGCTTCCCAAAACCCCTCCTACATGACGGAACTGCTCCATTGAAAGGGCAGGGAAGGAGAACTGCGATATCTAAAAAAACTGGCCGTTTCTTTTCTGCCCAATCTTCGGTCTAGAGAAAGATATAAACATTGCCCATCAGTCGAGAAAAGATTTTGCTGTTTGAAACATGGACGTTTATAGAAAGTATACGATCAAGGAGGATCATGATTTTCTTCTTTTTTTTTTCCCTTCCCAACAAAATCAAGGAGGTGAAAGAATAAGAAGATTTCACCGGTGAAAGCGGCAATTCTTATCATCTTTGCAAAATCCTGGCCCACAATCTGGTCTTGGCCATCAAGTTCTTTTGAATTTGATGAAACCAAATGCATTTCGGGAGGAAAAAAATAATTTACCATGCAATATATCTTAGCAATGTAGCACACAATCGAGTCGCACAAGCACCTGAGAAATACGGGAAAATAATTCTTGACATTCGTAAGCTAACAGATAATTACATACCTAAATGATTCTTTGGAATCACGGACTTCAGCAGAACAACACGATTGCAAAAACCATTTTAATACAAGACATGGTAGAAGATAAAAAAAAGTCAGGAGGATAAACTGAAAGAATTAGATTCGAGGGCGATGCATGAAACTTGGAAAACAGCCCAACAGAAATGGATGCTCCCGAGATAACTGGAAATAGGAGAGGCGGGGGCTATCTTGGGAAGAACCGAAGAAAGTGTGGAGAGGGATTAGACCCCAACACTTGGCAGCTTCTTTGGGAGGAGGAGGAGTAGGAGGCACCGAGGCTGTTTTTGGACTACAGCGGTTTCGCTCCCCGGTCCGTCATATGTGACCACAAACAAATTATTTGGCTCGCTCCAAGATCAAATAGTAAGCTTCACTAGCACTACTCCTCTGTTGATCGGAGAGGGAGGAAGGGTCCACGTATTATATATCCCAATCTCCTTTGTTAATTAACGTCCGTCTTGGACTATTGATTGTGGCCACTTATCCTACCCATGGGATGCATGATGCATCTAAGTATGGAGTTGATTAATCTTGCAATAATGTGCAAGCCAAATGTTGTATATCACTTGCATTCAAGATGGGGTCGGAGACCGATGGCTTGTTTGAGAATTAATTAATAGTTCAATAAGCGTTTTATGTGTCCCCATCTCCGTCGCTTTTCTTTTAAAATTTAAACTATTACCAAGGTGTTGGTGAATAGGCTTAAGCCAATGGTGCCTTACCTGATATCTAAATTCTGAAGTATATGGTACTTTCTTTTATTGATCGAATATTGAAGATGATTTTTTTTAAAAAAATATTGAAGATAATATTTACTTGGATCAAGAGATCGTGCATTCTATTGTTATGATAACCGATCGGAGTAGTTAATTAACTATAATTGGCTGATAGATGGAGAATATTAAATGGCCGACGATATAAAAAGTCCAATTAACTTTTTTTGAGAAATTAGATAACCGAATAACTAGATAAAATAAAGTGGCAGATGAACAAACCAATAATCAAGGCTTGCTGATCAACGAATTGGAGATATCCAACAAAGTTGGTGGATGAAGAAATAGCTGTCGTAACGGAAATAATGTTATACTAGTTGTCACTATAACAAGAATGAGTTGGTCCCAATAAAACATCGTTTAGGCTAACTAAAAGGAGTTTCTTCTAATAAAATTCAATTACTATAAATACTTATAAGAGGGGACCTTCAAGGATAAGCTGATACTATATCTAGAAAAACTCTGATACTAATACTTCTCTAAAATTCCTATCTATTCAGTAGAATCCATTGACTTAAGCATCGGAGGGTTCTTCACCAGAAAACCTCTAATCAAGAACTTGTTTTGTAGGAATTAAAGGTGATCGGCCGATAATGCTATCAAGAGAAGCCGATCATCGGGGGTACAGCATCAATAATAACAAAGGTTGTGTTGGCTATCCAAATTTTCCATGCTTATTAATGGTGTTTTTCTCTATTTTGTTAAAATCAAAGATGGGACTTCCACAAAGATGCCCTCTTTCATCATTTTTGTTTATTTTATGTATTAGCATGCTCTTCATAACTTTTATAATAAGGGGGGATCTCAAAGCTTTTCAGTGACTTATTCCGGTCCACAAGTATTCCATTTGTTTTTTTTTCATATAACTGTCTAGAGGTGCTGAAAGCTTCCCGGCGGCTCAAGCAAATCATGACAAATTATTGTCAATCACTTCAAAAATCTCATTTTTAGTTTCTCCTTCCATGGAAGGTACTCTTTAACCGGGAGGGTTACTTTAACTAAGTCTGTGCTCATTTCAATTATGTAGATCTATGTTGGTGTAAATTTAATTCCACATGGATTTGGACATTCAATCATACTAGAAAGATCCTGAAAATCTATATATGATCAGGAAATCTGAATAATATCTTATGACTATTTCTTTGAATGATGTCGTGTATTATTACAAATGGTATCAGAGCAGACTCAATCCATAATCTATGTGGACTAGAAGATGCTGCAGCACGGGTTTATTAGGCTTGCCATATATTGATCATGATATTTATGTATGAATGAATGGATTTGGATCCTTAACTTGATGAGAATGTTAGGATTTAAATGGAAAGAATATGTGAAAACACATACAGGCATATATTTAGTCTCACTTCGGTTAAATGAAAGGAGCTTGTGAGAATCCGTGCAAGCATGTATTTATCAGTTATTTATCGAGAAGCTCTTGGATATTTATACAAGACTAAAAAATTCAAATAATATCTTCAGATTAACCTTGTAATACCTAGCCCAATTCAAAAAAAAGAACCTAGCATAACTTTTAAAGCCCAAACCAAATAAAAAAGGGAAAGGAAGACTCCCGAAGTCTTCCTCCTCCTCTGACTCCACCGAGGAGAGAGAGTTCCTCTTCTCTAACTCTATTAAGAAAGCAGCTCCAAAGCTCTATAAAAGGATCCTCTCTTCCCTTAAACTGTCCACCCTAAATTCCATCAATTGCCAGTGAGAAGAAGCCCCGATTTTCTTTGATCCGATGATGAATTTTCGAGGATTCTCCGATGATGAATTGTGGGGACCTCACTGGAATCAAGATAAGCCTCATCTCCCCTCTTTTTCCTTTCTTCTAGATGGGTTGTCGTCAAGTTTGGGATCGGCAATGTACCAAATCCATGATAGAATAGGGCCTCCCCTATTTTTATTTATCTTTCTTTGTCCTTGCTTTTGTTTCCTCCTCGTTGACTGACCGTCGTCGTCAGTGATACTGCGACTGAGTGCCACCCAGTTTCCATCACCCTTGGCCATCGACCAAGAGGCCAACCAGCCTCCTTTTCCTCTATTTTGATTTAATCTATGGTTGGTTTCAATGATTTCCCTCCATCATCGATCATGTGGTTCCCCTTGCTATCGTTAGGATCTTCATCAAATGTCTACCATCACTGTTGGCCATGCCTCCATGGATTGTAGCTTTGGCCTCCATTCCCTGGTAAAATCCCTCAAGATCTTGGGGAAGAAGGGATCTCAAAGGAGTCCCCTGTTCTACCGAGTGGAAGAAGAAGAGAATAAGAGGACAAAAGAAAAGAAAAAGAAATTCTTTCCTCTCTCCTCTATTTTCTCTCTCTAATTTCTTTCTCCTCTCTTCTCTCTAGTTTCTCTCTCTACTTTCTCTTTCTAAAAAATTTCTTTCTTGGAGATTATGGAGGTCATGAAGGTGGAATTAAAGGATTGGTAGTGGATCCTTGATGAACCTTGATAGAAGGTGGATCTAAATTTTCTCCGATTCCACCGAAGAGAGGGAGTTCCTCTTCTCTGACTCCATTAAGGAAGCAGCCCCAAAGCTCTATAAAAGGATCCGCTCCTCCCTCAAGCTGTCTACCCCAAATTCCATCAATTACCGATGAGAAGAAGTCCCGATTTCCTTTGAATCGGCAATGAATCTTCAAGGATTTCTCGACAATCGACCATGAGGACGTCACCAAAATCAAGGTAAGCCTTGTTTCCCCTCTTTTCCCTTTCTTTCGAATGGGTTATTTTTAGGTTTGGGATTGGTGGGGGTACCGAATTTGTGGTAGAATAGGGCCTCTCCTGTTTTTATTTATCTCTTTGTCCTTGCTTTTATTTCCTCCTTGCTAGCTGACTGTCATCGTCGATGATGCTATGGCTGAGTGCCACCTAGTTTCCATTATCCTTGGTCACCGACCAGCAACCAACTAGCCTACTTTTTCTCTATTTTGATTTAATTTATAACTAGTTTCAATGATTTTCCTCCATCGTCAATTGTATGGTTCTCCCTGCTGTCGTCAGGATCTTCACCGGAGGTCTAGCATCATCACTATTGGCTGCACCTCCATAGATTGCAGCTTTGGCCTCTGTTTCTTGGTGAAACCTCTCAGGATCTTGGAAAAGAAAGGGACTCAAAGGAGTCTCCTATTCTACCAAGCAAAAGAAGAAAAGAAGAGGAGAAAAGAAAAGAAAAGGAAAAAAAACTCTTTCCTCTCTCCTCTCGCTTCTCTCTAGTTTCTCTATCTAATTTCTCTCCTCTCTCTTCTCTCTAGTTTCTCTCTCCACTTTGTTTCTCTAAAATTTTCTCTTTCCTAATGATTATGGAGATTGTGAAGGTGGAATCAAAGGATTGATGGGTGGATCCTTGATAAATCTTAGTTGAAGGTAGTTCTAAATCGATAATTATTACATCATAAAGTTATTTATTAATATTAAAATAAATTATATAGGAGAATAATTTTTTGAGCAAGAAGATGTTAAGTTTCCTAGCAACTAGATCGATAATCTGGATGGGGATTGATATCGGGCATGATAAGTCTGTCTCCGGTAAAGATAAGGATTCTTAAACATAATTACCAGTTTATATATATATTTCTACACTGCATGATTTGATCTTTGGATACAATTATTGGTACGTATGATTATTTATGTACTGCATTCCTTCGATTTATCATGATGTATATTTGTTTTATGAAATACTGGTATGATTATTTATAGTTTTCATATAATATATTTATATAACATGATTATTTTTTAGATAATTTGAATCATGACACCGGCTATTGAAAATCTTAAAAATAATATGATTTGATAACATATTTGATATTTGATAAATTAATAATCAAGAAAGAAGTATTTGGACTAGCTATATTAAATAGAGAATAGCCGAGACATGAACATATAATATATGAAATCACTGAGCCATGGATAGTTAATATGTAAAATCACCGAGCCACTAATGGATAATATGTGGAATCGCAGAGCTACGAGCGATTAATACATGGAATACTGAGCCATTAATAGATAATACATGGAATTACCGAGCTACAGGTAACTAATACATGCAATCATCGAGTCATAGATGGATCATACGTGGTGATGCGGGACGACTCTAAGAATGTTAAATATGCAGAAAAAATAGTAAACTAATTTTTTTTATATTTTTTTTAAATATTAAATTTGTAGGCTAAATTCTCAAAGTTATAGAAAGACTAGCAGGATATTCAGCAATTCTAAGAATCATCATGATCGCAAAGAACTCATGCAAGATAATAAGTAGCCAGGACCCAAGAGTTGAGAAACTCTCGGTTTAGGATCGTTTATCTTCATCAAAATAGAAATTAAAAGAAGAGAAGGATGTTACCAATCAGTGATTTGAAGGACTTCCGATGAAGAGATCACAAGCACTATAATTGGAGTATGGATGATGAAGCTTGGTTCCCTTGATTAGATGGCTAATTTGGGCGGTCCTAGAGGCAAGGAAAGCCTCCTTTGGGGAGGTGAAACACCTCGGAGATCCTACAAAATGTAAGAGGTCAATCAAAACAGTAAATAAAAATTGGAATAGAAACTAGAATTTAAGAGTTATCAGAATTAGGGTTAGGAGATGGCAGCCGGGGAGGAAGAAGCTCTTTGTCTTGGATGGCAGCTAGGGCTTCCTTTGCTTGGGCGTGGCTGATCTCCAAGGATGCAAAAGGATGCTAGGATAGCAGGGATTCAGTCGGGGTATACGAGGAGAGCACTCAAAGTAAAGAACCAAAACAAAGACACCAATCACAAGGCAATAACACAAAATTTCAGCAAGTTGTATTCATAAGAAAGAGATGATTACAAGAGAGGGAGGGGTGGGGTATTTATAGAGATCCCATGCCCTCTCTAACTAGGTTTACACTTAGGTTTACAAGCCTTCTCCTAGTTAGATTATATATCCTTTCCTAGCTATGTTAGAATTACAAAGCTTAAAAGAACTAGAAATCCTAACTAGGTTAGACTAGTATTCTCCTTCTCACTTAAGGACATCTCCCTTTGAGCTTTGACTTAGTCAACCCTTCAAGGATGCCTAGGAGGGCGTGTTGGGCTTCTAGGGGCAGCAAGGGGCTGGCCCAAAGGGGCTTGGGTGCATGGGCTTGGGCCTCTGGAAGCTGGGTGGCCTAGTTGCCTTGTCGCAGGAATATTCCATGGAATCTTGCTTCTTAAGGGCTTGTGCTTGGCACCTGGGCTTGATTTCTTTGGGCTAAGATGCAGGTGGACCTCTGGAATCATGGATGCCCTGGTCTAGGAATATACTCTGGCATATGGAAGGGAATCTGGGCCTCTGGAGGGCATCTGGAAGGAATCAGGATTTCTGGAAGCATCTTGGATCCTGGGTTGTCACACAAAATCCAATAGACTGATGTAGTGGCCTCTGACTCCTGGATGTGGCCTAGTGGAACTTCAAAATAGGAAAACCTCCTCTCTTGTACAAAAATTGAACTCATACTGGACTCATAACTGATGTACAGGACTCAAAATACTGACTAGATTGAGGGTTGAGACAAATCAACTAACCTCAACTTATTACAGGATGACTCAATCTTAATTGATTACAAAATTTTAAAAACTTTGATATATGACTAAGTAAATCATATAGGATCCAGTGATCTGTGTCTGATCCTGGTGTCCCCACCACGTGGAATCGCCGAGCCACGGGCAGTTAATACATAAAATAACTAAGCCATGAATGGATAGTACATGAAATAGCTAAGCCATGGATGAATAGTATATAAAATAGCATGGCCATAGGCGATTAGTACATTGTAGATACTTGAGTTTACTAATCACAGGCCGGAACGTGACCGTGATTAGTCCAAAATCCTAAAAGATAATAATGGTTGATCCGAATCATGTTAATGAGATGTAGAACTATTGATGCCCCATCACAGGTTAGTAATGTGAAACTATTAATGCCCCGCTACAAAAAAAAAAAAATGTAGTTGTGGTAGTCCTTTGGACTAGCCATATTGTTAATGCCCCGCCACATGCCAGAAATGTGGAATTGTTAATGCTTCGCCAAGGACCGAAAATTTGATTATGGTGGTCCATAGTCGAACACCCTAAGGTGATTAGATCTGAGTTATGATGATTACGAAGGTTATATGATATGGAATTTTCTATTACATGACATGTATTGTTATGCATGACCAAAGTATTTTATGGTATATAAATTATTTAAAGATTATAGGTTACTTTCTTATTATTATTGGTATTATGATGGTGTGGGTGTATAAAAATTTTTACTGGGTTGTAAAGCTCACAACCCTCTTTATTTCTTTTTCTTTTTAAAATTACAAGATAAAGTATTTTGGATATGGTAGGACTACAATTAAAAGAGTTGATTAAATAGAGTATCTTCAATGTAGTTGAATGACCAAGTTCTGTGAAATGTATGAAGTTTGGTATTTATTAATGTAGAACATTCATTATGAATCAAGATTAATTATATACTCAAAAATTTAAGATTTTAATAAATTTCAAGGTCTTGTATGATTTCTAGGACGTAGTTCTAGAATTCATGTGGCGTTACATTGCTAATCCAGATGTTGGGTTCAGGACATGATAAACCTTTTTGGATAAAGTTCTAGATTATTATATCAACCCTAACTTATTTCGTGACTAAGAGCTTTATAACTCCAATGATTAGTAATATTTTATGCCATGCTTCAAGTCACCTCTCCTGACTCGAAATAGATTTCATTTAATTTCATGGGAGATCTTGTGTTTAGGTTACGGTGCTAGGAGGTCAAGCATTTGTGGGTAGGTATGCAATCAAATCGATATTCAACCATCCCAGTCTATAGAGCAAATTGGTACATGTCAAGTATAAATTCCAAGACTCCTGGCCGGTATAAAATAGCAAGGCAGTCTTCTACACATCGATATCAAATAGTTGGTTGTATAGAGATCGATCAGATGAACATTTTCACTCAACCTTAGGCTTCCAATAACTGGCCTGTACCTCTGGACATAAATGGTCCGATCCTAATCACCGGGGCACCAATCTTCTAAACTATTGGGGTTAAAGCACGATCACAAATAATTATATCCAAGATAAATTTTAACTCTCGTGTGCTAATTAAAATAGGCAATAACCCAACAATATCAATCTAGCAAAAGCAAATCAAATCAATCACAAGAAAATCAGATTTATGTAAAAAACCCTCTAATGTAGAGGTAAAAACCACGGGACCTGGAACTAGATCAACTTTCACTATAATCAAATAATGGGTACAGCAAGATTTTTTTCTCTAGCAAACTAGAGGCTCTCTAAACAGCATATGATGATCATCTCAGTATAAAATATAAATATTACTGAGGAATACATGAAGAAAACATGAAAGATCTCACCAGAGTCAAATATTTGCCAATTATACAAGAGGAATCATAGCGATCCGGACTGTTCACTTTGTAGAGCTCGCTGCTGTGAACAACATACTAAAATTTCATCTTGATTAGATTTTGAAGTACCATCCGATCAAAACCTAGAAGGATCAAAAAATAATAAATCTTTTATTTCTCTCTCTCGGCGCCGCTCCGTTTCTTTCCACTGTCGCACGCTCCAAAACACCAGAAAAACTCGGTCTCAGCCTTAAGCCCTTTTAATAGGGCCGGGCCTCACGACATGTGTAGGACCCACAACAATTCTCCCCTTCACACCCATGTGGGGAGGACCAACAAACTAGCACTAGCTCTACAGGCTGCAAGCTTTCCTGTAGATACTGGCTTAATCAACATATCTGAAGCATTATCATCTGTATGAATCTTTTCCAACTGTAGCAACTTCATCTACAAAGCGTCTCGTATCCAGTAATACCTCATATCAATGTGCTTCGACCTCGAATGAAAAGTCGAATTCTTGCTGAGATGAATTGCACTCTGACTATCATAATATAGGATAAATCTTTCTTGCTTCAGACCAAGTTCTTCAAGAAACTTTTTCATCCATAATAGCTCCTTGCTGGCTTCTATCACTGCAATATATTCTGCCTCTGTACTTGATAGAGCAATACATTTCTACAGTCTGGACTGCCACGAGATAGCTCCCCCTGAAAATGTCATCAAGTATCCTGATGTAGATTTTTTAGAATCAACATCACCTGCCATGTCTGCATCTGTATATCCATCTAATACAGGTTTATTTGTACCAAAGCATAGACATATTCTAGAAGTTCCTCTAAGGTACCTGAGAATCCATTTCACTGCAGTCCAATGCGCCTTCCCAGATTAGAGAGAAATCGATTGACGACACCAACAGCATGAGCAATATCCGATCTAATGTATACCATGGCGTACATCAAACTGCCAACTACGAATGCATAGGAAATGTTCTGCATTTTCTTCTTTTCTTTCTCACTAGTAGAACACTGTTTGAAACTCAATTTGAAGTGACCTGCAAGTGGAGAGCTAACCGGCTTGAAGTTGCTCATCTGGAACCACTCTAACACCTTCTCTATATATTTCTCCTGGGATAGTCATAGTTTCTTATTCTTCCTGTCACGAGCAATTCTCATATAAAGTATCTGCTTTGCTGATTCTAAGCCTTTCATAGCAAAGCACTTGCTCAATTCAGTCTTCAAGTTCTGAATCCTCTTGGCATCGTGACCAACAATCAGCATGTCATTAACATATAAATGGAGAATAATAAAATCATCACTGAACCTCTTTACAAAAACACAATAGTCAGAAGTGGTTCTGTCATACCCATGATCTATCATGAAAGAGTCAAATTTCTTGTACCACTGTCGAGGAGCTTGTTTCAAACCATATAAGCTCTTCTTTAGTCTGCATACCAGGTTTTCCTTGCCTTTAGCTATAAACCCCTCTGGTTGCTCCATATAAATTTCCTCTTCAAGATCACCAAGAAGAAATGCTGTCTTCACATCAAGCTGCTCAATCTCTAAATTCAGACTGGCTGCCCAGCTAAGTACAACTCGGATCGAAGATATATTGACCACGGGTGAAAATATCTCTTCAAAGTCAATACCTTTCTTTTGACTGAAGCCCTTCATAACCAGTCTTGCTTTATACCTTGGGTGTGAGCTGTGCTCCTCTGTCTTAAGTCTAAACACCCATTTGTTCTTCAGTGCTCTCTTTCCCTTAGGCAGCTCCACTAAATCAAATATGTGGTTCTCATACAAGGATTTCATCTCTTCTTGCATTGGCTTCAAACCACTTTCTTTTTTTGCATGTGATATAGCCTCCTAAATGCATTCTGGCTCTCTTCCATCAGTCACCATTACATACTCATGTGGAGGGTATCTTTGAAAAGATCGGTGCTCTTTGGTAGACCTTCTCAGCTATTGTTCTGCCATTTACTAGGAGCCTGCTCACTATGCTCATCTGTTGTACTGTCACCATGTATAGGCTCATCATCCATTGCATCACCATCCTCTGCAGCCTGTCCATCATCATCTACTCTGGCTTGAGACATAGGAGAAGGATCAACAAATAATTATGTAGTAGGCTTTGGCTTATTTTCATTTTTCACATCCTCAATAGTTTGATCTTCAAAGAATACTACATCTCTGCTTCTAATCAGCTTCTTCTCTACTGGATCACATAGCCTGTATCCAAACTGCTCATGCCCATATCCAAGAAAAATACACTCCTTTGACTTGCTGTCAAGTTTTGACCGTTCATCTTTTGAAATATGAGCAAAGGCCCTGCATCCAAATACTTTGAGATAATCATAGGAAACTGATTTTCCTGTCTATACCTTCTTAGGAATATCACCATCAAGGACTTATGAAGGATATAAATTAATTAGATCAACTGCAGTCCTCATTGCTTCACCCCAAAAGGAACTAAGTAACTTTGAATGAGAAAGCATGCATCGAATTCTTTCAACAATGATGCGATTCATCCTCTCTGCCACTCCATTTTGTTGAGATGTCTTGGAAATAGTCTTCTCCAATCTAATGCCATGTTGTATGCAGTATCTCTCGAACGGATCCCAGTATTCACCACCATTATCTGCTCGAATGCATTTCAATTTTTTTCCTTTCTTCCTTTCAACACTGGCATGGAATTCTTTAAAGACATCTATTACCTGGTCTTTAGATCTCAAAGCAAAGGCCCATAACTTTCGAGAATGGTCATCAATAAAGGTGATAAAATAAAGTGCACCACCAAGTATCTTTGTGGTCATAGAGCATACATCAATGTGAACTAAATCTAGCACATGCGATCTTCTATGAAAGGGAAGCTTATGAAATGAAACTTTATGCTGCTTGCCATGTAAACAGTGAGTGCAAGGTCTCAGGTGTGTACCTTTTAAAGGAAGCAGGTTGTGCCTAGATATAGTCTTAAGTCCCTTCTCACTCAGATGACCAAGCCGCCGGATGCCACACATCTGTGGAGGTTTCTTCAACTGCATTCACCACTCCACTGCATACTTTAGCCTGCAATTTATAAAAGCCATCTTTCTTGCCTTTTGCTACAACCAGGGAACCTTTGGTGAGCTTCCATTTTCCTTCGCCAAAGTGACTGGAGTAGTCCTTATCATCTAGGACACATGCAGAAATCAAATACAATCGGATATCAGGAACATGCCTTACATTTCTTAACAACATTCTGCACCCGGTATTGGTCTCCAAACAAACATCTCCCATGCCAATAATGTTAACTACTGCATTATTTTCCATCCTAACATGCCCAAAATCATCTTTGGAGTACGACGAGAAGAAGTCTCTCCGAGATGTAACAAGATATATGGCAGCTGAATCAATTACCCAACTGGATTTTTGACATGTGAGGTTAATACATGCATCATCATATGCAATCATGACCTCATCATCAAATGCAACTGCAGTCGTACTCTGTGTCTTTTCTTTCTTTTCATTAGTTTTATCTCGATCCCTTTTGTATTTTCTGCACTCTCTCTGAAAATGTCTTGGCCTTTTACAGTAGTAGCAGTAACATCCTTTCTGGACTTTGACCGGTCTCTAGATTTTTCATGGTTATTTTTATCATGGGACCCATCATCTCTTTTACTGTGGAAGGATCTATTTTTACTTCTTCCCCTCTGCTCTGTAACCAGTGCCTCAGAATTTGTATCTGTCAAACCCTGC
Source organism: Areca catechu (assembly GCA_021397845.1). Lineage (NCBI taxonomy): Eukaryota > Viridiplantae > Streptophyta > Magnoliopsida > Arecales > Arecaceae > Areca > Areca catechu. The sequence continues at coordinate 171,840,855 of CM038042.1, read as the reverse complement.
TCCTTTCATCTGTTTGCTTCATTCAATATACTATCCTTGACCATAGTTAGGGTAAGTTTATCACTGGCAGTGGAATTACTCAGCACCACCACCAACGTCTCCCAGCTATCTGGTAAGGAACTCGGCAAAATTAATGCCTGCACCTCATCATCAAGAAGCAACTTCATTGTAGCCAATTGATTCAGGATCTCCTGAAAATTATTTAAGTGCTCTGAAGCATTCTGCCCATCTTTATACTTCAGGTTACCAGTCTTCTGATCAGGTAGGCTTTTATTCTGTGCATTCTTTCACTGATATAAATCTTCTATCTTCTTCCAGACTTGATAAGCATCCATTTCTATTGCAACATCATGGATCGCACTCACATCAATTCATTGCCTGATCGTAACCGTGGCTTTCCTGTTCAACCTTTTCCACTCATCAGCTTTCATATTGTTTGGCATTATTCCCTGCAATTCAATTAGCTCAAACAGATCTTAGCAATATAATAAATCTTACATCATCATCCTCCATAAAGAATAATTTGATGAAGTTAATTTAACCATACTGGATTTCTCCTCCATTTTAATTAGCACAATTACTGCCTAACCAGGCTCTGATACCAGTTGTTGGGATTAAAGCACGATCACAAATAATTATACCCAGGATAAATTTTAACCCCCGTGTGCTAATTAAAATAGGCAATAACCCAACAATATCAATCCAGTAAAAGCAAATCAAATCAAGCACAAGAAAACCATAATTACGTAAAAAATCCTCCAATGTGGAGATAAAAATCACGGGGCCTGGAACCAGATCAACTTCCACTATAATCAAATAATGGATACAGCAAGATTTTTCTCTCTAGCAAACTAGAGGCTCTCCAAATAGCATATGATGATTATCTCAATATAAAATATAAATATTACTGAGGAATACAGGAAGAAAACAAAGAAGATCTCACCAGAGTCAAATATTTATCGATTACACAAGAGGAATCACAGCGATCCGAACCGTTCACTTTATAGAGCTTACTGTCATGAATAACATACTAAAATTTTATCTTGATCGGATTTTGAATTACTGTTCGATCAAAACCTGGAAGGATCAAAATATAATAAATCTTTTGTTTCTCTATCGACATCGCTCCGTTTCTTTCTGCTCACCAGAAAAACTCGGTCTCAACCCTAAGCCCTTTTAATAGGGCCTGTTGCCACCAAGATCGTCATGGCCCGTAGCTGCTGTCGGCGCCGGAGTGCGCTCTTTCACTGGCTAGCGATCCTATGGTTCTGGACCTGCAAAACAGGGGTTAGTGACCTGGGCCGGGAATTCTGGCAGGGGCACTCCGACGGTCAAGTCAGTAACGATTCAGGAGAACAGATCCTCCCGGTCAAGCCCCTCTTGATGGACTCCATGCTAGGAGGAGTGAGTAGTGTGAGAGTGGGGTGCAAGTGCATCAAGAGAATGGTGACCGAGTTAGAGGGATTCTCTAGGTGGCCTTTCCTCCTTCCCTTGCTTGGGTTTTCTGGTGGTGCTTTGCCTTCCGGTTGAGCTTGTACTTGTGTTTGTGTTTTTGCATTTGCATACCTCCCCACTTTGAGGGTGTCGAACGTTCTTTGTAGCCAAGGTGACCGTTGTGTGCCTGCCTCGAGACCTTTGCTGGGCTGGCAGGCGCGTGCAGCGGTGTCCCGTGCCGTGGACGGGATGTCTTTCCGAATTCATGCTAAGGGAAGCTGTCATGTGTTCTAATATTCCTCCTTGTCACCCCATTCCGGGAAGCCTGGTAGCATCTTGATCGGGGGGCCGCCGCCTCGGGGATTCGAATCTCCTGGTTGACTCCCTCTTTCGGGTGGTTCAGGTGATTGGTGAAGAGCATGGCACCTCGATCGGAGGGCTCCTCCCCTTTCTGGTGCAAGTGGGAGCCGCGGGCAGTTATTGCGGCTTGGTGGGCGTCTTGCTGCGATCCTCGGGTGGCTCACCAGCATCCTAGGGTGGTGGTGCCGTCTCTCTGTTCGCCGATGTATTTGCTCGAGCTGGGGACTGAGCAGGAAAGGTAGGGCTCAATTTAGCAGAGCGCGGCTCCGGCTCAGAGGGCTCAACCTCGGAGAGACTCCACGTGGCGGAAGAGGGTTGAGCTCGACTCCGGACCACAAGGCTCGATCTTGAGGGGCTCAATCTGGTGGAGGGCAGAGCGCGACTCCGGCTCAGAGGGCTCGACCTCGGAGAGATTCCACGTGGCCGAGGAGGGCTAAGCTCGACTCCGGACCACAGGGCTCGATCTCGAGGGGCTCGATATGGCGGAGGGCAGAGCGCAGCTCCGGTGTAGAGGGCTCGACCTCGGAGAGACTCCACGTGGCGGAGGAGGGCTGAGCTCGACTCCGGACCACAGGGCTCAATCTCGAGGGGCTCGATTTGGCGGATGCCGCTCGGCTCCAGCCTAAACATCCCGGGCTCGCGGGCCCGACCTGGTGGAGGACGGAGCTCGACTTCGACGGGCTGCCCCCTTACACTGAGGGAGCTCAACCCGGTGAAGGACTCCGAGTAGAGTATCTGACATGGCGTCTGACAGCTACTTCATGTCAGCGATCATGCCACATCAGGGTCGGGCCCCATGATATGGATGGGACCCGCAACATAAACCAACATCGTGAATGGGATGCTATGAAGATTGATTCTTTTTCCAAACAACATTGCTGCCAATATCATGGGAATTCCAACTCCAATTCAGGCTTCCACCCAACCGGTTTGTACAGGGGAAGAATCATGGTCCACGAGTGCAACTAAAGGACGTATGTCTATGGGCTATCATCTACTCGCCAACGATCAATTAATTCTCTTCCCTGTAATCTCTCTTAGATGTGGTATTGCAGGGTGCCACCAACTATACATTTTGTTTGGTGAAAAACACGCTGGAAGCGGCTTCCATGTAAATGTTGCTAATTCTAGACATTGATCATGCTTCATGCCCCAGTGCTCAGACCGTGCGGTTCAATGCCATTCGGCTTCAAATCCAAGTTACGAGCCTAGATGATCTTTAACATTGACCGTCTATGTGCGCAGGTGAAGGATGATCGCACCATCTTTGTGCGGGAGTTTCTCAAGTAAAGCATATTGCACCCTCTTTAACATTTTGAGAACCCGCTAAGATGGTCACGGATTTGGGATATGATCCTCGTGAAAATCATTCATAGCCTGACAAGATCAGTGCTCAGTGAGAATAGCTATATCAGAATTTATTTCCCCTCTTCTTTTATTCATCTTTTATTCATAAAAATTTAAAAAAAACCCACTTTATTATTTTTAATTTCTTGTAATAAAATTTTTGCATCACCTGTGCTTATATAAATGAATAAATCAAATCTGACAAATCATATAAATATTATTATTTTTTATTTTATCTTGTTTTGTTAGTACTATTGCTGCATTACCATTTCACTTGTTAGATAGATACCTCATCTCCTTGATTGCAAAAGGTCGATGTTGTTGATGTAATGGAATTGATTTTTTTTTTTTTTTGGGGGGGTTAAAGATCATATTATGGTTAAGCACTTTATACTTTGCCAAATACTAAATATTTTGCTTCTTTGCTCTATACCACTTATTGAATTGCAAGCAATCAAAAAAGATTTGATGCATAGCTATTATTGTATTCCAATTCAAACATGTTATTCTAAAAAGTGGTTGTAACGATGCTGTTGGATAGATGAATGGATGCCACAAAGATAGCTAATCATGTGGAATTTACGTTTTGGACATCCATGGCTAATTATCTATCCCAGTTCTATAATATTTTATTTTTCTAATTTTTGGATGTATATTTGCTCATTTAATTTAAATTATATGATTTATTAATTTTTTAAAAAATATTTCTTAAATTAATAGATCGCCATTTAATATCTGCAAATTTTCTCTAATGCTTCATAATATTTAGCGCTCCCTTCCAAGCGTACCATATTACTATGAAAGGTGAGCAGGCAGCCCGTAGGATATTTCCGCATGTGCAACATGCAGTCTGTCACGTTGTAGGATGGTCTGCATGTTCTTTGTAATTTTTGTCGACCGCAATTCTTAATATTTGGATGCAGCAGATTTATTTATAAAAAAATATTAATTTTTTAAAAATAATTTTTTTTTATTTAATTGAAAATATATGATAACATTTTATTTTAATATTATAATCATAGTACAGCTCATTATGCAAAAAGAAAAAGAATAGGAGTAAACCATTTCATGATCCATTTTGTAGGATAATAAATTTAAAACACTAAAAACTGACCGGAATTATTATTTCTGTCGGTCAAATTTTGGTTTCGGAAATGTTTGGTGGTGATATGGCTATTACGCTGACATGGCGCGCGTATCAGGTCCCGCCAGACGTAGTCAGTATCATGTAATTTTTTTAAAAAAAAAAAGAGAGAGGGGGTCCCCCGTTCGGGGAAAAGTACTCCTGCTCCTTCGCCAGGTGGCGCCCGGAGATGGGTCTACCTCGGCCGAAGTCGAGCACCTCTCTTCCGCTTCACCAGGTATCCACCCAGGAGGGGTCCACCTCGATCGAAGCTGGTGGTCCCGTGCTCCCTCGTCAGGTGGCACTCGGAGACGAGTCCATCTCCGCCGAGGTCGAGCTGGGCCCTCCTGCTCCTTCGCCAGGTGGCGCCCGGAGACGGGCCCACCTCGGCCGAAGTCGAGCACCTCTCTTCCGCTCCGCCACGTGTCCATCCAGGAGGGGTCCACCTCGGCCGAAGCTGGCGGCCTCTTGCTCCCTCGCCAGGTGGCACCCGGAGACGGGTCCACCTCCGCCGAGGTCGAGCCGGGCCCTCCTGCTCCTTCACCAGGTTGCGCCCGGAGACGGGTCCACCTCGGCCGAAGTCGAGCACCTCTCTGCCTTTCGCCAGGTGCCTACCCAGGAGGGGTCCACCTCGGTCGAAGCTGGTGGTCCCTTGCTCCCTCGCCAGGTGGCACCCGAAGACGAGTCAACCTCCGCCGAGGTCGAGCCGGGCCCTCCTGCTCCTTCACCAGGTGGCGCCCGGAGACGGGTCCAACTCGGCCGAAGTCGAGCACCACTCTGCCCTTCCGCCAGGTGTCTACCTAGGAGGGGTCCACCTCGGCCGAAGCTGGCGGCCCCGTGCTCCCTCGCCAGGTGTCACCCGGAGATGGGTCCACCTCCGTCGAGGTCGAGTCGGGCCCTCCTACTCCTTCACCAGGTGGCACCCGGAGACGGGTCCACCTCGGCCGAAGTCGAGCACCTCTCTACTGCTCCACCAGGTGTCCACCCGGGAGGGATCCCCCTCGGCCGAAGCTGGCGGCCCCGTGCTCCCTTGCCAGGTGGCACCCGGAGACGGGTCCACCTCCGTCGAGGTTGAGTCGGGCCCTCCTGCTCCTTCAGCAGGTGGCGCCCGGAGACGGGTCCACCTCGGCCAAAGTTGAGCACCTCTCTGCCACTCCGCTAGGTGTCCTCCCATGAGGGGTCCATCTCGGCCGAAGCTGGCAGCCCCTTGCTCTCTCGCCAGGTGGCACTCGGAGATGGGTCCACCTCCGCCGAGGTCGAGCCGGGCCCTCCTGCTCCATCGCCAGGTGGCGCCCGGAGACGGGTCCACCTCGGCCGAAGTCGAGCACCTCTCTGCCGCTCCACCAGGTGCCCACCCAGGAGGGGTCCACCTCGGTCGAAGCTGGCAGCCCCGTGCTCCCTCGCCAGGTGGCACCCGGAGACTGGTCCACCTCCGCCGAGGTCGAGCAAGGCCCTCTTGCTCCTTCAGCAGGTGGCACCCGGAGACGGGTCCACCTCGGCCGAAGTCGAGCACCTCTCTGCCGCTCCGCCAGGTATCCACCCGGGAGGGGTCCACATCGGCTAAAGCTAACGGCCCCGTGCTCCCTCGCCGGGCGGCACCCGGAAACGGGTCCACCTCCGCCGAGGTCGAGCCGGGCCCTCCTGCTCCTTCGCTAGGTGGCGCCCGAAGACGGGTCCACCTCGGTCGAAGTCGAGCACCTCTCTGCCGCTCTGCCAGGTGTCCTCCCAGGAGGGGTCCACCTCGGCCGAAGCTAGCGGCCCCTTGCTCCCTCGCCAGGTGGCACCCAGAGACGGGTCCACCTCCGCCGAGGTCGAGCCGGGCCCTCCTGCTCCTTCGCCAGGTGGCGCCCGGAGACGGGTCCACCTCGGCCGAAGTCAAGCACCTCTCTGCCGCTCCGCCAGGTGTCCTCCCAGGAGGGGTCCACCTCGGCCGAAGCTGGCGGCCCCTTGCTCCCTCGCCAGGTGGCACCCGGAGACGGGTCCACCTCCGCCGAGGCCGAGCCGGGCCCTCCTGCTCCTTCGCCAGGTGGCGCCCGGAGACGGGTCCACCTCGGCCGAAGTCGAGCACCTCTCTGCCGCTTTGCCAGGTGTCCTCCCAGGAGGGGACCACCTCGGTCGAAGCTAGCGGCCCCTTGCCCACTCGCCAGGTGGCACCCGGAGATGGGTCCACCTCCGCCGAGGTCGAACCAAGCCTTCTTGCTCCTTCGCCATGTGGCACCCGGAGACGGGACCACAGCGGCCGAAGTCAAGCATTTCCCCGCTCCTCCGCTAGGTGGCGCCCCCTGACGGGTCCACCTCAACCGAGGCCAGCCCTGCTCGGTAAGGCTTCCGAGAAGTGGGGGCGTGGGTTTCAAGATCGCCACTCGGGTAGCGCGCGCCGCGCCTCGTAAGGGGTGCTAGTACAGTCTGCAGTGACGCGCGAATCCTCGTTTACAAGGAGCTGAGCCTCAGCTCCACTCTTTCCCACACTTCTTTTGTTAACATCTCCTCTAAGCACAGGAGTCCTTCGGGAACCCGTCTTAGGGGATCTGTTCCATCTCGCCGCTCTCTAACTTGACCGTCGGAGCGTCCTCGCCGGAACTCCCGGCCAGGGTCTCTGACCCTATTTTGCAGGACCGGAAGCTTGGAGATCTCGAGGTGAGACGGTTCGAGACCGGTGCCAGCTCTGAAGCTACAGGCCGCCGCGGTGAGATCGGCAACAGGTGGAATAAAAGAGAATTAGATCTTATTTTCGTGGAATTGGGCATTCAAATAGGACCGTTGTGATGTTCGCCATCCTTTTTTTTATTATAAAATAATCTTAAAAAAGGTACAATCCAAACTATCAGCTAATAAAATACCTCTAAACTGTACAGATATATCGAGAAAGGACAATAAGTCCAAAACAATCACGGAACAACAAAATTATGTTCCATAATAGAGAAAGGGTAGGAGTCTTCCTGAGAGGATTCTAGATCTAAGAAATGACTGTTAAGGAATCGTCTTCGATAACGATGCAATCCAGATGAAGGATCCTCCTGACATATCTGATACCCGTCCAAATTTTATAAAATTTTGCTAGAAGAACAGTCTGCTCTACGAGATGAGAGCCCTCCATATCAATAAAGCATCCGAAGATCTTATGACAAAGGCACTTTAATCATCGGCCCTCTTATGTTTTCATCAAAGTAGGCAAGGAGGCTTCCAAGAAAAATAATGCTTCACCCTCCTTTAAAAATAAAAAATTACCGGATCTTAGTGATGTTTGAATTGGGCATTCAAACACGGTCATGTCTATCCCTTGACGTCTTAGTAATACCAAATTAATGCACTCATCATTTAGTGGGAAAAATGGGAAAAGACCCTACAATAATTTTGTATCGGATATTATTTGACGGACGGGAATACGAGGGATAGCTGCGCCAGAATTTATCCCCCATTCCTGTTTTTTTTAAAAAAAATAAAAAAATTATCAAATCAAACGATGCCACGAACACGTTAATATCAACGAGAACGCGAGACGTGACGTAAGCAAATGGGAACTGGGCTCTAATGGAGGTAAATCACGAAATTGATATATAACGCGGCATTGTGATTTCCCCTCCAAAAAAACCGTAGCATTGTGATTGGGTCCCAAATCTCCCTTCCAGCCATTCTGTAACACCCAGAAAAAAAAAAAAAAAAAAAAAAAAAAAAAAAAAAAAAAAAAAAGACGGGCGCGAGGAGCGCGGGGAGCGAGCGCGCGGGCACGCGGTGCGCGGCCCGGCCCATCGCGGCGGGCGCGCGTGCGCGGCCCAGGCCCATGCGCGCGACGCGCGCGGGCGCGTGGGCTCGGCCCAGCCCGTGCCGGCTGTCGCGTGGGCGTTTCCCACGCGTTTCCCAGGTGTTTCCCAACCGTTTCTCGCGGTGTATGGCGGTCCATGGGGTTTATGAGTGATCTGGACCGTCCGATCGTCCGATCGAACGGCTGAGATTGGTCCGAAGGAGTTTATGCTTGATTAGGTGCTTTTGGATTCGGATTTGGACGTGGTTTGAGACGTCGATCTCAGATCTGACGGCTAGGGAGATATTTTAATGGTTTTGAACTTCCTAGGTTGCGTTTGAGGTGATTTTAGATGGGTTTTTCTTCTCTTTTTAAACAGGACGTCGATGGAAAGCAGGGAAGAGCCTGCTGAGAGCCATAAATGAGAGGAGAAGAGAGAGAAAGAGAAGGGAAAAGAGAAGAGAAGAAGGAAGAAAGAGAAAGAGGAGAAGAGAGAGAAAGGGAGAGGGAAGGGATTTTGGTTTGGAAGATGAGGGAAGAGAAAATCGGGGGGGAACTGATTTGATGAATTTATTTATTATTGTAGGAGATCAATCTTTTGAGCAGGGAGGATTTGGACGAATTTCGGGTATAGATTGATACCGTATATTTTGGATTAGCGGTTGAAGGTAAGGATTCTGACGTGATCACCAGTTTATATATTATTTTATATGCATGGTTTTGATCCGAGTGCATGATCATTGGCATGCATGAATTATTGTTATATGGTGTAGTTGAGTTTTATGAAGAACAATATGATTATGATTGTTATTATTTTATATTCCGGATATCGTGTTTATCGGATAAAAGTTCTATTTGATGATTTGGACCGTGATGTCGGTCAGTGGAAGAGTTGAGATTTCATGATTGATATTGTGGTTTTATCATTGTCGATATCTCATACGTGATGTTATAAAGAAGATTGATATCCGGATGGGTTGGACCATGATACCGGATTGCTAAATAGGTTGAACCATGAAACTGGATATCGAGTGGGTTGGACCACGATATCAGTTATTAAAATGGGTTGGACCACGATATCGGTTATCGAGTGGGTTGGACCACGATACCGGTTATCGAGAGATCACAAAAAATATGTTTTGACAAGTGTTAATGAAGTAAATACGGTATTTGGTCTAGCCATGCTACGGTTGCACCGTGGTTATACAGCCTGAGCCACGGGCTTTGTACGTGGGAGCCGGCCACGGGCGGATAGTACGAGGGACAGCCGAGCCACGGGCTTAGTACGTGAGCAGGACCGACCATAGTATGCATGGTCGCTTTGAGGTTGCCAGTCATGGGCTGGTACATGACCGTGGTTAGACCAGAACCCTAAAGATAAAGGTGCAATAATGAGAATATTAAAGGAAAAATGCAAAGTTATCAAAGTTTTATAATATATGAGGCTTAGATCATTTAATTATATACTGGTATTTTGCTATTTTAGAAATGTATATTATTACTGGTATGATCATATGAAAACCTTACTGGGCTGTAGAGCTCATAACCTACTTTCTTCTTTTACAGAGTCGTGCAGATACTTGGCTTGATGATGATTGAGATTTTTTTGAAGTAAGTGACTTTTATGTATCCAGGCCTTGCATGATCTCTAGGATAAAACCTAGAATTTGTGCGACCGGTCGCGTGCCGATTCCGGTGCTGGATTCGGGGCGTGACACATTCTTGGATCGTTGGACCTCCGCTAGGAAAAAAAAAAAAAAAAAATGCGGTGGTACTTCGTTGCTGCTCTACTTACCATCCCAAGTAGTTCCCAGGTCCCGACCCTGGCTTATATTTTCTGTTCCCTCTGTCGCATTTCTTTTCATTTTCTTGATAATTGTATGTTCCAAAGAACACCCCAGATCCGTGTTTGATTCATTGCGTGTTATAACTTTAGGGTTTTAGGTTTAATTACCCCAATCCGTCATCGGAGTCGATCTGTCTCTTTGTGCCTATAAATCTTTCAAATATTTCTCGGTTTTTATTTGCATTCGTATCGAGAAAATCCTCTTTCAGTTCACATTTGCTTCAAATATTTCGTTGGGCTTGTTCGATTATCGATGAATGTGGTGATGGGCCAAGACGTCAAAGCGTTTCTTGATAACTATTTCTTGCACTGTTTTTTTTATTTTTATTTTTAATGGTTTCTTGCCCTGAAATGTAACAGGGTATGGGATTGAAAATATGGGTAGCAGGTGTTCTGATTCTATCTTTTTAGGATTTGTGGAAGGGGATTTGAAATTGATGAATGCGAGGATCTTGATTCTTATATATTGTCGACCGATTACTTCTGTGTCGGTTAGTGTTACTTTCCATGTTGTATTGTTCGATATTATAACTTTATTACTGTTTTATTCCAAATTTCTAATAGATGGTGATTCTCTCCATGCTTTTCTCTTTTGGCTAAACTGCAGTGATTGGTTCAAAAACCATCCTTTTTATTTCTTGACAGTCGGTAGATCCACTAACTTAAGAGCAATTTTCTGAGATGGGGAAATGATTGTATGCTAACTTCTTATATGTTCACGTTTCATTGTGCCATCAAGAATAAAGACACCTGCATTGGTTGATGGATACCTTGTATTCATCATTTTAGTTAATTAGTATTGGCTGTAGTATTTGTGAGAAACAAACCATCTTGTTGTAACAAGATTCTACTTAATGAACTTACTCTTAATGATGAGTCAATCTTTAATTTGAAATTGCTAAGACCATGAAGATCAAGAGAGACTTGAAACTCGATAAAACTAGATGCTTGGTGAATCAATTATGTAAGATCCTACATGAGTGATGATGGATGTGTAAGGGTGTAGGGCAACTGCAAGAAAATATGAAGATTGCTTTTAGCTACTTGCTTTCTGACAATCTTCTGCTGCCTTCTGAGTTATGCTGGACTTTCTCAAAAAAGGACCTGATGTAAGCCCTTTGAGATCTCAGTTACATTATATACATATTTAATAGGGAGAAAGGGGAAATCTATTTTAATAGATTAGAGTCAGAATCGCCTATGATATCTCATTACTAGAAAAGATAGTTCTGGGTTTTAGGGTGCATGGATGGGCCCTCTCCTCTTGAATAGCAGCCAATTTGTGATAAGGGCACCACAAGGTTGGGTGGAGGAGATGATCATAATCTCATGTTGGCTAATAAGGGGATGCCACGCGGATTATAAGCCTAGGCTGGTCCTCCACCCAATAGTTTACGTTTTTGGGGCATGAGTCCATGATAGGTGGTTTCAAAACCAGACCTAGTGTGCATCACAGCCTTTTTAGACATGTGAGTTTCTTTCCAAGAATGTTAGGATCATGAAGCCCCCAAAGTCTGTGACAAGGGCGAAGGTGTAGGAGGTTGGGTGGGGGAAGATTATTATAGTTCTTTATTCTCACATCAACTAATACATAGGTGCCACATGGGTTTATAAGCCTAGGCTGATCCTCCACCCAATAGCTAAAGCTTTTTGGCTCGTGAATCCATTACAAAATATGTTAAACCAAATAGCATAAATCAAGAACTTATAAGCTTGAACGTTAGGGGCCATTGCTTGGTCTTATGATGAAGGCTTGGGCTGACAAGTGTAATGGCATGAGTTTGGAGTCCTAAGAAAGCCACTTTGTGTGAAAAAAGCCAAAGGTTAAATCTAACCCCAATCTGCCCATCTTAGGATCCCAGATTGGCGGGAACATAACTGCATAATGTACCATAATAGCTTTCAAGGGTGTTGTTGAATGGCTGAAGGGTTGTAGTGGTGGTGGTCATCCAACAAAATACTTTATTTCATTATATTATTTATTATTTTATCTTATTTTCTTGTTTGGTCACTTCTTTTGAAGTATTAGCTGTTAAGAACTTGGATTCACAAACTTTTCAAGTTATTGGTCTCAAAGAATGGATCTAGTTTTAGAGTATTGTCCTGTTGTAATACATTATTAGTAAAAATTGGTGATACTTAAATGAATTTGCTTGCAGATACCTTGCTTTTGTCAGCTATAGCAGGGCATGTTGGCTACAATTGACAGAAAAATATTTCTTTGTATGCATGACAGGGAATTTTGACAACACTCTCACAAAGTAATGGCAGTTAGTCATATGATTATGCTACTGTTCCATTTCTTGCAGAAATCTTTAAGGTACCTTGTGTTCTCATATTGTAACTCATCCTGGTCTGTTTCGCTGCAACCTACTCTTTGACATAGACTGGAACCTTAAGCATCTCATCAACAGTTTTACATTATCCATGATAAGGTATCTGAAATTGTACATTTATATGTTCTTTACAATCATCACTCAAATGTTTAATAGTAGTTGCATTGTTGTCCTGCTGACATCATCATCCTATTTTCAAGTTTTAGCTTCTAGTATCCAGTTTCTTCCTTTGGAGTTTGGAGAGAGTGCAAGTCATCAGGTCCTCCAAGGATAACGACAGAATGGAGGACAGTGCGGTTATTTCCAATTCCCTCTGTCATATATCTGATCCACAATAATGTTCAGTTTGCTACCTTGACATATGTGGATCCATCAACATATCAGATAACGGGCAATCTCAAAATTGTGACAACTGGTATCTTATTCAGGTACTGCTTTTAGTCCTTGGGGGTGGACATATAGAACTTGATATATAGAATTGGGTTGAAGAATAAATCAGCTTATTCATCATGCAACAATAAACTTGGAGATCTTTGTAAGATATTTTCTTATTCAGCCATGAAAGTTTCCAAAATATTACATTCAACATTATAGACATGTTTTGAAATGTTTCAACATTGCTTTTTTTATTTATGTTTATATATATTTGTTCTTTTCCCCTAATTTTGAGACTCCATCTATTTACTTTACTCTGCTATACTAAAGTTGCATGGCTACATATATGAAATTTTTGATGAGAGTCCTGATCTTAGAGTAACATGAAGACCAAGACTCTCATTCATGACTTAAGTAGGAGCTAGGAAAATGTTTTCCACTATGTTGTCCCTACATCATCTCCCAAAGATGTCTATGATGTTAATTATTTCTTTTATCATTAAAAGCCTAACCTGAAAACATTTATATGTCTGTGTGGTTCCAAAACCCTAAATCTTTTACATATCTTTGAGGAATGTGGCTGTATTTCTTCATGAGTTTGCTCATATAATCAGATAATTTTGAATAATAGAAAATAATTATTAGTAAAATTTTCTCTTTTTGATGTTTTAGGCTATTAATGAGGAGGACATTGTCAACCTTACAGTGGATGGCAATTGTGTTATTAGCTGTTGGAACAACTACAAGTCAGGTTGCCATTCTACTATGGAAGCTTTTCCCTTTTTACTCTGTAGAATGACACTATTTGTATCATAGAAGTGTTTTTCGGTTTTATTCCTTTTTTATGGAGCATGTTATGGCAAAAAGTTTTAAAAAAACTTTGCAGCAATGTCCTGTTATTATTTGATATTTTTTGCTTAGGAATAGTGGCATGTCACTGGTCATGCTTTGGATTCTTGTGCTTTTTGCTGTTTTATAGTTAGTAGCTAGTCCTTTGAATCAGCCATGTAAACATTGGGGGGCCAATTTATTTTATATCATGTGCAAATCAAAAATCAAAATCTAGACATTGTTGACTGCATCTGGTTATACTGTACATGATGTCAATAATCTACTGTCTTCAGTGAGATCATGCCTATATTTTATGTTCTGAGCTCAAGATATTGGTATTTAAATCTGAGATGCTCACCTAGATTGTCTTCAAATATTTTCTCAAAGTAAGATATTAATTAATTTGATTTTACTTCACATTTACCTGTTCAGTTGTTGGTTGGTTTGGACTTTTGATAGTAGTCAAATCTGTTGGAAACATCTAGATTTGTCTATATTACCCTCCCTCAGGCTCTTGGTTTCACATGGAGAAGTGGATTACTACTACCATTTTATCCATCGCATGAAGAATTAAAAAGACAATTAGTTGGACATGAAAGATATGGAGCATAACATTCTCATCTTTGATAATTTATAAAAGATTGTCAAAATACTATACCATTCTTAAGCCTCTCGTCTGTTGTCTGGTGGAAAATTCCCCAGATCTGGACTATCATATTTTTGTTGGAATCTGCACCGTAGCTACTAGTCTCAACAGTATTTAATCGAAAGTTTTGAGTCAGTGGAACCCTTCTGAAGGATATCTTTCTTTAAACTTCTGAAGATTATACTAAAGTGTGCATTGCTTGGGATTCCAAACAATCCCATTCTTCTGAATAACCTTTTTCTTTGGTAAATCTGAATATCGTTAAAATATGCTGAACCCTGATCAAGCTTATTGCTTGATAAAATTCAGGCAATAAATGATGCATGCCAGGATGGAGGTGTTGAATATTTCTGGATTAATCCGAACACCTTTTTGTCTCCTCTGACCTATTTGTTGAATAAATCATCATTCTGACAGACTTTTTTCATTAAAACTCATTGGAGATTAAGTTTTTTATTTGATGAAACTTGGAGAAATTCATGTAGTTTTGTGGCATTTGATGAACTTAGAAGTTTATTCTGTACATATTTTGATCAACTTTTAGAAAGATGGCTTGCTCTATATTTTTGGATAGATCTTTATATATTTTGCTATTTTCTGAAGTTGATTTTTAATGGGCAGGGCTTAGAATAGGCTTGGGAGGTTTATGGCATGATAACAAATAGTTAGGATTTAGGGGAAAGGGTGAAGCGAAAGTAGGGTATTAGAAGGGTAACACTTCGTAGTAGCATGCTGGCTGAAGTAAAAGTCTAAATTGACAGGACATGCTTTTGTGGAAGATCTGGTTAATCCACGTTGATGTGATCATAAACTTGGCATGATTTGAATCCATCTTGCCATATTGTGGCGCCCATGGGGCCTAACAAGCATTGAATAAGGTTTATTAGGACAAATGTCAGCAAATTGTGGGCTCCATGTGGTCCAGTGGCCACTTAAATGGGGTTCTGCAGAACCTAGAACAGCTAGTGGAAAGACCTGTTGGGTCACACGCCCTGGAGAAGAGTCCCATATGATGCACTATCCCTTGTTCCAGAATCTTTAATACTGTTTATTGCTCAAATATACCTGTTGCTTTATGAATCAGATATTTTGCAAAAAAGAAACTTTATTGCTCAGATATGAGCCATAATCTAATGTTTCTTAAGAAAAATCTAGGGGGGATATCCGTTTGAAATAATCAATAAAATTTCACTACTAATTTGAATAAAAACAATCTTTTCATGTGAACAATCAAGTAAACAAAATCCACCCTATTCTTAAGCATAAATTACTCTCATGTATGATGCAGGTGAAGGACTGTGGAGATGCATCATGTCTCTCTCTGTTCAGCACCTGTACAGGGATACATGCTGGGACTACTTTCTGCATGTCTTTCAGCACTAGCTGGTGTTTATACAGAATACTTAGTGAAGAAGAACAATGACAGTCTCTACTGGCACAATGTACAATTATATACGTAGGTATCTCCGTTGGGTCATTTAACACTGGTACTGCTTCCTGGCTGGTAGTTTCTATAGGTTTAAGTTTCTTAGGCATTGAAGACGAATATGACTCTTGATGTGACCATGCTAACCTTTTCCCCATTTCACACACTGTCAGGTTTGGCTCTATCTTTAACATGGCATGGCTTCTTTCGGATGATTTTCAAGTTGGATTTGAGAATGGGCCATGGTGGCAACGACTTCTCAATGAATACTCTATTACCATATGGATTGTTGTATTAAATTTAGGATCTACTGGGTTGCTGGTGTCTTGGTTGATGAAATATGCAGACAATATTGTGAAGGTAATTAATTCTACTTACTGTCCATTGTAATCATATACAGATATACTGATAACTTTTTGGTTGTTAAACCTGATCATCAAAGACATGTTTTACAAAATTGACATGTTTTACAAAATTGTTTTTTTTGGCCATGAGTAGAACTAGAACATGTATGTTGACATGACAGTCTGCCAAATTCTTCAGATTGTTCTCTTGATTATTGTGACATTTATTATAATGTTTGTTTTATATCTCTTTTGTTCTATTTAATTTCTATCAGGATTATGATAATAAAAAAGCCTTTTGCTCACCTCCTAAAATCATTTCAGAGGAGATTGTGGAGTTGTTATAATGACGTGAAAGGAAAGAGTTTTTTAATGAACCTGACCAGAATCAAATATAGATATGGTATACAATGGGCGCTAAAACCCATCTCAAACTTAGAGTATGCATTTACATCTTTGCAAAGAAAGTGCAGATACCTCTGCTTAATAATTTTGTAGAAATAGTGGAGCTCTTTTTTTTTTAATCACGTATAGTGGAAATAAGGTGTTTGTGGCTTCATTTAAGTTGGAAATTAAGGACAAAAGATTTGTGGTCAAGATCCTTCATAGAAGTTTGAGGTTTGCAAAATACAATGTCACCATCAGATCTGAAATTCTATGGTTAATGCTTGTCATGGAAGTTTCAGAACGTGTTTCTTGAATTTACAGCTTGCATTGTGATGATTTAATGGAAGCATTACATGTCTAGTGTATAGAAGTGCTTTAATGCAGCAGAATTGGAAACCTTTCATAGTTTCTTTCTTGGATATGCAACTCAAATGGGTTTCATGCTAATTATATGCCAACATTCTGTCCTCTAATAACTTCCTAATGATGGTTGAGGAAGACCAAATCTTAAACTAGATCTTCAAACTGTTCTCTTCAAACATGTGCTAGGTTTAGAATGGAAGCCTATGAAAGTTCTATGGATTCACTGGGGGTTTCTTGCTGACTGAACATTGTTTAAATTAATGAAAAATGTAAATGGCAGGGATTTGTGTAAAATAGGAGAAGATTTATGAAGAGACACAGGTAAAACTAACCAATTTTAATAAAGTTTATTATGCAAGATACATCTGTATTAATAATAGCCATTCAAATGCTAGGATGTGTATCAGTATTATGGTTATATATCTGAAATGAATTAAAAAGTTCCATTCTTTCATGTCTTCTCAATCTTCACTCAAAGAAACTCATTATCAAATTTATCAGGTTTATGAAATTCATGCTTAAGTTAATAGAAATATGTAAATGATGTGTATGCCACATGCTTTATATTATATTTTTCTTCCTTCGGTTTATTATATGTTGTATGTTTGAGCATTCTGTTGCTAGGAAGCATGCGATTATGTAGGTTATTGACATGCCCCAGAGAGATAGTTAATGGAAATAATCCAACAATTTTGTTGAAAGCACACATTTTTGGTGTGTTCTTGAATTTTGCGTTCATAAAATGCAGTCTGTAGTTCCCAAAATCTTGCAGATTTTGGAAGACCATGAGGAAGAAAAAAGAAAGATAAGAGGGACTGCATGTAAAGGTGATGATTGGATGGCCATTGTAAATAATTTGCTGGAGGTGAGTGGACTAGTTGACTTTGAGGAGCACATCAGAACTGCCATGACAACTTATTACAAGCAAGATATCTAGGATGAGGCTGGTGGTGGATTACAACTATTATGGCAAGGGGATAAGGGTGCATAAAAATCAAGGAAGATAAAGAAAAACAAAAAATGACACCCAAGGATCCAAGTACATGAAACCTTATGCAACCTTGCATATTTGGGATTAGGTGTAAAGTAAATAAATTCAGCTGCTTGTTTTTGAGGAAGAGGTCAAGTTGTTATAGAAAGAAATTCACAAAGTGATATTATTACTTTGACCACTTATGTCATATGCAAGATCGTCTTACTTTTGCAGTATTGTTAATTAGGTGAAGAGGTTCATGATATCACAAGCAAATATGTAGACGTGGTGTTTAAGGATATCCTCTAGATCAATTAGGATTTGTATGATCTTACATTGACCTCTGATGGGCCGACAAGTACAATAAATATAGCATGTTTTTAAGGTGAGATTGGCACCTTCTTATTTTAGTTGCGAAATATGATAAAGAATGAAGCATATCATGTAAGTCCAAAATTAACCGTACCTAACGTATTTCAATCTAATTGATACCCAAAATCTGGATCATTGATTAGGTAGAGATTCTAAATGGGTTTTTTTTTCATGTATATCCTCCTAAACGTTTAAATTTACATAAATATCCTTTCAAAATTGATATTTACTTGTATGCCCTTATAAAATACTTGTTTGACATACATACCCTTCTTTTTTCTTATTTTTTGCAAATGTATCCATATTATCTAACACCGTTAAAAAAAATTAATGATTTAAAATTAAAATGACCGAAATACCTTTATGGATAGATGTGCAAAAAGAAAAATTTATGAGGGTATATATATAAAAAAAAAAATTTATAAGGATATTCATGCAAATTTAAATATTTGGAAGGGCGTACATGCAAAAAAATCTAGTTTTTATCTATTTCATTTGGATGGATTCGAATTATCTTTCTCTATAATATAATAACATATTACATAATATAACTATATAATGATGATATTATATAATATATTATATATTAGAATATTAGAATACTATATTATATTATATTTTAAGGCAAAAATGGGATGACTCATCAAAATTTTGTTTATTATATAAAACTTTCCATAATTTTCAAAAGCTAGCTTCATATATGCTACTACTAAGCCTTAATTGCATCCTCCAACAATCCTTTCTTGGTTTAGAGGTATTAGGTTTTTAGAAAATTAGATATGTCGGTGATTATGATTTGGGAGCCAGGTGGAAGATAATGGATTGGATGGATTCCACCAAGACATGTTATTTTCATATATAAAGATGTAATTTCATAATTCTTATTAATTTTTAAATTTTAAATTATATTTTAGCTAATGGCATTAGAGTACCATTATGTGGAGGGTATGTATGCAAAAATAAAGCTTTATGAGAGTATGCAGACAAATATTAATTTTGAAAGAGTATTCAAGTAAATTTGAATATTTGAGATCATATAAGCGTGAAAAATATAAAAAATAAATTAGAGTTTTTTTGCATGTATATCCTCCTAAATATTTAAATTTGCATGAATACCCTTGTCAAATTGCTATTTATATATATATCCTCATAATTTTTTTTTTTACACATCTACCCATAATAATATTACGGTAATTTTAATTTTAAATCATTAATTTTTTTAACGATATTAGATGATATGGATACATTTGCAAAAAATAATGAAAAAGAAGGGTATATATGCAAAACAAGTATTAGATAAGGGCATATATGCAAATATCAATTTGAAAGGATATTCACGTAAATTTTAATGTTTAGAAGGGTATACATGAAAAAATCTGATTCTAAACTGAGGCTCAAACTTTAATTGTTAACTATGTTTGGTATCTATCTTGCTTAATTCTATCCAACATGACGAAATCTCACCAAACACAATGAGACCCAACAATAGTAGTTCAATATTCTTGTCTGGCCTGTTAAATTTTGACATGATTCAGTTCATCAAGTGACTAGGCCAGATCTGGATATCAATGGTAGACCCAAATCTTGTTCATGTCATAACATAATCTGGCTTATGGATTCCCCAATGCCATGACCATGGTGTATTTTATAAATGTGCGCTGAGGGATGGCTGCTATTTCAGAAAGTCTTATGTTGCTTGTTGTTCGGATATGTGGTGGGGCAGGTCATATGCAATCAATGAACATCTACTTTCAATCCAGCTAAGAGTACTATAATGATCAATCCCATGGAATGATAGGGAGATGCAGGCATGAATATTCACCATGTTCAGTTTTTATATTCTTACCATGGTTAGGTGCTGATTTTTACTGGCTGTTCAGTTGTAGTTGTCACAGCTTGATACTAGGAGTACTTGCATAATTCTAGATACTAGCCATGCCTAGGCTTGGACCTGCAATTGTCTGTTTGACTGACAACTTACACTGGGACAAGATGGCAATGGCAATGGCCATCATCTAATGTTTGCATTATGGAAAGGTATATGATGATGATTTGTTTTGTTTACTAAGTGTACGTTGCTTTAACAATTAGAAATCTTAATCATCTTGTGCCTCTAGGTAAGCTACGCAAGCCATCTTGTCATCCATCATTCTTTTTTCTCTTTTGAAGAATATAAGCCAGCAGGTCACAGGTTCGAGGCATGACTTTATGGAAGACTCGATTAAATTTAGGGATTATTCCTTGAGATCCATGACAGTTGGGTGAGTGAGAGGCCAGGATCCTTTCCCGTTCTGACCAGTTGGCTCCTTAGTGGTGTCGGGTCGACATATTCATCCTTGGATGGAGAAAGGCTGTAAAAATCTAGTATCTTGAATCGAACATTTCCCGGTAAGATGGGGACCTGCGGAGATAGCTATGCCAGATTTATCCCCCCTATCCCTTTTATGTATCAATATATATATATATATATATATATATATATATATATATATATATAAGCCATGAAGTTATTGAGAAGTTTAACAGTCTTTTTCTTGTCCTGCCCCCATAGACATTTAGACTTACCCCACTTCCCCAAAGGCAGCAGAAGAAATCATTTGGTAGACTAGCTAGTTGGTTGTGAGAATAGCATTGGTATATAAAAAAATGTTGATCATGCTTCTTGGCCCCGAGTCCACCTTTGTCCATCCATTGCCTTATCAGATAAACACACATTTGGTTCAGACCTCTCTCTCCCTAAAAGGAGATAAAGGAAAGGTGGTGAAGAAAAAGAGAGTCCACTTACCACTTCTAAGAGAAAAACGTAGAATTTCAAACATCACATCCATTGCACATCGCAGCATAGTTGGTAATATAGGACATGTGTAAATGAACATTCACAATGGTGCATATAGAATTCTAAAAAAAAAATCAAGAAATATAATTAGTAACTACAATTTATGATTTTTTTTTCTAAGGCGTAAGGTTTGCCCCTAAATTTACTTCATGGTCTCCTTGAGAGTTATTTTTAAGAAACTGAACTTATTGTAAAATATCTCAACATAGAAAATTATAAAACACTTGTGAATTAGACAAAGGAAAAAAAAGTGTGATTTAAGAACAAACCTTAAAATGTGGAAAGTGTGTATTATGTGCTTACTGTATGGTAATGTTTGTAATGCCTATGCTCATTTCTTTTAAAAATCTAGTATGGCTAAATTATTTAGATGAGAGGACCTCATTATTTTGCTGATAATTCTTGAAGTCATGTATAATGGTATAGATTATAAAATAATGCTAGGCTTTTCAAGTCTATCCTTGTTTATTTTGACTTGCTTGTATATCTTTTTGATGCGATTGTGGACAGAACCTGGCAATATTCAGCATGACCAGAATTAAGGGTCCACAGTACAAATATTACTATACAGTACACACAGCATTATTTAACCTTATTGTGTTGGTTTTACATGACATACTATATCAGCTCCTGCTCCTGCTATCCTCCAGGTATATTCAACGTCAATGGTGGTGCTGTTAACAATGGTTTTATCAATATTCCTTTTTAATTTCAAGCCTAGTGTGCAGGTAAGCCTCAGGACATCTAGGTGAAAAACTGAAATTTTGATGTCAATGTGGTTGTTATTATCATCCGTTCTGTCCTATGACAAGTTGTGAAGGTTCATATACTGGTTTAGTTGTGTGTTAAACATGTTAAATGTCTTCTTATCTTCATTTTGCAGCTCTTCTTGGGGATAATTATCTGCATGATTTCATTACACATGTACTTTGCTCCCGTGCACATGCTTGTGAATTTGCCAGTGACCTCAAAGAGGCCAACTGGCACACTTAAGGAAGTTGTTGTCCAACAAGCAGGAGAATCATGATGCTAGATATCTTAGTAACAGATGACATTGATTCAATTAGCCAGAATCTGGTTCCAACATCCCCCCAACTCAGCTCCCATGTGGACCCAGTGTGATGAAAAAACCAGGTGTGAAGACTTCGTAGCTTGCAGCATCAGAGAATGCAAAGATCTGACTGTCTGTTCGTTGAGCAAGCAGCCCTCAGCCTGCATCATCAAGCACCTTTATTTGAAAAAATGCATGGTCATTCTGTAAGGCATACATTATCTAATTGCACTTAAAAAGTACAAAAGTACGTAGCGTTTCCACTAATTTTGTGCTAAGACCTTAGAGGGGGATCTTTCTGGGAAAGAGAATGGTCCCTTTTCTTTTTAAGGGCATGATTGAATATTTCTATAGGATTGAGTTGAAATTTCTTTTTTATATTCATGGATTAGAGTGTAGTATAATTCTATACCAACCATAGGTTCTTTTTATTCTTTCAGTAATCCAAAAGCTAGGATATTAGGTTTAGACTGATACGAGGCAAGGGACCTGATTTCTATGGGATTTTTAGCTTAATTCTGTAAGAATATCCGAATAGGTTTTGTTAAGATATTATTGAGGGTTGGTTGGTTGGACGAGAACAGCACAGAAGTGGGAATCAGATCGGTACATTTTAGCATGACAATTAAGAGCATGGGCAAACATTTTCAGTATTACACGTATAAACACTTGTCTTATAGAAAAAGTTTCAAGTGTGTTAATCAATTATTTTTCATGAGGAGCGAAAGTAATAGAGCTTCCAGCCGAGAGTGGTGGCAATGCCTAAGACCTTCTTCAGGGTTCTTTACGAGCCTGGCCCGAGGATATCCTACAATTTAGGATGCAGCCGGGTTTAAGATGTCCTGGAGTTTGGCCCAGCAAAAGTCGGCCTACGTGAATCCCTCTCAGGGGCCCTTGATCGCGTAATTTCTTATGTACGTCTTCATTGAATATCGTATCCGGACCTTGCGGAAAGCTATCGATTCTCGGATATGGATCTCATCTACCTTTAAGCGGCCATTAAGACCAATTATGTGCTTGCAGTGTTTCTTCGAAGCTGATACTTCCTGAGGATTTCATATGGTTCAATGTTGAAGAGTGTTCTCATGAGATTTGCCGCCGAGTCTACTTTCATCAAATTGTATAAAATTCTTTTACGGTGAAATGGAGCAAGCTGCTGGTGTGTAAATATGTTGGTAGA
The DNA here is from genome assembly GCA_021397845.1 of Areca catechu. Taxonomy (NCBI): domain Eukaryota; kingdom Viridiplantae; phylum Streptophyta; class Magnoliopsida; order Arecales; family Arecaceae; genus Areca; species Areca catechu. Next base: position 171,817,883 of record CM038042.1, on the reverse strand, counting down.
GAAGGTGGGCTTTTGCTTGCCTTTAGAGGAACGATGACACAAAGTTGGTCTTATAGCTCAATAATAACCAAACCGCTTGTATGCCATACTAAAAGCTAGAGAGGGATTTCATGTTCGTTGTTGAGAGGCCTTTTCTAACCAATAAAAAAAAAAAAAGTGGGGGATGTGACTTAATTCAAGCCGCTCACCGCTTGACTCGAAGGCATCAACTATGGGCAGGTGTAATATAAGACAATGTGTCTCTAGGCAGAACAAACCTCGCACCGTGTATATCATGCCATTCAACTCATTTCCTTTCTATGGGCAATCACTGCAACAAAAGCATGATGAATGGAGCATGCAGGAAAGAGACAAGATGGTTGGCGTGGAGTACCGTTGCATGATGCATCCAATGTAACGTATTCAATGTAAGGTATAAATTTTTGTCTTTGAGCTTTTCCAGGTACTGTTATAGGATTTTTTTTCTTTGCAGTCATGGCTTAACTCAACGACACCAACGTTCAACGATTATAATCCAAGCAATCGTGTTCTCGAGCACTTTGAGTACTAGCGAGTCATTTACTGATTGATCCACATGGTGGGGCTTGAGTATCACGGCAACCTCCATGGCACCCTCGGCCTCGAGATGGCAAGGAAGAGCGGCCTCGAGGAAGATCTAATAATTTAAATTCTCATTCAAAGAGATTAATAGTAAGATATTAATTAATATTTTTGATTCTATATAAATATCCCAGAATTATCCGGTATAAGATTGATATAGGACTATTAACCAAAACACCCATGTATAACCTATTTACACCCTTTGCATGGGTCAGGACAAATCTTGAAGCGTATGTACAATGGATCTACATTCTTTGCATGGACCGGGTCCAAGTAGACCATGACAAATCTCGGAGCATATGGACAATGGATAACACAGAGATTGACAAAATAGAGAAGATAGGGGGATAAATCCGGTATAGCTATTCCACGGTTACATCTCGTGATCTATTGATCGTGAAGCAAGATCCCGATCAATTGGATTATTATTTTGATGATGAAAAAATATATTTTAATATATATATATTTTCATTCCTTGGAACATAGATAATATATTTAAAAAACTCTATAATAGTTATGTCGTTGACAAATTTTCCATCAGAACATCTCATATAGAGACCGAACAAACTCGAAGTGATGCTCCGATCACCACCCTTGACAGCGTTAAAAGTAGTGCTTAGATGACCTACATATATGGCAGACACGAAACCAAAGTACACCAGCGGCACGCAAACAACATAAGCCGATGATTCCGCGAAGCGAGACTGTATGACTGGGAAAAGCAGTATTGCTGAATATAAGCGATCATGAGTCGGAGCAGCAAGTCGGCAGTCTTAGCGAGTCCAAAGGAAGGCCCCCATGGCGAAGTCCCTCTTCTGAGCGAGGTCGCCGAACACGGGCAGCCCGTACTCCCTCAGGACGCAGTCGATCTTCCACTCGGGCATCGTCTCGTAGTCGGCCTTGGTGTACCTCGGGTAGTGGAGGGGCATCCGGAAATACCCCCCGCATCTCTCCTTCGCATAATGGATTGCCCCGTTGGTCTCGGCCTGCTTCTTCTTCGTTAGCCACTCCATGCTTCGATTCTTCTCACCCTCTGTTTAATTTTCTCCTCCTCCTCCTCCTCCTCCTCCTCCTTCTCTCTCTCTCTCTTCGATATCTAAATGCTAACTGGAATGGGATCCTTTATATAGAGGGAGACGCAGGTTCAGGAGAGCACGGCAAGCCAACAGGCATCCGGGATCTAACATTAACGGGCGGGAAGAGAGGATGGTTTCCCAGAGCACACGGGATCTACATTCCTGCGTCCTATTGAAGCCAAGATCATGATTAAAGACAAAAAAAAAAAAAAAATCACAAATTAAGTCGTAAAGTTTTCTCCATCTCAATACAGGGAAGTTCGTGAAAACAGCGGGCTGTTCTTTATGCAATCTTTCAATTTTATATTTATAGTAGGAGATATTATAATAATTTAATCTTTCTGGATTACATAAAAAAATATTGTAGAGATTAGTCTTTAATTCTATAATTAAAGAAAGGGATACTATAAAAAAATTTTCTCTTCTTTGTTTGGGTCTCCTACTTTTAAAATTGAAGAAAATATTTTCTTAATTTTATTTTCTATTCTAAAATTATAGAAAAGGATGCTCTCTCGATTTTATATTCCATTTCAAAATTATAAAAGAAAATATTTTTTAATCTTTTATTTCAAAATTATAGAAGAAGATATTCTCTTGATTTTATCTTTCATTCCAAAATTATGAGAAAAAATACTAAAAGAATTTTTTCTTAGTTTGATTTTCTAAAGTGGATGAGGGGATATTCTTAATTCTTAGATATAAATTTCAAATATAAGATTAATGAAATGGAACGAATTCTTAAATAATTAATTCTCAAAATTTCTTTATGCTCAACAATCCTAGCTACCTTTGTTGTGAATCTGGTGCCCAGTTTATGACTAGGATGGTATTCTAGGTGATTTGGATGGCTTGATGGCAAGCGTTAATTATTGAGTTGGGTGCACCTTGTTTACTTACCATACCTTATATTTGATATTGTTACTATAAGAACAAGGACTAATGGACCCTTTCTGGGCCAAAGTCGGTAGTCCTAGCTGACTTTAATCCAAAACAAAAAAAAAAATATTGAAACAGGAGACTTCGTTCCCTGCACGTTCAAGCCAGAGGTTTGTCGAAGGAATCAGGAGAATGCCACGGTAGGGTGGGATTGTGGAAGGCTCTGTGTAGGCCGAGCCAAAGAAAAGAAAGGAAAACAGAGAAAGAAAAAAAAAGAAGAAAAGAAAAAGAAAAAGAAAAAAAGAAAAAAGAGAAAGAGGAGGGAGAGAGGAGAGAGAAGAGATTATATTACATTCTATAATTATACCAAGATTAGATTTCTAGAATAATTCAAATGCTAAAATAACATAATGTAACTCTAATTATATATCTATATATCAATTATTTAGTCTCGATGATATTCTTTCAAAATTAAGTTTAAGAAATTAACCCAATGTTTTATTTGTGCAAGCCTTCTTACTTAGCACAACCCTTGAGACTATAACATATACCCATCAAAGAAAACTAAATAAACTTTTAGTATTGATAATTATTTTAGGATATTTAACCAAAACCCTAATTCTACCTCACTCTTACTAAGTCATCTTGATCTTAAACCTGGCTTTGATACCATTAAATATGTACGCCCCAGCACCCTAGCCCGAGACCCGAGCCAGACGTATGACAAATGGCTGCATATCCTTCTAATTCCATCAAATATACAAGGCCTACCTTTTAACTTTTACTTCCTTCAAAATAACAAAATAATAAAAATAATAGTGAGTCTAATTCCATCAAATATACAAGGCCTACCTTTTAACTTTTATTTCCTTCAAAATAACAAAATAATAAAAATAATAGTGAGTCCAACTTTTTGACCATTAAACATAATAAATAAATCAAACTCATCAAAAATTCCTTTATTTTGTAAGCTCCATACAGCAGGATCCTAAGCCTGGCTACCATATCATCTGAAAAATGAAGAAAATATATAATGAACTAGATGAGCCTAGTAAGTTATCATAATATCTAGTTTATAAAATATAAAATTTAATGATTATCCATAAAACATAAGCAGATAAAATATGTCCAACTAATCAATATAAAATTTTCAAGTATGCACATTTGATAACAACATATTTCTAAAAATAACCAAGGATGGCCATACACTCCCACTCCTGCTCTCCTAGTCTCTCTGACTATGGCCATGACCAGCCCATGACTAGTCTTGAAAGAGACTAGATCTTGACTACACATACCATTCATTGATCATATACCAATAATAGCCCTACTAAATGTCCAAAAGAATACTAGCTCTAATATTATATAAGAAAACATACATCCTCATATTTACCAACAATTGCCCCGCCTAGCTAGGCCTTGAAGGAAACTAACTCTTGACTACATATACCATCCATCAATCATGTACCATTGATTATCTGACTGAGATCCAAAAGGAGACTAGATCCTAACTCATGTGATCATAGTTAGACTAGGAAGTATTACAACCGATAAATAACATATATTTTGATACAAAATAATATAATTATTTTCAAAATAAATACATATTTAATTCAATATTTTGTCAAATTATGTCCATGCATAACATATATAAAGTACTTATATGAATAATTAAACTTTTAAATCAAATCAAACAGAGCAAAATATATTAGAAGTAGAGATAATTTATAAAAAAATTGATTCTATCAGGGACACGTGACTAAATCTTAGATCTGGCACTCCTCTACTGACAAAATAAGTTAATTTCATGGTTAATTTTAAGTTTGAAAAAAGAAAAATAGAACGATGAGAGAGACTCTCGGTCATGTCAAAGTCTAAATCCAGTTATGGGTTTGATCCGAATAGTTGTTGGATCCGATTTATAAGAATCAGTTTTGATTGATGATAGATAAAACAAATTAAAATCCAGTAGATTAAGGTTGATCTCCTACATTTTATTTATTTATTTATTTTACTCTTTATCTTCTATTTCTCTCTCCTCTCACTCCTCTTTTCTTTATCCTCTTTTTCTCTCTTTTTTTTCTTTTCTTTTCTTTTCTTTTCTTCTTTCTTTATTTTCCTCTCTTCTTTGGCTCGACCTGCATAGAGCTTTCCATGGTCTTAGAGAATCGAGGAAGGGGGAAGGAAGGTTTTACCGGGGTGGCTCGACAAAGCATGACCATAGAAGGCATGGGGTCAGGGCAGTGTAGTTGGCAGTAATCTGTTCACCAATAATGGAACTGAAAGAAGAAAAGAATGGGGCATTGCCCCTTGCTGCCACCATGATAGCTTCCAAAAATCCAAAAAGAAGGCAAGGGGAAGAAGGTCATACCAACGAGGCATCGATGATAGGGATGCAGCCGGTGGTGATGGTTCCTGGTAGCCAAAGAGAATGATCGAAAGGCTTCAAAATTTTAGGACCAAGGAGGGTAGAGGGGTTAGGGAGGATTTTGGATGGCAATAGCTTCACCACAATGGCTCTACCGCTTCGGAGCTAGGGAAGACGGAGGAGATAGGTGGAGGGCTCGATTCTTGCTTGATTAAAGATAATGAAGGGGGGGTTTTAAAAAAGAGGTACAGAGGAGATAATCCTCAGCTTCCCATGAATAGGTCCAGCCATTCGAGAGTCCCGCCAACCCTATCACCCCTCCGGCCATCTCCCACCCTACCATGGCGTCCCTTGATTCCTTCGGCAAACCTCTCGCTCAAACTAGTAGGGGAAGAAGTCCCTTGTTTCAATATTTTTTTTTGTTTTGGGTTGAAGTTAGCTGGGATTATCGACTTCGATCCAAAAAGGGCCCATTGGCCTGGGTTCTCATAGTTACAAACCAATATGATCTAGCCGATAAAATGGTAGGAACATGTTAGATTATATCCAATTTGCATGATGCATAGGCTGACCGCTCTCCAAACCTTTGAGCTGACTTTAAAATCAATCTATATTTGAGTGAAAGATCATCATTCGACCAACCACTTATCTTAGTTATCTATCTCAGTCTTGAGCTAACCTAAGGTGAAATACTGAAATCTATATAAGGCAACTTCCATAATGGGCTTATAATATCGATCATTGAGTTGAATTCAAAGCATTCCATTGCCACAATGGCTTCCATGGCTGACTAGTTCTATAACGAAACATATTCTCCATTACCTTTTATAAGCTGGCAATTTGTTCCAACATAAGAAGATTCTCCACTCTAACAACCAGTATCATCCCAACAACCCGATTATTTGATCAAAATGGATCAAGTGGTCATGAAACTAACTGACAAAACAACCCTCCATAAAAGAGAGGGAAAGGGGATCCAAGAGAGACTCAAGTTTTAAATTCCGAACTCTCACCTATCATTTTTCCTTCTTATTGTTTTTAAGTCTTTAGTCGACTCAATCATCAAAAGGTCCCTCACCAGAAAACCCCCTCTCAATGTGCATCGGACTTTCCTTGCAAGTCCTAAGTGGCTTTAATAAGGCTATCTCGATCTTGATCCAATCTCCAACCAATCAGGAAAGATGTTACTGTCATCTTGGTCCAGGGCATCATAGCAATAGATATGAATAATAGATTGAAGAAAGGATAAATAGATCGAGAAGAAGTGGATGGATGAATCTTCCATCCATGTTGTGTTGAAATATAAAAGAATAGATGAAAATGATTTTCTCCTCTATTTGGTATAGAAGGAATAAAATTAATGATGGATAATATTTGCATGACATTTTTACTAAAGTAACCTTTGATTAAAAAATATTATTATTGTCAATTTATAATATTCATTTGTACAAAAAATGTAAGCAATATATAAACTTTTAATCTTTATAATTTATAATTATATTAAAAATGTATAAAATCTTAATTTAATTTAATTTAATAAATAACTTGATAAATTAATTATTGATAAATTAATATATTTTATATATCAATTATATAAAGAATTAATTAATTTGTAATTTAATTTATATTGTTATTTAATTTTATATAAATAGTTAATTAAAAATAGTAAATATAAATAAAAAATAAAAGATATTTCTGATTTTTAATTATAATTATAATAATTATGTACTATAATTAAAATAATTAGTAATGAAATTCAATAGTTAGTATAAAATTATATATATATAAATGAAAAAAATGAAAAACATTATAGTTTTGTTAAAATGATTAATGAGAGGTAATTTTGTCAATGTAAAAATCTACTCCTCATATACTCTATTCATCCTCCTTTCCATATTTCTAATTTGGAAGGATGAAAATTAATAGAATACGATGGATGGACAATATTTTTTTTTATTTATATTTTTAAAATTTTTTATATTAAATAGTAGGTAAAAGATATCCATCCTTCCAACCTTATCCATTCTTCCCCTCATGATCTCAGCTATATACAGGATTAATGCCATATATTTGTCGGTGCATGGGATGGACTTAGATGCCATTGGCTCGTGACATACTTGGGGGAAAAAAAATTGGAGGCGCTTGTCTTGAAGGGCCAAGATAAGATATATATATATATATATATATATATATATATATATATATATATATATATATATATATATATATATATATATATATATATATATATATATATATATATATATATATATATATATATAAAAGAAAAAAAAAAAGAAAAAACTAATTACGCTGCTTTGAGTACAATAAATAGTTGGGCCTCATACTTGGGCTCTGGGGTCTTTTACAGAATCCCCCGTACTGCCTCGCGACCGCAGATGGTTGCCGGGCCCACGAGATTGAGCTCATAGTTCCATGAAACGAAAACCCACGACAGGCGATCAACCAGTTAACTCTGCAAGGAAGCTAAGAGCTTCCTAAAGCGATGAGATGAGATATGAGGCGCTGCATGGATGACAGCTGTCCACGTTTCTTGGCACCCTGATCACAACAAAATCAGCCGCTTCTCATCTTGTCGTTGCTGGCCAACATAAACTCCTACATGTTCAGTGAACTAATAGTTAAAAACTTTCTCCAAGTAATCATCAGCTATGCAATTTGCATACAAACAAAATGTAATTGGATTGCTTCTAGATTTTATATATGTTGAAATATATTTAATTTCCATCTATCCAATTATATATAAATAAAGAGAGAGAGAAAGAGGGAGATAAATTTGTCCTTTCAAATAGATTTGAAGACAAATCTAATCAGATCAAAATCTTATAACGAAGGTTATATATATATATATCGGTAATTTAAGCCATTGAATATGATTAGCTATATTAAAACTGTTTACATATCAAAAATTATATGATTTGAAAATTCTATTCTACGTATAAAATGATCAAAAAATATATCTAATTTAATTTTATTTAGAGTATCTAATTTTTGACTATTTGATGCATAGGCTAGGGATGGCTTGGATCATCGATGTAGAATCCCCATTATATAGTTTTAACCTGACTGGCACTATATGAAAAATGGGTATAGGCGGTCATTTTTTCTCGATACTAGGATAAAGCATCAAGAGGTGGTGGAAGGCTGCGAACACTTTAAAAAAGCATCAGGAAATCCCGATGCTTTTAAGCATCGACAAATGAAACGTGCCTAACAACGCTTTAAAGCGTCGGGACTTTACTTCCATTTTTTCTTTCTCGTTCCCTCCAGAAATTTCTGATTCTCCATCCCCAAATTTTCATTCCTGCTTATCTTTCCCCATCACCAAAATTTTTCGATTATAAAACATTTTTCCATCAATCCACGCAAACATTGTCACCGACCTCCTCGCGATCCAAGCTCCTCTTCTTTCCCTTCTCCACCATCAGTTTGGTTGTCGCTCTGCCGCCTTTCTTCACAAAAAAATCATATATACTCATGCTTTTTAGCCACGTAAAATACATAGATATGTCAAAGATCAAATTTTGATATATATATATATATATATATATATCAAATATAAAAATATTATAATGTTTTTAAAATTTATTTTTTAATAATTAAATATGAGTAAATCAAATCTATTGATCAATAAATATGGGTAGCTTAATTTTTTTAAAAAATATATTAAATATTGATGAAAAATGATTAGTGCTGAGACCCCCATCAAAAAAAAAAAATCATCCACACCCCACCCCCCACGCTCATTTTCTCGCACGCCCTTCTCTGTCTCACTCGTTTCCGCCAAACGCTAGCTGCCACCCTACCCTTGCCCCCGTGCCACCCCCTGGCTCCCCCTACTAGCTACCACCCTCGGCTTTGCGTGACCCCATCGGTGCCCCAGCCCCACACCCCACCCCACCCGACTCGATGCCCCCCACCCTCGGCTTCGCGCAATCCCCCCTCGGCACCACCCCTCGGCTCTGCATGATCCTATCGGGATCCCCCGCCACTCGATGTGTAATACGTGGCCCAAAATTAAAATTTAAAAAAAACCTGAGAAGAAGACTCCTTCCCTTCCTCCAATAAAAAATGATCGTATCCCTTCCACGAACCCCCATCACTAGAAAGATTCCTTTCTTGTTTTCTCCCACTGGATGTCAAGGCCATGGAAGCATCAAACATGCTCACCAATATTGGAGTAGTGGGCATCACTAGAGTTTGAGGCAAGCTAGGCCCTCCTCCCTCTCCCTATTCTCCCCCTTTGGCCTCACACCATGTCTCTAGTCAATAATCGCCGGGATAATCCTTAAAAAAAAATAAAAAAGAAAAAAAATGACTGTTACCTTGATTTTTTGATGTCGCCATCGCCGTTGGACATTGGACTGGGACCAGAGGCCGCACCGCCATAGATTGCAGCCTCGGTCATGTTCCTTTGGATTGGAAACCTTCAAGTCATGAGAGAAAAATAATAATGAAAAGGAGAAAGAAAAATAATAAGAATAAGAGAAGAAAAGAAAAGAAAAAAGAAAAGAAAAGTAAAAGAAAAATAAGAAAAGAAAAAAGAAAAATAATAATGAAAAGGAGAGAGAAGAAGAGAGAGAAAGAAAAGATAAAGACGAGGGAGAGAGGAGGAGAGAGAAAGAGGAGAGAGATAAGATGAGAAGAGAAGAGAGAGAAGAGGAAATAGAGAAAAAAAAAAAAAGCAAGATAGATAATTAAATATTTAAAAAGGAAGATCTAAAAGTGTCTTTCTTAAAAATTAGGAAAGTTGTGAAGTTAAGATTAGAAATCAGTGGATAGATCGCTGATGAAATCTGAGTAAAAGATTCTTGATTTATAATTACTACACCATAGAATTATTTATTCATATTAAAATTATTATTGTAGGAAGATAATTTTCTAGGCAGGAGGGCATTGAACGAGTTCCATAGTACCTAAACCGAAGATCCAGGTACAAACTGATATTGGACATGTTAAACATATCTTCAGTAAAGGTAAGGGTTCTTAGATACAACCACCAATTTATATGTATTTTTACATTGCATGTATGATCCTCGGATATGATCTATGGCATGTACGATTATTTATGTCCTGTATGTTTTCAATTTTTCATAGTGTTTAATTATTTTATAAATTATCAGTATAATTATTTATAGTTTTGTATAATATATTTGAATAATTTGGATTGTGGTATTGATTATTGAAAATCTTGAGAAGACATGATTTGACAACATGTTTGAGATTTGATAAAATGATAATCAAGAAGAGGTATTTGGACTAGTCATACTAAATAAAAAATTATCAAGCCATGGATGGATAATACATGGAATAGCCAGTTTCGAGCGGATAGTATGTCGGACAACCGAGTCATGTACTTAGTACGTAGAATAGCCAAACCATGGGCTTAGTACATGGAATAGCCGAGCCACAGACGGATAGTACGTGGAATAGCCAGTTACGAGCAGATAGTACATAGGACAGCCGAGCTATGGACTGATAATACGTGGAATAGCCAAGTCACGGGTTGATAATACGTGGAATAGCCAAGCCACGAGCTGATAGTACATGGATTAGCCTGGCCATAGGAGTTAGTACATAGTCGATCTTGAGATTTGCCAATCATGAGCTGGAGCGTGACATGATTAGTTCAAAATCTTAAAAGATAACAGTAGTCAATCCGGATCATATTAATGAGATATGGATAATAAGAGGTGAAATCATAATTAAGTATAAAGTGAGATTTTACTGTGGTGTTTTATTTTTTAATGAGATGATTGTTTGATATTAATTGATGCATGTAGTTATATATATTAATATTGAGTTATCCTAATTACTTGATATAAGATTTTGATATTTATGTTCCGTTGATACTGTCTAATATTATTTTTAAATTATATAATATTATACCGGTATAAATATATGAAGATTTTTAATGAATTATAAAGTTTATATTTTTTTATTTTTAAAATTATCAAATTAATTCGAGCGCGACAATAATTTGGATTTACGAATGAAAGAAGGATAATATCGTATGTGGCCAATCACTCGGATCCGATCTTGTGGATCGATTGGCATTCTGCTCCTTCGCAATTACGGGATATTTCGTTATCGAATTATTTTGGGTGTATTCATCTCCGTTTGATGAATACACCGTTTCAAAAAAAAAATAAAATAAAATAAAATAAAAAATAATAATAATAATAATAATACAAAGAGTTTATAATACTGATGGGATGATTTTCTGGGTTCGGGGTGTGACGCGATGCCTGCTCCCCCACCTGGCCAAGGGCGAGGTTAGCGAAGAGGTTGGTTTTGGCGGACGAGGAGGATGGGAAGGGGGAAGGGGGAAGGGGGAAGGGGGAAGGGGAGGAGAGAGTGTCCGATCAGCCGAAGGAGGTAGTGGTTGTCAAAGAGGAGGAAAAAAGAGGAGGCCGAAGGAAGCGGGTAGAGGAAGGCGTAAAGGAGAAGGTGCGGGGGGAAGGAGATGATGGGGAACAATAGCGGTGGATTGAGTGCCAATCCTTGCAGCGTAGGAAGAGGAAGGAAGCACTGCTTCTTTTCTGGAAAGGGTATATGCCTCCTATTTTCTTTGTAGGCCTCTCTTTTAAAAAAAAACATAAATTTCTTCCTGTTAAAAGTCATTATTGTTTATGATGTTTTTGTTATTGTGATAGAATTCGTTGGGTCTGTTGTTAATCTTCCGAAATCTTGTTTGCAAAGTCTGAATTCTCACCGTAGCTGCTCATATATGCAATGAATCTGTTTCGAACTTAAATTTTTGTCCGCAGAATTATTCTTCAAATTGCACAGCTTTCATTGTTTGTTACAAATTCTGAGTTTTAATTTATTCATTGTCCCTGCATCCCCTTTGTCTCTATATTTGAAGAGTAACAGGAACTTGTTTTCCCATGTCAGATGCATAATTTATAGGTTTCTATCTTCTTTTTCAAGTGTAATGCTCTCTTTTTTTTTTTGTAATACTGCTGGTCACCGGTCTTTTTTATGCGTAGTCTTATATACACATGTTAAACATAAACATAAGCTTAAACATAAAATCTTCTTGTCAACGTAGGGTCACCTATGTTGACCATACATTGCTTTGGGATCTGGGTAGAAGAGTTCAATCTGCTTCTTATATGCCTTGTTTGCAGGGCATCTCAAGCTAATTCTAGAATGTATCATAATGCTAGAGACTGATATTTTGTTTGATGATTGAGAGTTGTATTTTAAATTAACATTGTTAAAAATTGAGAAAGAATGCTTGGGTATAGCATTTATATCCTTTCTAAGAATATGATAGTTATTCATCATACTGCTTGGGTTTGAATCAAAGACCTTTCACTTAAAGAGGTGAGTGTGAACCAGCTGAAGTACCAGCTGAAAGTTTTTTTTTTTTAAAAAAGGTGAATGATTCTGCGGCTAATGTGAGCATTGGTGGTATTGATCCATATTTGTAACTTATGATCAACCTGTTTCATCCAATATTGTAGCATAGTGCACCAATATGCTATGAAGCATGCCTGTATGGTTGTATACATAGTTGAGTTTCTGATCTACCTGATGCTAAATAATTATTAAATTTAATTTGTTTTCTGTTTTGTCTGTCATATTTCTGCAATCTCTTTTTGCTGTTTCTCATTTGTTGTTCACGGTCTTAATTCATGCTGCTTCTTATGTTGGATGTCTTTAGAGAATTTAATATGCAAAGAACCTCTATCAGCAATCAACACTCAACTTCCACTTTCAGTAAAGTTTAGGACAATGGTTGATTTAGCTTGGGTATGAAACATCTTTCTGTGCTTTGAAACATTGCCATGTCATACCATAAAACAATTAAGTATAGCCTTGATGCAAAAGAAGAAAAAGGTCCTAGCATATTATTATTCACTTGTGTATTTTTCTTGTGAATGCATTGTAGGAATCGAATGAACTGTTGTGCATACAGTTAAAGATCCTAATCTTCTCAAGAAGATTTGTTATTTAATGGTCTTGATATGGCAAGACCACTGGCATGGAGTACACCTCGGATCCAGCTGGCAGCGTAGTGGGTAGACGTCGCCACGTCGGATCTCGGATCTCTTTCTGAGCTCCTTCGCCAGGTGGTTTCCCAAGGGTCGAGCCCACCTCGATCGGGGTCGAGCCCACCTCGGCCGGAGTCGAGCTCCCTCAGCTCCTTCGCCAGGTAGCTTCCCAAGGGTCGAGCCCACCTCGGCCAGAGTCTAGCTCCCTCAGCTCCTTCGCCAGGTGGCTCCCCAAGGGTCGAGCCCACCTCGGTCGGAGTCGAGCTCCCTCAGCTCCTTCACCAGGTAGCTCCTTAAAAGTCGAGCCCACCTCGGCCAAAGTCGAGCCATCTCAGCTCCTTTGCCAGGTGGCTCTTCAAGGGTCGAGCCCACCTCGGCTGAAGTCGAGCTCCCTCAGCTCCTTCGCCAAGTGGCTCCCCATGGATAGAACCTACCTCGACCGGAGTCAAGCTTTCTTAGCTCTTTCGCCAGGTGGCTTTCTAAGGGTCGAGCCCACCTCGACCGGAGTCGAGCTCCCTCAGCTCCTTCACCAGGTGGCTTCCTAAGGGTTGAGCCTATCTTGGCCGAAGTCGAGCTCAGTATCTCAGCTCCTTTGCCAGGTGGCTCCATAAGGGTTGAGCCCACCTTGGCCGAAGTTGAGCTCGCTCCTTGGAAGCGCCACGAAAAAGACGAAGGCGTCAGCATCAAGTCCGCCATTGAAGCCGGCACATCCAGTACGGTGCTCCAAAGCTTGCGAGGTGCGCCTACCATTGTTTGCACCAGTTGGGGAGAAGTGCCTTGATCGAGGCACCGGATCCTACAACCAACCATCTGTACCATCCGGAAGAAGAAGGCCGCATCAAGAACCTCAGACCTGAGGATGGCTACCCCCGGATCGAGGCCCTGCTAAATTTTTCTAGCCATGATAACTCACCGAAAAAATAAGGCTTTCAACATAACTCCCTACTATAAGGAGAAATGACCTCGGGAGTATGGTCAACGGATGCCGTTGACCTTCGAGCATCCCCAGGAGGGAAAAAATCGAGGCAAGAAGCGGGAAGAACTCGTGGTCTAAAAAGATCACCCAACGGGCGAGAGGAAGAAGAGGTGGCTAAGCAAGGAAAAGGAGGAGAAGGAGAGACAAGCACGGAGAGGGCATGGAGGCTGCCGCGAAAAACTCCCTGAGAGGGTCTCGATGGATACAGCTGTCATGGCTCGAACCTTACTCCTCTTATACCCTCCTACTCTATCCTTTATAAAAAACTCTCCTCCGAGCATGGTGACCGAAGAGGGATTCGCCTTGGAGGATTGTTCCTTTTTACCGTCCGTTGACTTGATTGTCGGAGTGCCCCCGTCGGGATTCCCAGCCCGGGTCTCTAACTCTATTTTGCAGGACCGGGAATCGCTGGATTCCGAGAAACAGGGCTGACGTCCGATGCCACATCCGAGTTGCAGGCCATGACGGTAAGGGCGGCAACAGATTGGCGTGCAAGGTAGGGGAAGAAAGCCCCTGTCCGAACAAGCTCCCCGCAACTTTGAGAATAGCTCCGCTCGAAGCATGGTGGTAACTCGCGCGCGGGAAGCCTCCATTAGCCGAGTAGGGGATGTCCCTTCTCCTTTGGGCCCACGTAGCCTAGAAAGGGAGCTTCCCACTCCACCATAGCCGCCCCCGGCAGAGGGCCAGTACGCTGCACTAGCCCAGCAGATGCAGGTTCTGGCCGCAGCGGTGAGGCAGCTGCAGCACCAGCAACGCTCCCTAGTCACCCAGCTGCAGCCGGGGACCCCTGCGGCCCAAGTTGCCGGCCCCCGTGGTAGTCTGCGCTCCATCCAAGGCAGGCTGTCGCATCCACGGGCCACAACTGATCCCGGGGAAGTCACCGGACCCCCGTGAAGAGAAATCATTCCCGGTCGGCTGACCAGGAGAGCCGGTTCCCGGCAGACGGCATTGCCATCGTCAAACGCAGCAAATGCCTCCGGGGCAAGGCTCCTCATCGCGACCATCTTCAACTGTCAACCCCATCTTCTCCAGCGACCTCAGTGGAAGGTTCCACTGACGAGGCCATTAGGCGCATGGCCGAGAGGTGCCTAAAAGAACAAGAGCACAGGCTGGCGGAGCTCTCCCGCCATTTTGCCAACATGCAGGGTTCCTCTAAGGAGCCAGCGGGCTATGATGCCCGACCTCCCTTCTCCCGGGAAATCCAAGAGGAATCGATCCCGAGTCGGTTCCGTATGCCTCAAGTGGATCCCCATGATGGGACCACCGACCTCCTGGACCACCTAGAGAGCTATATGCTTCTCATGAGAGTCCAGGAAGCGACGGACACCCTCCTGTGCATCGCCTTCCCGGCCACCCTTCGGAAGGCCGCTCGAGTCTGGTTCACCCGTCTCGAGCCCGAAAGCATTGACTCCTTCCCGCAGCTGGAGAGGAGGTTCGTGGCCCACTTCGATGCCTGTCGGAAGGTGCCACGAGAGGTGGATAGCCTCTTCTCTATCAGGCAGCAAGATCATGAACCCCTGCGGGACTACGTGACCTGCTTCAAAGTTGCTGCCCTTGAGATCTACAGTCTGGACGAGCTCGTCGCCATGTTGGCGTTGAAGAGAGGGCTCAAAACCTTCCGCCTGACCTACTCGGACAAGATGCCGTCAAAGATATACTCTGACCTCCTCCGCATCCATAAGTACATCAGTGCCGAGGAGGCCAACCGCACCAGAAGGCAACTGGACGAGAAGCCTCCGAAGAAGCCGACCTCGAGAGAAGCACCCGAGATGCGGAGACCTGGGTCATCCACGGACTTCCAGCCGGGATCGAAGCCGAAGGACGGTCCCATCCTAGAGTCGACTTTCACTCCCCTCCTCGCTTCGAGGTCAAAAATCTTGATAAAAATCGAGGGCGAGTGCTACCTACGCCGACCTCCCTTACTGAAGTCGTCAAGCGGTCGTGATAGGACAAAGTATTGTCAATTCCGTCGTGACCATTGCCACGACATCGATAACTGCCGCAACCTAAAAAGGAAAATTGAAGACCTGATAAGGAGGGGTTACCTCGGAAAGTTCGTGAGGGGCAAGGTCCCGACGGAGAGTCAGCCACTTGCAGCTCTTCCCCCTATCCCTGCAGTTGACAATCGACCCACCAAGAAGCCTGTGAGTATGATATGTTGAGGAATAGAACGCGCCCCCAAGAGAGCTTGTGAGGGAGAGTCTGGAAAATGTATTCCCTTTTATGAAGGGGAAAAGAAGTGAGGAAGAAAATATAAATAATGATGGTGTTGTGGTCGAAATGACCATTGCCATGCATCCTGTAAGACGGATTATGGTCGATAGTGAGAGCTCGAGTGATGTCCTTTTCTATGATGCTTTCTCTCGGATGAACTTGTTCTCTGATCAACTAAGGCCAGTGCACACCCCTCTCATGGATTTTACTAGAGATTCCGTGGGAGTTAAGGGAGAGATTACTCTTCCCGTCACAGCCGGGTCACCACCCCGATAGAGTACGGTCATGATGACCTTCACTGTCGTTAGGCTCCCATCACCTTACAATGTAATTCTTGGCCGTCCCGAGCTTAACTTGATGCGGTCATATCCACCAAACGGTTGCTGGTGCAGTTCCCGACCCCCTACGGCATGGGAGAGCTGAGGGGAGCATCTCAACCTGTCCAACATTGCCTGCAAGCCGTCCCTGGAGCCCGGATCGCCGAGCACGACCCCGGTGTCGACAACCTCGACCAAAGGGCGCAGGACCCTAGGGGCGGCCCTGTCGAACGCCTTTTGACGTATCCCCTCGATTCGGACCTGTTGAAGATGGTGCAGGTAGGAGCCCAGCTACCAGAAGAAGAACGAGCTCGTCTGTTGAGTTTCCTCCGAGCAAATATGAATGTGTTCGCCTGGACTGCGGCTGATATGCCGGGGATTCTCCCTGACATCATCACTCACAAGCTAAATGTTGGCCCGAAGTGCCGCCCGATTCAGCAGAAGAAAAGAAGCTTTACCTCAGAGAGGCAGAAGGCGATTAATGACGAAGTGGAGAAGGTCCTCACGGCCGGGTTCGTTTGTGAAGTACAGTACCCTAGCTGGTTGGCGAACGTGGTCATGGTCAAGAAGAGCAACGGGAAATGGAGGATCTGTGTAGACTATACCGACCTCAACCGTGCTTGCTCGAAGGACAACTTTCCCCTTCCGAATATCTACCAACTCGTGGACGCCACCTCGGGGCATCGCTTACTCTCCTTCATGGATGCATTCTCTGGGTACAACCAGATCCGAATATATTCGGAGGACGAGGAGCGCACTGCCTTTATCACGGACCGCGAGACGTACTGCTACAGAATGATACCGTTTGGCCTGAAGAATGCTGGCGCCACGTATCAGTGGCTAGTCAACAAGGTCTTTAAAGACCAGATTGGCTGCAATATGCAAGTTTACGTGGACAACATGCTCGTCATGAGCAGGCCGACCTCGGACCATGTCGATGACTTGGCGGAGACCTTTCACAATCTTCGCCTTCACCAAATGAAGTTGAACCTGGCGAAGTGCGCTTTTGGCGTGGCAGCTAGAAAGTTCTTTGGCTTCATGGTCACCCAGAGAGGGATCGAGGCCAACCCAGAAAAGTCCGAGCAATTCTTGATATGGAGCATCCCATCTCCAAGAAGCAAGTCCAGTGCCTCACTGGCCGTATAACGGCTTTGAGCTGATTCATCTCGCGATCTGCCGACCGCTGCCAATCCTTCTTCAAGGCACTGTAAAAGGTGCATAACTTCACCTGGACAATGGAGTGCCAGGAAACCTTCGAGGAGCTGAAGAAGACCCTGGCATCACCACCACTGCTCTCCCAGTCGGAAGATGAAGAAGAGCTCCTCCTGTATATGTCGATCATCCTGGGAGCTGTCAGCTCGGTCTTGGTCTGCACAGATGGGGACGGAGTCCAGAGGCTGGTATATTATACTAGTAAGTTTCTCCGCGATGCCGAGGTCAGGTATTTTCGCTCCGAGAAGTTAATTTTTGCACTAATTATGTTTGCCCAACGTCTCAGGCCTTATTTCTAAGCACACCCGATCGCGGTTTTGACGGACCAACCGTTGAAGGCCATACTCAGCCACCCCGATACATCCGGACGTTTGGCGAAGTGGGCGTCGAAGCTCAGTGAATTTGACAACACCTACCGGTCGAGGTCATCCATGAAGGCACAGGTACTGGCTGATTTCCTGGTTGAGTGCGCAGGCCTGGATAAGGAGCCAGAGGAGATCTCCCAGGAGCAATAGACGGGACCTGAACCGGAGGGGGATATCTGGGTCCTGCATGTGGACGGAGCATCCAACGCCGGGAAAAGTGGAGCCGGACTCATTCTCGCCAACAGCGGAGTCATCACCGAGTGTGCACTCCGTTTCCAATTCGTAGCCACCAACAACCAGGTACAATACGAGGCGCTTCTCGCGGGACCGAGAGTCTCTCGCGAGCTAGGCATACCTAACCTGAAAGTTTTTATCAACTCACAATTGGTGGCCAGGCAAGTCTCGAGGGAATTTGAGGCCCGGGACCCTCAAATGCCGAAGTACCTGGAGCTGGTATACACAAGTGCAGCGGGCTTCAGATGCTTCAGCATCTTCCATATTCCTTGTGGAGAGAATGCTCGCACTGATGCCTTCTCCCGGCTGGCAACCCTGTCGGACTCGTCCTTGGGGCGTGCCTATATCGAGCATCTTCAGGCCCCAAGCTATGAAGCGCATGGGGAAGTCCAGCAAGTCATCCCGGAGGCCAGCTAGATGGACAAGTATATCGGTGCATCACTGACGGTACCTTGTTCGAAGATCGCATAGAGGCCGGCCTCATCAAGAGGAAGGCCACACACTTCGTGCTGATGGATGGACAACTCTATCGAAGATTCTACTCCTACTCACTCCTAAGGTGCCTGAGACCCTCGGAGGCGGCCTTCGTACTTCAAGAGATACACGAAGGCCTCTGCGGAAATCATGTTAGGGGCAGGACGTTGGCATACAAGGCCCTCCGCCAGGAGTATTACTGGAAAACCATGAGAGGATGCAGCCGACTTCGTAAAGAAGTATGATCGCTGCCAGTGCCATGCCAGCGTGCAACGCCAGTCGGCTGCACCACTCTCCCAGCTCTCTGCCCCCTGGCCGTTCGTCCAGTGGGGCATGGACATCCTTGGTCCTTTTCCTCCCGTGTCCGGGCAGTGCAAGTTCCTGATAGTTGCCATCGACTACTTCACCAACTTGGTCGAGGCCGAACCGCTAGCACGGATCACGGAGGCCAACGTCAACAAGGTCTTTTGGAAATCAATCATATGCCGCTTCGGATTCCCTCGTACCATCATCATCGACAACGGACGACAGTTCGACAATCGGGAGTTTTAAGGAGTTCTGTGACGGTCTCAACATCCGTCATCGCTTCACCTCGGTGGCCCACCCTCAGACCAACGGGGAGGCCAAGGTGACTAACCGAACCATCTTCCAAGGACTCTAGACCAGGCTAGACCAAGCCAAAGGTAGATTGTTCGAAGAACTTCCCAGTGTCCTATGGACGTACCACACATCCCGAACGGCCATAAACGAGACACCCTTTAACCTCGTCTTTGGCGCGGAAGCCGTGATCCCGGTGGAGCTAAGTCTGTCCACATTGCGAGTGGAACAGTCCGATGAGGCTGAGAACTCAGCTCGACTCCTACTTAACCTGGACCTCCTTGAAGAAACAAGGGATAAGGCTCGACTCCGGATGGCGTCTTACCGGCAACGAGTGGCCCGGTATTACAACTCCAGGGTGAAGCTAAAGACCTTTCGTCCGGGCGATCTGGTATTGCGGCGGGCAGAAGCCTCCCAACCTCGAGAATGCGGTAAGCTTTCTCCGAATTGAGAAGGCCCTTACAAAGTAGTCGAGGCACTTCCTCATGGGGCCTACTACCTTGCCGAGCTCGATGGAGCCCGATTTCCACGGACTTGGAATGCTAGCAACTTGAGGATGTACTACCAATGATGTAAGACTTCCTCTCATTAATAATAAAATTCTTTTTAGCACAACAGTTGCCTTTGTCTCGTAGGAATGTTTCGCTCGATCCCAGGTCTGGCGATCGAAGACGGGAGACCTAAAAGTCCCGCAAACAATCCGTTGGAACCCAGTTCGGCGGCACCTTAAGCCCGGAAAAAATATGAAGCTCGGTACCTCAAGATCGGAAACTCCTGAAGCCCGGAAACTTACGAAGCTCGGCATCTCAAGACTGGAAACTCCTGAAGCCTAGCACCTTAAGCTCGGAAAGTTACGAAACCTGGCACCTTAAGACCGGAAACTTTCGAAGCCCGGCACCTCAAGATGGGAAACTCCAGAAGTCCCGCACCTGCTGCCCTACTCACAGTCCTGAGATGTCGATCGGGAAACCCCATGAATCCCACCTTCTATCGCCTGGACTCACAGTTCGGTCCCCTCGAACCAGGGAGCTTTTGAAGCCCTGCCTTCGAGCCAAGAGCAGAGGTTAAATTTATCACTGAGGTCAAGCTCCCCACTGAAGTCGCACCCCGACTCCCGGCATGGACGGAAGGACCCTCAAACAGGCCACCGGCCCTGGGCAGGTGCCCGGAGTCCTCCAGCAGGTGCCCCAATTTAGTGCAGATGACCCTCTTGGGGACTTCCAGATTCCTTCTAAGTCATCTGCTATGACTGAGGCCTCCCAGGGAGGATCAAAATTTGGAGCCCCCAGATGGTTGGACCTAGACAAGACCTGAGTTCGTGAAACTGCAAGAAGATAGATGAAGCACAAAAGGAACAGAAGACAAAAATGCAGGGCAGGAGGACACGAAGAAAAGAGACTTCATTGCATAGAGGGTTTACAACTTGAAAGGACCCCCGACAGGCTGGGCGATCCCAAAAAGAAAGCCAAAAACCCTATCCTAAGTACAAAAGTTAAAGGAGTGAAGGGCCCCAGAAAGTCACTGCATTGCCGGCTCCTTCCCAGGTCGGTGCGCCGGCGCGCTAGTATCCCCTTGGACCTCCGCCGGCGTGGCCGTCTGCTCGGCCGGTTGCTCGGCAGTCACTGCCTCTGTTGCCCCCCGACGAGGTCCCCGCCTCTTCCGAGTGCTCCCCCGCGTCGTCGATGATGATGCCCTCTAAGTTGAGCTCCGGAAGGCTGACGCTACCTTCTCCCGGCAGGCTTCGAATTCCTTTATGAAGGAGTCCACGGCTGCCTCGTGGACCTCATCATCGTACTCCTGTGAGGCCCGAAACTTGGGCACGGTCTCAGAGGCTTCTTTCTTAGCAGCCTCCATCAACGCTATTGCCCCCTTGCCTTCTTGTCGGTCGCCGCCAACTTGGCAAGAACTTCATCCACTCGGACCTCGAGGGTTCAGGATCGCCCCTCCAGGCGGGACACCTCCGCCGCGGACTCCTTTACGCGGTGCTTCATTCAGGCCTCCTCCTCGACTAGGGACGCTTCGAGTTCCCTAACACACCCCTCGGCCCTGGATAGGTCACGTTGAAGGGACTTGTTAGTCTCCCTCATCTCTTGCCCCTTCTCCATTAGAGTCTTCACGTTGGCTGCGAGGGAGCCCAGTCGCTTATCCTTCTAGGCCTCCCTCTTCGCCCAGTTGGTGCAGAAGTCTCGGAGCAGGAGCGCATCGGCCCCGATCTGCACCAAAGAGAAGGTTAGTCCCAATGACTCAACTGGAATATTAAAGAAGCAAGATACTCACCGAGAAGAGCTGGGGAATTATGTCGAGTACGGCCACCGTGTAGTCCCTGCCTCCCTTCACGCGGCGGTCCCGGGGCTGAACGGCGTATTCTATCATCCTTTCCACCAGAGCGGGGTCTTAGAAAATCGAGGCGTTCATTGGGACCCCCGTCGGCGCGTGCCGAGGTCCGGAGGGTGACGGTGTCGAGGCTGCATCGATGCTTGGTGGCACGGCCCGTGGAGGGACCCCGGCCGCCAATGTAAGACTTGCCACCGTGGTCGGCGGCACAAGTGGTGCAGCAGGCCGCTCGTCTCCCCTCCCCTCCTCGACCTTGACGATTTCCGGGGAGGGGGCTCGCTGCTGTGGAGGTCTGGGAGCTGGATCAGCTGCCCTCGTCTCTGAAGACGGAATGGGCCCAGACCCCTGCCCGGGCTCTGCCCGGGCCCTCTTCGGCGGAGTCTCCCTGGGCCCGGCCGAAAAGCTCCTTTTACGAGCGGACTCTATCAAACGCTCGGCTGGGTACTTCATTCCTGCAAGAAAGAAGGAAAGAGAGTCAGCCCCAAGTCAAAAAGTAAAAAGAAGAGAAGAGACACATCCAGTAGAGACTCACCAAGTTCTTGGATCGGGTTGATCCCAGCCTCAAACAAGTTCTGCTCCAATAGCAGAACGTCGAGGGAGGGGAGCACGTCACTAATCAACTGAGTGAAGACCTCCCGGTCGGCAGACTCTACTTGGGAGTTGCGGGTCGGGGACCGGTCCGGATCACTCCAGACTCAGTCAACACCCTCGACCGAGACAAAAAAGTATCGGTTCTTTCACCCATTGATAGAAGTGGGGAGGTCGAACCTGAGGCACTTAGGTCGGGACGAAAGAAACCACCACCCATCGTCGGTGGGATGGCGTTTCAGGGTGAAGAGAGTCCTGAACAAGAAAAAATGGGCAACGAATCCGTGGAAGTGACAAAAAACGATGAAGGCTGCAACGACCTTGATGGCATTAGGGGCCAACTGGGTCGGGACAAGGCGTAAGTTGCTGAGGAAGGAAAAGAAAAAAGGATGAAGAGGAAAATGAAAGCCCCCAACGAGAAACTCTTCGTAGATGGCAATCCGACCCGGGCCACTCGAGATGGCCCATTCCCCTAGCCCCGGGAGCGAGAGCTGGATAGAATTTGGGACCCCGTATGTCTTCCGGATCAGAGAAAGGTCCTCTTCGATCATCGTCGAAGCGATGCCGAAAGGACCAGTCGAAGCCGTTGGCACCGGAGGAGTGGTAGTCTTAAAGAGGAAGAAGGAAGAACCCTAGGACTTCCTATAACGATCCTAGTGGGATGCAGGCTCCTCCGGACCACAAGAGGAACCTCGTCCTCCTCATTAGAGGATGGAGTCGTCGGCCGAGAAGGGCCTGCTTCGTTAGGATTGCTGGAGGATCGGAGGGTTCGACCCGGAGGAGCCATTCAACAAAGAAAGACGGGGGACGGGAGACATAAAAGAAGGTTTCGGCCTGCTTGAGAAAAGGGAAGGACTCGGATACTACTGGTTGAAAAGAAGAAGAAGAAAGAAAGAAGAAGAAAAAGAAAGGAAGGATGCAGAGACTGACCTGTTGATCTTGAAGAGAGAGGACAGCCAAGGAGGAGGAAACCCTGAGCCGTCGGCAAGCGCGAGAAGTTCGAAAAAGCGAGTTTGTGGAAAGTCTTCTCTCCTTTCAAAACTGATGGACAGCGGTCGTACGTCCTTTTTGCATCTCCGTCATCAGATCAGTGCCACGTGTGGGGGACGGCCGGTGATGATACTTCGATGCGCTGAAAATCATCTCGGGTCCAGCACCAGTATTTATGTTTCCTCGGACTTGCGGACGTGGCCCCCGTGCATTGGACCTTAAGGCACGATCCACAAAGTGGCGGTGATTGCAGTAATAATGGCACTGGATTTTCGTCCTTCCATGTCAGCTTTGCATTTACTCCTTTCGTCCCAGTCGTGATACTTCGATGGGACTTGAGAGTGGGGGGCAAATGATATGGCAAGATCGCTGGCGTGGAGTACACTTCGGATCCAGCTGGCAGCGAAGCAGGTAGACGTCGCCATGTCGGATCTCTTTCTGAGCTCCTTCGCCAGGTGGTTCTCCAAGGGTCGAGCCCATCTCGGCCGGACTCGAGCTCCCTCAGCTCCTTCGCCAGGTGGCTCTCCAAGGGTCGAGCCCACCTCGGTCGGAGTCGAGCTTCCTCAGCTCTTTCGCCAGGTGGCTCTCCAAGGGTCGAGCCCACCTCGGTCGGAGTCGAGCTTCCTCAGCTCTTTCGGCTGGAGTTGAGCTCCCTCAGCTCCTTCGCCAGGTGGCTTCCCAAGGGTCGAGCCCACCTCGGCCGGAGTCGAGCTCCCTCAGCTCTTTCGCCAGGTGGCTCCCCAAGGGTCGAGCCCACCTCGGCCGGAGTCGAGCTTCCTCAGCTCCTTCGCCAGGTGGCTCCCCAAGGGTCGAGCCCATCTCGGCTGGAGTCGAGCTCCCTCAGCTCATTCGCCAGGTAGTTCCCCAAGGGTCGAGCCCACCTCGGCCGGAGTCGAGCTCCTTCAGCTCCTACACCAGGTGGCTCTCCAAGGGTTGAGCCTACCTCGACCGAAGTCGAGCTCGGCATCTCAGCTCCTTCGCCAGGTGGCTCCCCAAGGGTTGAGCCCACCTCGGCCGAAGTCGAGCTCGCTCCTCGGAAGTGCCACGAAAAAGATGAAGGTGTCAGCACCAAATCCACCATCGAAGCCGGCACGTCTAGTACGGCGTCCCAAAGTTTGCGAGGTGCGCCTATCATCGTTTGCACCAATTGGGGAGGAGTGCCCCGATTGAGGCACCGGGTCCTATAACTGACCATCTATACCATCCGGAAGAAGGCCGCGTCAGGAACCTTATACCTGAGGGCGGCTACCTCCGGATTGAGGCCCTGCTAAATTTTTCCAGCCATGATAACCCACCGGAAAAACAAGGCTCGTAACATAAATCCCTACTATAAGGGGAAATGACCTCGGGAGCATGGCCAACGGATGCCGTGACCTTTGAGCACTCCCAGGAGAGAAAAAATCGAGGCAAGAAGCGAAGAGAACCCATGGTCTAAAAAGAGCACCTAACAGGCGAGAGGAAGGAGAGGTGGCTAAGCAAGGAAAAGGAGGAGAAGGAGAGATAAGTGCGCAGAGGGCACGGAGGCTGCCGCGAAAAACTCCCTGAGAGGATCCCGATGGACACAGCCGTCATGGCTCGAACCTTACTCCTCTCCTACCTTCCTACTCTATCCTTTATAAAAAACTCTCCTCCAAGCATGGTGACCGAAGAGGGATCCGCCTTGGAGAATCTGTTCCTCTTTACCGTCCATTGACTTGATCGTCGGAGCGCCTCCACCGGAATCCCTGGCCCGAGTCTCTAACTCTATTTTGCAGGACCGGGAACTGCTGGATTCCGAGAAACGGGGCTGACGTCCAGCGCCACGTCCGAGATGTAGGCTATGACGGTAAGGGCGGCAACAGGTCTTAACAAGATTGCAAAAGGATCAAATTCATCACTACTAGTTGCTTAATTGCTTGTATCTCCATTGATGCAATGAGTATGGTTTGTTTGAGCATCTCATCTTTTTCCGGTCCGCATACCACTTACTGCAGTGCACTGGAGAAAGAAATACAAGAGAAGTATTTGATGGAGCCTCTTGGGCCTCTGCATTTCACAGCCAAATCTCCTTTGCACATGTATCCAGCCATCTGGTGCCTGATTGTATCTGCTGTTGTTTTTAAGTTTGACTTGATCTCCTTAGGGGTAATATGTTTGACTTGACCTTTGCCTTTCAATGCTTTTCTTTTATGTTCCATCACGTCATGCTTGGTTTTCTTTCATCTCCATTACTTTGCTTACTGCTCTTAGTCATTTGCACACAGTTATGATTCTGTCCTAATTGGTTGGTCATCATTTTGTGAAACGACGTGATATAACTTTCTATGCACAATTTAGAAATGAAACAAATAAATGAATGTGATTTTTGTGGTGCTAATATCCATTCGACTTTTGTGGCAAGGTGGGAAAGCTAAAATTTTAAAACTTGGCTTCTGTCAGGCTTGTGGAGTAACAATTTCATCTGTTCTGCTCCAAATTTTGGAGTTTTGATCAATATAATTAGTAGAAAATTAGAAAAAAGGGATTAAAAATAAGGGAAGTCAACTAACTTATTATGCACGGTTTTGGAGCATTTTTTTTTGTTATACAGAATCTTTGTTAGTAAAGTTTCAGTAGTTTCAGCTGAAATTATTGTTATTTGCCAAATCACTGATTTGATTATACTTAGAAATTGTGGGGCTTTTAGTGCATAACTGTAAACTATAACTGTCTAGCCTTGTCCTGATGGCTTAGATTGGCTTTATGAATCCTTATTCACAAAGCTTGAAGATTTTAGGCATAGCATTTGAAAATCTTTTTCTTCATAATTTTGAGTAAAACTTGCAAACATATCATATTTGGGTTCATATTTTGAAGTATGTGGTCATTTAACCAATGCATAAAGATTTAGAAATTGTATCATTTTTTTAATAAGAAAGCATGCTTGTTGTTGCTGTATTTCTTTATTTGGAATTCAGATGGCCTTAATTGGTCTCCTTGAGGTATCACTATAGGAGGGGCCTCCATGGAGGCTGAGGCCCGAGGAGAGTCCCTACACAATCTAACTCAAAAGGTTCATGTAGGATTCAGGGGCCCCTGACTCATTGCTAGGAGATTTGTGTTGATCTAAATAGCAAGAGCTAGCCATTAATATTAATTATACTATATTAATAATGTTATTTTTTTTATTTTAAAAGAAGTATGATGTGGGAGATGAGTATTATAATTTTGCAATGAAGATTTTGGTGGGGAAGTAGAGAGGGATGAAGTACCATTTAACAAAGAAGTACTTCATCTGCTTGGTACAACGGAGGTTTGTTTTTTTTATCCTGATGATTCTAGTATTGGATCATATTAGGTTGATAAATTTTACATTCATAATTGATGGGTTTATATCTAATAAATAGATTGCTACAATCTGTCCAAGAAAAAAAGAGATATGTTATTATATTACCAATTATGTTCTTCATTTCCTGCATCTACACATGATAGCTGCTGCAATACCACTTTTGTAGCAAATCGCTGACTATTCCTTCTGAACTCAACTACTTATGGTTCTGTTTATTTATTTTGGGGTGAAAAATTATTGCTATTATGTTAACTTTTAAGCATAGATTTTATGTTTTCATTTGATGTGCCATCAGTTGAACATATTAAATTATTGATTTTTAGGTAAGCTCAAAGCAGAAAGAAATAAGTAGCACCACAAGAATGCATGAGAGTATCGATACAAGTTTGCTCTTACAATATCGAGCCAAGATGTTGTTTCATTGGAGCCTCTTTATAATAGTTAGGTTGACTATAGTACTTAGACCAGTTCACATATCAATCAGATTTATAACCTTGTAATATTCTATGGTGCTGCTTTTACATTCTTTGCTTGCTATCTCATCCCTACTTTCCATGAAATTAGATCAACTATTTATGCTAAGCTTTTTTGATTTTGTGTTGTTACTATATTTTAATTACATGCATGTATGTCACACACCCATCCATCCAAATACATATATTTTGTTAATTTATTGCTACATGGATGATAGATTAAATTATGTAGTTGCTAACTTATTTCTTTGGTTTATTCTTTCTGTTCTAGATAGTAGTCCCTAGTTGAGTGCTATAAATGGAAGAAGCAATCAAAAGTCATGATTTTGCATCTCTTGCCAGGCTAACTTGTGCAGACAGCAATCAATTCCATGCAATCTGTTTCGATGCTAGTCCCCCTATATTCTACATGAATGATACGTTACATGGGTATGATATTTTTTCAATTGTGTTGTTGGGATATTCCGGTTCAGCTACGAACCGAACTCCGGCTCAACTGGACGAAGCCCTTCTCTCCGGATCACAGACTTCGGACCAGGAAAGAGGCCGGGCCAATTGCAAGTAGCTCACTGCTTCTCACCGGACTACAACATTCAAAGGCCAGTCCTACGGATAACGTTTTTGGCTTTGACCGAATACTAGATTTCTTATCGACTTCCGAAGACGCGTTCTTCGGTCCCTGCCGTAGACACGATCTCCGATCCCGGGGGAAATATCAGTCTTCGGTCCATGCGAGGGAAAACCTGAAGATTGAACCATAATCTAGTCTTAATAGACAACTGTAATTAACGGTTACAATTAGCATTCTTTATGTCATGATCATGGCGCGCAACTCCAACTGCCACGCCTCCGATCTGATCAGAACCGCTCAGTGACAACCCACGATCGTCAATCATGGGAGAAATTAACTTCTATGATCACCGGAAAAAGAGCAGGCCATAGACCGGAGGCCTTCTTTTAAATAAGGGTAAGAAGGATGGAAGGGGAGGTACGCACACATACGCTCACACATATTCTAAGAGCTCTTTCTCTCCTACTCTCGACACCCTTCCCCGTTCTGTGGTTGGGATCCGTCACTAACTTAGGCATTGGAGTGTCCCCCGCCGGAACAACCCCGGTAAGGGATCTATTTTGCAGGTGAACCAGGGAGCGGTCCTGCGGTGCAACGGCTCCGATCGGTCGATTCAGGGACTTCACGCCAACAGATTGGCACGCCAGGAAGGGAGGATCAACACTTTTTAGGCTCCCTCCTAGACCAAGGGGAAGTAAGAAGTTCTTGATGGCGAGAGGAAAGACTCAAGTGGCTTCTACAAGTCGAAGTCGTGCTCCGTTTCAGGGGGCGCACCCCCGGGAGAGAACGATATCCCACCTCCTATGGTTGTCGTGGGACTACAACAATTCGAAGCCCTTGTGAACCAGGTCACCAATCTCACGGCCATGGTTCAAGATTTTCAGAACAGAGCCTTTTCGGTGGAAAACCTACCGGCCGCCTCCAGACATAGCTCTCGGTCCCGAAGGAAGAGAGCCCCACGGGAGGATTCCATGCATCCCTCCTCCCATTCTCGGCCCTCTCCCGAAGGCCGAACTTCGAGGTTGCCTAGGTCTGTCAATTTTTCGCAAAAAGGGAAAAGGCCTAGGCAAACTTCCTCGCCCTCCTCCGAAGACTCCACTTCTATGGAGAGAGTGCCGAAGCAGACTCCCGATTACGACGGGAGATTCAAAGCCATTGAATCAGAGATGGCGAAGGCGCGAGAGCAGAGAATGCGGGATCTGAAAGATCCCGACGACTTGATTGTGGGCGATCTACGCCCACCATACACCGATCGTATCATGGCCGAAGTCATTCCTTGGCACTTCAGGGTTCTCCAGATGGAATCCTACGATGGTACTTCTGACCCTCTTGACCATTTGGGCAGCTTCAAGGCCCATATGATGATCCAAGGAGCTTCGGACGTGATGTACTGCCTAGTATTCCCGGCTACCTTGAAAAAGTCCGCTCGGATGTGGTACTCGAGCTTGCGCCCAAGTACCATCGATTCTTTTTTTGAGCTAGAAAAATTGTTTGTCTTGCATTTCAGGACCTGCCGCAAGACTTCACGGAATACGGATATACTGTTCCTCCTTCACTAGAATGAAGGAGAAAGGCTGCGAGATTACATCTCCAGGTTTAATGCGGCCACGCTTGAGATCCCCGATCTCAACGAGCACGTGGCCATGTCTGCATTGAAGAAGGGGCTTCGCACCTCCAGGATTACTTTTTTCCTGGATAAGAAGTTCCCTAAAAGCTACGCTGAGCTCTTGTCAAGGGTTCAGAAATATGCCGATGCCGAAGAGCAGGCGGCAAATCAACGACTGATTGAAGGGAAACCCCCTTCAAAAAAGAAGAATAACAGGGGACAAGGTCCCCAAACTTCCAATAACAATGGCGGCAAATATACAGACCGTCGAAGAAGTCCTTCCAGGCCTAGAGCTTCGGGAGGAAGATTCGACTCCACCCCCCTCAATCTCCCTCGAGAGAAGATCCTCATGGAGATAGAGAAGGAGAACTATCTCCAACGGCCCCGTCCCATGAAGGCCTCCTCTTCCATAAGGAATAGGAACAAATACTACCGATTCCACCGAGACCACGGCCACAACACTAAAGAGTGCATCTAGCTGAAGGATGCAATAGAGGATCTCATCAAGAGAGGGTACTTGGAGTGGTACATCGGTCGCCAAGGACCTCGGTCGGAAGCAACTGTTCCCCAGCCACCTCCCGAAGAGGTCGAATTGCCAAATCAAAGGCCTACCAATGGAGGTGTAGGGATGATACACTGACCCACTGACTGGAGAATGGATGAGGATGACGCTCCAAAGCGACTTAAAGATAACAACTCTATCCTCTTCTCCGACGACGACCTTGCGGGAGTTCGGCTCCCACATGATGATCCCCTTGTAATCTCGGCCGTAGTGGCCAATTATGATGTACAATGAATCCTTGTTGATAATGGAAGTTCGACTGATATCTTGATGTACGATGTATTCTCTAAAATGTGTTTGCCTAGACATCAACTGCGAAGATCCCCCATACTGCTCTCTGGTTTTGGGGGAAACCAAGTTTATGCCGAGGAGAAAATAGTGTTACATGTAACTCTTGGCACTGAACCTCGACAAAAGATGCTGCCAATCAACTTCACGGTGGTCCGGATCCCCTCAGCATACAATATTATTCTGGGACGGCCTGCCTTGAACAAGTTCCGAACCGTGATCTCCTCTCATTACCTCTTGGTACGCTTCCCCACCAGGAATGGTGTCGGAGAAGTTAGAGGAAACCAGAGGACAGCACGACAGTGTCCGATGATCGAAGACAGGCATTTCAATGATTCATCGACTTTGGATCAGCTGGATCCAAGGGATGCAGCCACTAACCTTGGTGAGCCCATGGAGAGGACCGTCCCAGTACCTTTGACAGAGGAAGATCCCTTCCGAGTTGTGCATATCGGGAGCACGCTTGATGAGGAAAACAAAACGAAGTTGATCCATTTTCTCAGAGACAACGTCGACGTCTTCGCCTGGTCGGCTTCGGATATGCCAGGGATTCCTGCCGAAGTAATCACTCATCGGCTGGAAGTTATCCCTGGGTATAAGCCGGTACAGCAGAAGAAAAGGAGCTTCGCTCCTGAGAGACAGCAAGCTGTGGACGAAGAAGTTGGCAAGCTCCTTAAGGCAGGGTTCATCCGAGAGGTCTGCTACCCCGAGTGGTTGGCCAATGTGGTAATGGTCAAGAAAGCTAGTGGCAAGTGGAGGATCTGCATCGACTATACAGACCTCAACAAGGCTTGCCCAAAAGATAGCTTCCCTCTCCCGAAGATTGTTTAGCTGGTCGACGTTACTGCCGGCCACCAATTGCTGAGCTTCATGGACGCTTTCTCCGGCTACAACCAAATTAGAATGGATCCACAAGATGAGGAGAAGACTGCTTTCATCACTGATAAAGGCCTCTACTGCTACAAGATGGTGCCGTTCAGTCTCAAGAACGCCGGAGCAACGTTTCAAAGGCTGATCAACAAGGTATTCGAAAAGCAACTAGGAAGAAACATGGAGGCCTATGTTGACGACATGATCGTCAAGAGCCTCCTCCGGAAAGACCACATCCATGATTTGGAAGAATCATTCAGTGCTCTGCGATGCTACCGCATGAAGCTAAACCCGGCAAAGTGTGCCTTTGGTGTCACTTCGGGCAAGTTCTTGGGCTTCCTTGTCACCAAACAAGGGATTGAGGCGAACCCTGAGAAGATTCAAGCTTTGAAAGATATGCGACATCCCTCCTGCAAAACGGAAGTCCAGCAGTTGACAGGGAGAATTGCCTTCCTCAGTAGATTCATTTCTCGGTCAGCCGAGAAATGCCTTCCGTTCTTCAAGGTACTCCGGCAGACAAAGGGCTTTGAATGGTCCGAAGACTGTCACACTGCCTTTGAGGAGCTGAAAAAGTACCTGGAGACCCCTTCATTGCTTTCTAAGCCACAAGAAGGCGAGGTCCTCTACCTATATCTCTCTGCTTCAGACGAAGCAATTAGTTCAGTTCTTGTCTGGAGAGATAAAGACGGATCCCACAAGCCGATCTACTATATCAGCAAGGTCCTACATGACGCCGAGACGTGATATGCAAGGATGCAGAAGCTGATCTACTCTTTGGTGGTTGCGGTAAAGCGACTACGGCCATATTTCCGTGCCCACGCTATTGTGGTGCTAACCGATCAACCTCTCAAGGCCGTTCTCCGATCTTCGGACAACTCTAGAAGGATAACCAAGTGGGCTGTGAAGCTAAGTGAATTTGACATCAGCTTTCAGCCCCGAATGGCTATGAAGGCCCAGGTACTCTCCGACTTTTTGGCTGAGTGTACCTGGAAATCCGAAGACGAAGCATCTTCGGTTGAAGACGAAGTTTCGAAGGAGACGAAGTCCGTCTGGGTACTTCATGTGGACGGAGCTTCCAATGCTACTGGATGCGGGGCTGAACTTATGTTGGCCGAACCTGATGGCCACATCATAAAGTATGCACTCCGGTTCTCCTTCCATGCCTCTAATAACCAGGCCGAATACGAGGCCTTGCTCGCCGGACTTCGGATCGCCAAGGATCTGGGAGTCCAGCAACTTCGAGCCTTCTCAGACTCCCAGTTAGTTGTGAATCAAGTTAACGGAGAATATGCAGCAAAGGATCCAACCATGGTGCAGTACCTGGAGAAGATACGGGTTTTATCCTCCCGACTGGAACATTTTGAGATCATCCATATTCCACGATCAGA
Organism: Areca catechu; assembly: GCA_021397845.1. Classification (NCBI taxonomy): domain Eukaryota; kingdom Viridiplantae; phylum Streptophyta; class Magnoliopsida; order Arecales; family Arecaceae; genus Areca; species Areca catechu. The sequence continues at coordinate 171,785,573 of CM038042.1, read as the reverse complement.
GAACTCCCGGGTGGATGCACTGTCTCGATTGGCAACTACGGCACCGGAATCTCTCGGGCGGACCTTTATTGAACATCTTGAAACTCCAAGCATAGCCGAAGAGGCTGCGGAGGTGCGCCAGATCGACGCTGAGCCAAGCTATATAGATCCCATCATCAAGTTCTTGAATGGAGGGGGAACTACTAGAAGATAAGTCAGAGGCCAAGAAGATCCGCTGGATGGCGTCTCAGTATGTCATCTTAGACGGAACCCTCTACAAAAGATCGTTCTCTCAGCCATTGCTAAAATGCTTAGAACCCACAGATGCGGATTATGTTCTGAGAGAGGTCCACGAGAGCATATGCGGTGATCACTTGGGAGGCAGATCTCTGGCGTACAAGATCATTCGACAGGGATATTACTGGCCCTCCATCTAGAAGGACTCGGTTGACTTTGTGCGAAAGTGCGACCAGTGCCAGAGGTACAGCCAATGTATAGAGATAGCCTGCGAGTCACCTGACTCAACTGGCAACCCCGTGGCCTTTTGCCCAGTGGGAAATGGACATTCTTGACCCATTCCCACCAGCATCAGGGCAAAGGAAGTTCCTCTTAGTGGCCATCGACTACTTCACGAAGTGGGTAGAAGCCGAACCACTGGCCCAGATTACAGAAGGCAAGGTGAAAAATTTTGTAAAAAATTCCATCATATTCAGGTTCGGCATCCCACACGTCATCATCACGGACAACGGGAGATAGTTCGACAATCCGAAGTTCAAGGACTTCTGCGCTTGGTATCATATCCAGCATCGGCTGACATCCGTTGCTCATCCATAGTCAAACGAAGAAGCCAAAGTCACTAACCGGACCATTCTCCATGGTCTGAAGATAAGGTTGAACGCCGCCAAAGGGCTTTGGGTCAAAGAACTGACCTCTGTTCTCTGGGCATACCGAACTATCCCGAGAACGGCCACCAGCGAGTCTCCGTTCAACCTGGCATACGGTACCAAAGCCGTGCTACCTATCGAAGTCTCCCTACAGTCCCTAAGAATTGACAACTATGAAGAGCCTGAGAACTTCGATCGAAGAAAGATTGATCTGGACTTGTTATCAAGCACCAGGCTCCAGGCCCAGATAAGGATGGCGGCGTACCAGCAAAAGGTCGCCAAATACTACAACTCAAGGATGAAAGAGCAAACTTTCCGCACGGGAGACATGGTATTGCAAAGGACAGAGGTATCCAGGCCAACGGAACAGGGTAAACTCTTCCCCAACTGGGAAGGCCCATATCAAGTCGAAGAAGTCATTCGACCAGGAACATATCGACTCAAGACCCTAGAGGGGAAGACCCTATCCCGGCCATGGAATGTACAAAACCTTTGCAAATACTATCAATAAATGAGTTCCTAAAATTTCTGTGCAAAGTTACTCAACCCTACTCAACTCAGAACGGCTAGTTCCATCGACTGAACGACAACAGCCTGAGTGGCCCGATCTGAAAAATTGATCAACTGTGCAAAGGAGAGTCTGATCCACTCACCTTATCGGTATGCCCGACGAGCGCAATGAATGGCCTAACCAGGCCACAAAAAAGATCAAAGGCGCAGTGATGGTTTTCGTAACCTATCCTATGGTGAATCCGAAGACGCGCCGAGGCGAGCTTGAACAGCCTACCTTAATCATGACAGAAATGCACAGGGACGGTGTAAACACCCTACCCTTCGGTAAATCTGAAAACGTGCCTAAAAGGATCACTGTCGTCCTTTCTGTCGACAACGGACATTCCAAGAACGGTCCAACCAACCTCATCTCTTCCCTGTAGACCGAAAATGGTCCGTGGAGTCTGCATTTTAGACAAAGCAATGACACAACATATCGCAAAAAATGCATGGGAAGAGGTAACAGAAAGATACTTCATTTTTTTTTCTTCAATTTTTTACAAAAAGAAAAAGAAAGAAAAAAGAAAGGAAAAACTCTCACAAAGAGAGACAAAAAAAAAAGACAGTAGCATCAGAAAGATATGGAAAATTTTCAATAACCCCCCGTCGGGTTTTTCCCGTACCAGCGGGGAGGGATCTGGAGGGACGACAAAGGGCCCCCGGGGTTCCCGTCCGAACCAGAATCCGACTCTTCATCGGAGTCGGAATCAAATTCATGTCCGAAAAAGGGAACGTTGGGCTTGATGTTGTCTAGGCCCTTCAAGTTATAAAACTTGGAGGCCTTTCTCATGCATTCTCGGAACCCCTGATGGAAGGAGGTCCAGAGCCGCCTCGGTGACTTCCTCCTTGAAGGCAGCAGAAACCTTGAAATCTGAGACGGTGTTCGCCGCCTCCCTCCTTGCTTCCTCCACCTCCGTGGTTGCCACCGCGACCTGGGCCCAAGCCTCCCTCAGTTGGGCCTCCAACAGGCGAACCCTCTTTTCAAGACGGTCCACGAGAGGCTCCTCATCGTCGTCACCCGGCCCAAAGGACTCCGGACTTCTCTTCCTTTTTGGATCAATGGCCCTTCTTTTTACGGCTCGGCGGAGCTTAGAAGTGCTGAATCTCATTTCTAATGGAAGGGGCCTACGAAAATGATGGCCCTTGACAGCAGAAGGCAGGGTCATATTTATAGAAACCCTGCACCCACAACCGACTGTGGGGAGGCGTGCTCCACGTCCTTTCCCGGTCGCGTCAGAAGGTGCCACGTGTCCGGGCGACGCTTCGAGAACTAGAAAGTCACTCGGAAGCCATCCTCAGGACAATAACTGCCATCGCTTTGAATCCGGAGAAATCCTCATCGTGCGATGGCAACATTAATGGCTCCTTTTTGGAAAAGGGAGACCCGACGGCACATAGGGCGCAAGAAATCGCGACTGTACAAATATCGACGTGCCACGTGGACAACAAAGATTATAATCAACTTTTCCTAATCGCTGGCTGATGGGGAGTTGACGCTTGTCCGCCCCAACAGACAAATTTAATATCAAAAGAAAGGTGACACCGGCCTGACCAGTCGTAGACGGTCTTCGGTAATGGAGTTCTGATCCGTTCCAGAGTTCGTCTTCGTCAACTATCAACTAAACGGCCTTCGGCCACGACTGTTCGACTACGCAGGAGAAAGAACGGTAAAACCAGTTCAAGCTACATCCGAAGCATAACATCGCATATGCAAAGAAAAGAGAATTCATTTCAAAATCTGGAGAAGTTATCATACAAGATTCATTGATGATACAAAGGAGAAAGAAAGAAAATACATTCAAAGCGACTTAAGTCATTCAACATCGATAGGAGGAGACTCTACACCACAGGACTGAAGCAACTTCTCAACCTGTTCTGAGAGGACCTCGTCAATCTGGGCCGGAACCGGAGAACCTTCGGCTTGGACTCCTCCAGCCTGAGCTTCTTCCTGGATCGAAATCGGAATTAGGGTCACCTCCGGATTTTCGACTGAGGTAGCAGCCTCTTCATCCGGACATCGCACCTCCTCGGCCTCTACTACGGCTTCGGCCTCCACCTCCTCTTCTTCTTCTCCAGCTATATCGAAGGGAGGAATACCGGAAAGGTTGAGTTGAGGGAATGCCTCCTTTACCTTGGAGAGTCCGTCGTTAAAGCCGTGCTGGTAGCCGTACAATGATGCTTCATTGATCTCCATCTGAAATTATGAAGACGCTCTGAAGTCTGTCACGGCATCGTCTACCCGCTTCCTCAAAGAAACAGACTCCCTCTTGGTGGCTTCAAACTCCAGGATCGCCTCTTCAGCCCTCCTGAAAGCCTCCTCCATCGCCTTGGTCAGGCTTTTTATCTTCTCCTGATCCTCCCTGGCAGCCTGCTCCAGGAAGTCGACTTGTTTTCTGCTTCTTCTCCACCCTGCCTCCTGTCCCGCCATCGTCAGATGGGCACTCTTCAGTTCGCCCTTCAGTTTGCGAACTTCATTGTTCACCTGGACAAGGCGGTCCTCCATAGACTGCCTCAGCTCTTCGGCAACCTCCTTTGCAGCTATGGCAGTATGAAGCTCCTCCTTGAGACCATGGATGAGGCTGTCGACGTTCCTAGGCCCTCCTCCATGAAGGTAAGGTCGTAGACCAACTGCATCAAAAATGGGGGGTCATGAACCGAACAACTCTCAGGACAAAGGGAACGACGAGGATCATACCTATTGCAGGGCGGAGAAGGCAGAATCGGACACCCTGGGAAGGTTCCGATTTCGAAGAACCGCCAAGTCATGAGGCAGCAGCGTACCCTTCAATGCCTGCCTGGATATGGCCGGGACCAGCAGTCCCCCCGTAGGTGAAAGTCCGAGGAGTTCGTCGAATGGCCTTCAGTTGAAGAAGCCCCGCGGGCGAACTCCCCCTCGACTTGCCATGCTTTGCCCCTATCAACTGCAGGGGGAAAAACGGTGGCACGTTCATTCCCTGAGGCGGACTCCTCGTTGTGCGAACCGGGGAGGTAGCCGTCGGAGGAGTTTCGACTGGGCAGGGTCTCGACGGAGCCCCCTCCGCGGCTGCTGCGTCTTCCCCTGAGGTGCCCCAGGAAGACGAAGTACTTTGGTCCCCCTCGGGGCCATCCCTTCGAGCCCTCTTCCAAACTGCATACCTGGTGAGAGGGGCTTGCGCTACCCTCTTCTCCGAAATCTGATGGAGCCAGCTCATACCAAGCTTCATCCCGCCATCTACAAGCAAAAGAGTCCACTTCAATTAACTGAGCCACAATGAAACCGGGAAAGGGGAACAGAAATTTTCATTGCTATACCTAATGAGGGGAATCTGCTAATTCTCGCTCGATGGAGATTTCTCTCCTCTAACGGTTCCCGGATGGAGGCAACTTCGGAGTTGATCAGAAGATCGTAATCCGACTGATTAGCCACTAAGACCTTCCCGTCATTGGCGGTTAGATGAAGCTTTTTCCACTCAGTATCGAAGCCCCACGGATCAAAAGACAACACAAATACGAAGACGGGTTTCCATCCGTGGATGGCGCTGGGCATGTCTTTGATGACCTTGCGGCCTGATCTAGGGCCAATCACCCACCACTCATTGCTGTGGAAATCCCTCTTGAGAACAAAGAGGGCTGTGAACAAATTGGTCCTAGGCTCTACGTTTGCGATGCTGCATATGACCAGGAACCCGCAGATGTTCCGGATGCTGTTCGTGGTCAACTGCGCCGGTACCACTTGGAACAAGCGGAAGATCTTGATGAAGAAGGGGTGCAGGAAAAATCGAAGACCAGCTTTCAGATGATCTTTGTACATGGCTAGGCACCCAGGGGGAGGTTCGTTCACCCGTTCTTTGGGTGCAGGGAGAACGAAGGGGAACTCCTCGGGAACGCGATAGCGTTCCCAGAGAATGGCTGCCTTACCCTGAGAAACTGAGCTGGGAATCGACCCCGGACCTACTATGTCACCGGCCCCTGAGGGCCCAACCTGTTCCCCTTGACTCTCTATGGTTTCTTCCATGACAAAAGAATGAAGCAAGGAAGCAGGAGAAAGATTCTACATGCGAAATAGACTGGTAGTCTGGAACAAATTGGACGAAGGATGAGACGAGGTTGAAGAAGCTTCCTTAGCCAGACCTTCGCCCTTCCCCAAAAGAAAAGCAAGGGTCTCTGAAGCCCCGCTAGGGTTGATTTGACCTAAGGTTATCCTGGAAGGTAACCTGCTTTCAACCACCCGCCAGGATGAGACGCACCCATCATCCAACGGACGGGGGAAAGCCGCCACAACCATCCAAATCTCAACCAACAGATTGGCTTAACCATCGTGCAACGGGAAAAGGAAAGACGGCCCCAGGGCCGCCCACTTTTTCCCTCTTCCCCAACCTAGGAGTGACAGCTGTCCACCATCTGACCCCCAGATCATGATGGACGGTCTAATCAGAGATCCCGTAATCATTCACTGTACTATCTCTCGGGAGGAAAACGACAAAGCACTAATACTCTCACTTCTCGAGACAAATCTCTGCTTCAAAAACTGAGAGTAGGGGGCAACTATTGGGATATCCCGATTCAGCTACGAACCGAACTCCGGCTCAACTGGACGAAGCCCTTCTCTTCGGACCACGGACTTTGGACCAGGAAAGAGGCCGGGCCAACTGCAAGCAGCTCGCTGCTTCTCACCATCCAAAGGCCAGTCCTACGGATAACGTCTTCGGCTTTGACTGAAGACTAGATTTCTTATCGACTTCCGAAGACGCGCTCTTCGGTCCTTGCCGTAGGCACGATCTCTGGTCCCGGGAGAAATATCAGTCTTCAGTCCATGCGAGGGGAAACCCGAAGATTGAACCACAATCTGGTCCTAATAGGCAACTGTAATCAACGGTTACAATCAGCATTCTTCATGCCACGATCATGGCGTGCAACTCCAGCTGCCACGCCTCCGATCTGGCCGGAACCGCTCAGTGACAATCCACGATCGCTAATCATGGGAGAAATTAACTCCCATAATCACCGGAAAAAGAGCGGGCCACAGACCGGAGGCCTTTTAAATAAGGGTAAGAAGGATGGAAGGGGAGGTACACACATACGCTCACACATATTCTAAGAGCTCTTTCTCTCCTACTCTCGACACCCTTTCCCATTCTGTGGCTAGGATCCGTCATTGATTTAGGCATCGGAGTGTCCCCTGCCGGAACAATCCCGGCAAGGGACCTGTTTTGCAGGTGAACCAGGGAGTGGTCCTGTGGCGCAGCGGCTCCGACCGGCCGATTAAGGGACTTCACGCCAACATGTGTCATTGGTATCTATATAATTAATGACCACAATGTTGTTCATATATTAACAAAGTCATTATTTATGCTACTCAAGATATATGAGTAATAACCTTTTTATATCTTAGGATAATCAGCCTTATTCAAAGATGGATCCGTTCTAAAGGATCATTGCAAGTACATTATTTTTTTCATATATATGTCTAATTTTGCCAATTTTATCTAAAAAGTTGGCTTGTTAATATTGTATATGTTACTTAAAAATGGAAGTGTGGTTTTTCATAAGTAGTTTGCATTCAAACATATTCTTAGTTCTTTCCCTTCAAAAAATGTCTTTGGTTCTGATTTTTTTTTAAAACGTGCCATGGGTACTCATATTATTTGATAAAAAGATTATATATATGTCAATATACATATATTTTAATAGTGACTTAAGCTAGCCCTAAAATGATATATATATATATATATATATATATATGTATGTGTGTGTGTTTTTTTTTTTTTTTTTCTTTTGTAGATTCAGGGGACATGATGGATGGTGCCAAGAAAAGATAGAGGGATTTTACAAAATTTACTTTATTCTTTTTTTGATGTAGTAAAAGAGTTGGAACTTGTTTATGTCATATTTTGAGTTCTAGTATTTACTTTCTTTTATATATATTCAGAAATCTAATGGTGTATAGTCTTGTTCTTTATATTTTGATGAAACTAAAAAAGTTATTGGGATAATTTTTTTGAGATTACTACTATATATATTCAGTTCTCTTTAATACAATGATGAAAATTATCTTATTTGTAGTTATTTCATTTCTTTTTATTTTTATTTACTATTACATGTTATTCGCATTTTAGAATTAGATAGAGTAGTAATGTCTAAAAGTTAATTATATATCAACATTTTATTATTAATAGTAGAGGTCCATTTATATCCATGCTTTAGTAATTTTTATGAATTTTGATTAGTGTGTATTCAATTACCTATATTTAATAAAGGAGGGTATAGACTAGATGTGAAGTCTAACACGTTATTGGGCCACCTTGGGTTGAAGTCGGCAGGCTCTACCGACTTTAGTTCAAAAAAAAAAGTTCCAGCAAAACAAGGGACGAAGCCCTTGTTTATTCGAGCGAGAAGGTCGTTGGATTTTTTGATCGGACCACCGTGGATGGGAGGGAGAAGGTCGATAGCATAGAGGATGGGGTCGGGGGATTCGATCGATCGAGTTCTTTTTCCATACGGCAAGAAAAACCTCTCTGTTCTCTCTTATAATGTTTTTTCCCTCTCACTACCTCTAAGCAAGCATAGACCGACCTCTATTTCGTCATCATCCTTCTCTCCAATGAGCGGTCGAAGGTTTTGTTAAACACCATTGAGTTCCCTACTTTATATCTCTCATAGGAGAAGGGAATAAAAGCAATTTTTTCTTGGTTTTCTCTCGGCTACCTTGAACCAGATTGACGTCGGTGACCGTGCCATTCGATTCCTCTCCATCCGGCCAAGTCGACGACCTTCGCTCCACTTTCCATGATTTTTGAGAACCATGGGAGGCTTGTTCGATTGAGCCAAGAAGGACGTAGGGAAAGAAGAAGAGAGGAAAGAGAGAGGAGAGAGAGAAGAGAGAGAGGAAAGAGAAAAGAGGAAGAAAAGAGAGAGAAAGAGAAGAAAAAGAGGAGAGAGAAAAAGAGAGAGGAGAGAGAAAGAAGAGAGAGAAAAATGAGAGAGAGGAAAGAGAAGAGAGAAGAGAGGAAGAGGAGAGAAAGAAGAGGGAGAAAGAGGAGAAAAAGATGAGAGAGATGATAGAGAAAGAGGAAGAGAGAGAGAAAAAAAGAAGAGAGAAAAAGGAGAAGGAAGAAGAGAAAAATAAAATATCAAAATAATAATAAAATTTGAACTGATTCTTTTAGTAATTTAGTCAAGATTTAGATTAGACTAAAGTCATTTTTTTCTATGCTGGCTTAATTTAGATAGAAAATTAATTACATGATTAATCTTGTCAGAATTTTTATTTTTCTTGTCGATAGAGCAGTATCAGAGTTGAGACTCGAATATGCCATATATTAATAAAATTTTTTTAGATAAGTTATCTTGGCCTCTAATATTACATGCTAAATATGCTCTATGATATGTTATGAATGTTATGAAATGTTAAATATGTATAGTGTAATTTAATATACATTGAATTGTATAAATTGTTATGTATGTTGATGTTAACGCTTTCTAGTCCAACTATGATCACACGAGGACTTAGTTTTCTTTCGAGCCTCCAGTGGGACATGATCGATGGACGGTATGTAAAGTCATGAGCTAGTTTTCTTTTAATTTTAGCCATGCGAAGTGATTGCTGGCATATACTGAGGATGCATGACTTTTCGTGTGATATCAGAGCTAGATTCTTTTCAGGCCTCTAGTAGAGCGGTCACTGGCATATAATCGGTGGATGGTATGTATACTCAAGATTTAGTTTCTTTCGGGATTAGCCGTGGATCGATCATGGTCATAGTTAGAGGGACTAGAAGAATAAAGTAGAAATGATTGGCTATCCATAGTTATGTTATTTGGTAATTGAATGTGCATATTAGTTTGTTATGGTATTGTTTATTTTGTCATGGTGCTGTTTATTCTGTTATGTATGATTTGTTTATATTTGTGAATTGTTGTTGACATATTTATACATATACTTGAGGTGATGATAATTTACTGAGCCTGTAAAGCTCACTTCCTATTTCTTTTATTTTTTATTGCAGATCTGGAAAATTAGCTGGGCTTTGGGACTAGTCAGTGAGGAGCTAGGGTTTAGATGTTAATCCCTTAATTTATGTTTTATCTTAAATTTTAGTTGAACTTTGCTTACATGTATCCTGAAATTTTAGTTGAATTTTATCTACTTGTAAGTTTTGATGTAAAACTATAGAAATAAATAAATAATTAGTGAATTTGTTTTCAATCATTGCCAGGTTGTTAATTAGTAAGATAGGCCTTGCATGTCCATTGGGATTGAAGCATGAGGAGATGCGGCCATCTATCGTATGCCTGGCTTGGGCATCGGGCTGGGACATGACACTAGATCTATAGCCACATATTCAATCTCACATACGTTAGATGTTACGTGGATAAAGCAAGAGATATACAAATAGAAATAAAAAACATTGATATAAGTTACACCTACGTCGAACATACTCACATTTTGTCTAAACATGTATAACCACGTTTTTTAAGTTTTTATTAATATATTTTTCATGTAGGTGTATCTTAATTTTTTTGTAGTACTTTTATTCTGTCCGAAAATAGAACAAAGACGTCTTAATAGTAGAGGAGTAGGGAGCAGCGCATGCTCTCTCTGTCTTTTCTTCTCTCTCTCTCTCTAGTATGCACTCCATTTCTCTGAAGTCCGAGCAATGGTGTTTGACAAAACCCTGGCTCATCGGTTCTTCAACGCTGCCAAGTCCTCCACAGGCACCCTCCTCCCTTCCTGCCATCAAGCCATCCTCTTGCCTCCTCCCAGACTCCAACGAGGAGCGGGGGCTCCTTCGCAGGTTCTTTCAGAGGCAGGCCCTTTTTTAATTGGAGTGGCTTCCCCTCCCAGTCGGTGACACCCTGTGACCCTGGTCGATTATATCCGGTAGCTGAACCGACAATGCCTCCATCTCGAGGGGCTCGTCCCATCGCGTAGTTCCTTGCTAAAAGCTAAGCGGGAAGAGTAGGAGCGCATCTCGATGGAGGAGGTGAGGAAGATGCTACGGGTGGCACAAATGGAGGCCATACGGGAGCAGCTGAGGGCGATCTAGAGGAGTTGCATGGCATACATGGATTTCGCTCATACCTGTTATGATGTCATTGGCATCGATCAGGGGCTCAAGATCACCTGCATGCTCGACTAGTCCGGGGCTGTCATCATCCTCGACAACATTGTCTTCCTCTGTCCTGACTTTGTAAGCCTCCTTCATCTACACCGTGACCCCCTCGCCCACCTCGGAGTACCTTCTCATCACTCTGCCAACTCCCCCCTCATCTATTACTGCTACTCTATGGCGTCTTGCCCCACTCTCTCGCATCTCCTGCATACCGTCCTGCCCCACCCCACCTACAGCTCCTTTGCGACCCCTTTTCCCTTGATGATCGGCTAGGCTCATCGGTGGCAAGGAAAAACCTATACAACTCTTATTAATATCGATGCTTTAAAGCATCGATATATTTTTACCTAACAACGCTTTTTAAAAAATATCGAAAAAATTTCTCTCTACTCTTTCATAATCAATACTTTGCCAATACTTTATACTCCTTCTGGTGATGCTAATTAGTATTGAAAAAAAATATTTTTTAGTATTTATTGCCTTTTTCTTCATTTTCTGTAGCATGGATTTGACTCCAAATCAATTTGAAAGAAGTCAAAGTCCACTGTATGTATGTATGTATGTATAGTTTAAAATCAATCTGCTTATTATGGGTCGGTACATAGCATACTAAAAGATCAACTTCAAACAAGTTTGAATTCTGAATATATTAGAAGAAATAGTTACAGCTTTCCTTAATTAAGGGAATCCAGATAAGAAAGGATGATTCCAGCTAACTTTCTGATTTTGACCTTCTTCAATTGTAATGGAACCATGCGACCTCTTTTATATAAACAAGCCGACAGAACCCCAGACACATCTCATAGCTTTTCTATGATCTCATGTTGCCGTTCTATTTTTCTTCCGTGCAAGTCAAAGCCCTTGCTCTCTCGCCTTCCTTCTCTGATTCTCTCCAGAAATCTCTCTCCTCTCTTCTCCGTATTTAGAATTAAAGCGGTAGAAGCAGAAGGAAAAGACCGGCCTCATCTCTTCTTCTCTTTTCCCTGGAGAAAAGGTCAAAGCTCTCAAACTGATTTTAGAGGACCACGACCTTAATGAGCAAATCGATGAACCGACTTCTTGCATGGATAAACGGAACTCCCGTAGGTTCATGAGTTAACAACTCTTACGGAAGAACAGTTCGAGAGATTGACAAAAATATTTTACTTTAGCGATCTGGAGGCCGACAGCAATACACATGCATAATATTCAAATATAATATATGTACATACGTATATGTGTCACGTCCCGAATCCAGCACAGGAATCGACTATGAGATCGGCCGCATAATTCTAGATAACATCCTAGAGATCATGCCAGGTATATCCTTCATTTCAATATCCGAGCATGACAAAGAACAAATTTCACTAATTATTTCTAGAATTTTTCATAAGTGTTAAAAAAAATTTAACTAAAATTTAGGATAAATCATAAAATAAGGGATCAATACCTAAAATTTTAGTTCCTCACTGACTAGTTCCAAAGCTCGATTGATCTTTCAGATCCGTAACAAAAAATATAGAAAAACAGGAGATAAGCTATATAGGCTCAGTAAGTTATCAACATCTCTAATATATATGTATAAACATGTCAACATTAATTTGCAAACATATACAAATCATGTATTACAGAACAACCAGCTCACAATAAAATAAAATACAATATCATATTATATGCACATTCACATGCAAACGACATGATTATGGATGTCCAACCATTTATTTTACTCTCCTAGTCTCTCTGACTATGGCCACGATCGGCCCGTGGCTAGCCCCGAAAGAGACTATAATCCTGACTACACATATCGAAACTGGTCATATGCTAGTGATTGCTCCATTGGAGACCCGGAAGGAAACTAGGTCCTTGTGTGATCATAGTCGAACTAGAGAGCATCCATAATAATACAATTCATGCAACTCAATGAAATATATTACACATATTTAATATTTAATAAATATATAACATATTTAGCACATAATACTAGAGGTCAAGATAATTTACTTGAAATTGATTCTATCAGGAACACGCAACTCAACTCTAGATCCTCGTTACTCCTATACTGATGATGGCTTTGATAAAATAAGTTAAATAATTAATCCTGAATCTAAATAAGATAAAGATTCTTTGATCCGGTCCAAGACTAGGTTCGATCTAGATATCTATTTAGGTCAGTCATGAAAATCGAATTAATTGTTAAGAAAACAAATCTAGATGGATTTCATAAAATTCATTTATTTATTTTTTATCCTTTTTCTTCTCTTTCCTTTTCTCTCTCCTCTTCCTCTCTCCTCCTCCTTTATCTCTCATATTTCTCTCTCCTCTTTTTTTCCCTTTTTTTTTTCTTCTTTTTCTTTTTTTTTTCCTTTTCCTTCTTTCTTTCTTCATTTTCTTCTCCCGAACTCCCCTGCTCTTCCATAGTCCAATCGAACCAACCTCTCCATGGTTGCCGGCAGCCCTGGGGGTGGTCACCGGGAAGAGCTCAATAGACCGGAGGCGGACAGAAGGGAGGATGGCGGTGTGGCCACCGGTACTGATGCATGGTCCATGCAACCTGAAATCGAAAACCGGATTAAATCCCCCCTAAACAATTTATATAAAGAATAAAACTCACCGGCATCGAAGGGGTTCTATGTCGCTCACTGGAGAAGAAGAAGACATCACGGAAGGAGCTCGATGGGCTTGATTTGACAGCGGTGAGGAAGATTTAAAGGAAAACATACCGACGATGTCCTAGTCATTTAGAAAAAGAAAACCGTATCGACCAAAGTTCCAACTCATCCCAACCTCATCGTCGATGAAGCCTTCCTCTCCACGACTGTCCTTTCTATCTTGTCGGTAAAAAATCCGGTCGATAAAGAAGGGAAGACAAGTCATCTATTTTTAAACTTTTTTTTTTTTTTTTGAGTTTTGAAATAAAATTGGCAAGGATTGCCTTCTTCAGCCCAAGATGGCCTGGTTAGGAGCTATGCTTCACGGTGTGTGCCAGGGAAAGGAGGGAGAGAGAGAGAGAGAGGATGTGTCTCGAGACAAAGCGATCAAACTTGGAGTACACAATGTAAGTGGGTGGTGGAAGGTGGCCACCCGACGTAAACTTTCCACTGCGGCGAACCAACCTACGTCCGCAGCAAAAGGCTGCACCTTGGTGGCTTACGAGACCATCCCCTTTCCCAGATCCGAATCAGGAGCAACGAGCGTGCCCTTCTCGATCGTGGCTTCCACGCCCCTCCTCTCCCCCTCTCTCTCTCTCTCTCTCTCTCTCTCTCTCTCTCTCGCCACACGTTATGAAGTGAAAGTGATGCGACCGTATGCGGCCACTCCAACCTCTGCTAACGCCTTGTTTCGCATGTACCTATAATAAATCGGACCTAATTAATGCCCACTGGCCAAGTTGGGGACGTTGAATAGCTTGCCCTGACTAAGATGACTACCGGTCTCCCTGGCTGGAGAACATGTGCCATCGTCCCCTCGGTGATTCAGCATATATCTAAACCTCATAGCTGACATATATATATATATATATATATAGGACTCTGTGGTTCACCAAACCTCATATATTAATTAAGAATGAGCGCGTTTTATTATTTTTGTATAAAAAAAAACTTACGATACGTAAAATAAAATTGGTGGCTGCCCTGTGCCTTCTAGCCTCCATCTCTCAATTTTTTTTTTTTTTTTCGTTTTCTACTTTGAAATTTTCTTTTTCTTTTCTCTCTCTCTGATAAAAATATTTTATTAATGAAAAAACATAACTCAAAATTTACACAGCTAGTGCGTTGTGTTCACGTCCTTTTATTGCATTTGCATTGTGAATTAGGCGGCATATTGGAAGCAACGTTATTGGAGGATGACGGTTGAGTGATTTTTCTGGAGTACACACTATTGCTTTTTTTTTTTATATTCTCTTTTTTGTTCTTTTCAATCTTATTCATGGAGTTAAATGAGATTTTCACAATCTTTTCTCGAGAAAAGAGTCAGAATATGGTTGTTATGGATGGTTTAACCAGGCAACAAGTGGTTTGCTTGTTTACGAAATCAATAATTAATGCCGAGCATCCTAATAAATTTAATTATTCGGTGCTTCTTATTCCTTTTCCTTCTTTACTATCCATTAATTACAAAGGCCCATGTTTAATTTTTAACCTCTTACATATTTTTCTATTATTTTTTTCCCCATGTACCGATTTGGTATAATATTGTTTCATGCTAATTGTGGCAATTGGAAAACCCGAGCGCACCCTTAACCATTTCCTCGCCTTGGCGTCTGAGCAAATCCAACATGCATTCTTGCCGTAATTATTACATTAGACCCTGCACTAGGGGGCTTAAATATCTCAAGTTCCGTGTATACGTGGGCTTTCTAGGCCTCATTTCTACACCCATCCAAACCCTGCCATGACGACAACGATGACCATGATGGTGATAAATCTAGTCATGCAATAACAGCTCCTTTCTTGTCTTCCAATTGTGAATCAGCAAGTTTAGGTTGGTAAAATTAGTTCCACGTGGCCAGTTTTTTTTTCGGTTACATTGAATGCTTGCCCAATGGTATTGGTCCTTGCCACTTGAGCAATGAGATCCAATTTGATCATGGTTGAAGTTAGCCTTCAAGGATGGGGTGAGTATAAGGTGGTAACCATGAGAATAGCCATTTCTAACCGTCAAAAAGAGAAAAAGTAGGAGACCAGAAGAAGAAGAAAAAAGTAGTACTAGAAGAAGAAAGAAGGTGTTTCCACTAAATAATCTAGAAAAGAGCTGATGACAAATACTCGAAGGTGTTTCCACTAATTACTAGAAGAAGAAAGAAGGTGTTTCCACTAAATACTCTAGAAAAGAGCTGATGACAAGTCAGCCTGCCCAGCCCAACCTAGTTTCATATTTAGTAGGTTGGAGCACCAAAAACTGGCCCATTCGATAGGCCCGGGCAAAAGATAGGCTTGATCTAAAAACTGGAGCGAATCTTTTAAAAAAAAAAGAAGGCCCAGCCCGATCTCAGATTATATTATATGTTAATTTTCTTAACTAATTATATTATATGAAATAACAATATATTATGTTGTACTTAGTCTATAATACTTGGGGAAAAGAGGAAATTTAGCTTAGTAGATGGGTCTGTTATTGGTTCTTAAAATTAAGCTAGCTTTGGACAAAAATATAAGTCTGATGTTTGGGCTTGGCCTGGCTAGGCTATGGCATTGGGCCTAATTTTTACCATGGAGTCCAGCACGATCCGGTGTGCGATGAGCTTTACTCTATAATTGGCATCAACTTTCCAATTCTCTTTGGAAAAATGGATTACCTTTATTAAATAAGCATTGCATCCACTTTCTTCTTTTTTTTCTGGGGGTAAGAAATCCACTTTCTTTGATAACACAGCAGTATGCTTTGCATTGCATTAGCCTGGCTGGCATCATAGCTGAGCTCATCAACTTAGAGCAGTGCAACGCATAGTCTTCAAAGCAGGAGGAAATGAACCAGATCGCTGCAAACTGCGATCGCCATATGCGACACCTGACGAGACGAGAGCGTAGACCAAAGTGCTGGGACTTCCTATCAATTACAAACATTACATGTTTCGTACTAATCCTTTCTCAACTATTGTTTTTGGACTTTAGGTTTCATTTGTGTCCACGTTTTGCCCATTTAGGAGGGAATTGCTTTTCATACATTAATTGCCACCTAAACTGGTTCCATTATAGGAGATGAAGGCAGGTTTGCTGCCCATTATTCTTCCTTCCGTGTTTGCCATTTTTTAAAGTGATTATTTAGCTTTACATGCTAGTGCAAGACAGTTCAACTAACACTGACTTCACCTATGACTCAGCAATGGGTGTGGGTGAGAATCACCTATGACTCAGCAATGGGCGTGGGTGAGAATTTACAGGTTCTCCGTCAGTGGTCCATGAAATTTGTCCGACTACACTACCAAGCATACGCAAAATTCTTAGAAGGTTTTAATTACTATGGAATTTATAGAATGCCAAATAATTATAAATTTGAATTGGATGCTTGAAGGATAATAAAATTACAAGTTAGAAATCTATATGTGCAAATGGTAAAATAGTTTAATTGGTGAAATTATCGAATCAAAATCATCTCCAATTCATACTGATTCTTTAATCATGGCCACCTATGATTAGCATAATAGCCATGCATTATTAAATAGGTATCAATGCAATATATATTTCATATATAGTGTGGGCCTATCCGATCATGCCAATAAGGATGATTTTGATTGGTGAAATAATGATGCATAGTTTCAAACTAGTTATCGGACCATATGATACTCAATGACCTAGATTGGAAAAATGATTACATCCGAGATAGCTAGGCAAGGGATAACCTGGCCCTTTTCTCTTCCATATATATATATATATATATATATATATATATATATAGAGAGAGAGAGAGAGAGAGAGAGAGAGAGAGAGAGAGAGAGAGAGAAAAGAGGAAAAAAATTAACATCTTCCGTTTTAAAACAACTTTCGACATGAAAGAACAATTAAACTTTCTGGTTTACAACGTCAAATTAATTATAAAAAAAAACATAAAAATGAACGAGTTGCTCCAATATTGTACAGTGATGATGCAGAATTATATATTTTTACGATGGTTATAGATCAGGCATGATTGATCTAGGTAATTAATTACCGGTATGAAATTTATGGGGCTACTACCACGAGTTGTACCTCTCATGGTCTAAGGACCAGCAATTATGGTGTTTTTGGCGATGGACATGATTATAAAGTAACGTCACCAATTGTTCCCCCAACCAACCCGATCCCATCCCGCGGCTCCGATCATTGGCATAGAAGGGGGTCTCGCTATCAAAGTCTCGTTCCCTTCCAATTCGTGCATATTAACTCCCACTAACCAAAGCAGGGTCACATTGGGAAATCCAGTACAAAACCCGGACTAACTCGTGGAAATAATTTAAACCTAACGTTTCCCCCACGTGGTTGTTAATTGGCCTCTTGGCTTCCCGTGCCCTCCAAACTTGGGCATCCTCCCCACCTCTCTCTCTCTCTCTCTCTCTCTCTCCCCCTCTGCGTCTCTATAAACGCCCCATCTCTTTAGAGAGAAGAGTCGGAGAAGAGCCAGAACTTAAATTAAGAGCGAGCGATGGTGGGAGGCGACGGGGAGAGGAGGGCGATGAGGGTGGCGAAGGCGGACGGGCAGGGGCATAATGGGAAGGAAAGTTGCGGGTTCTTCAAGATACCCCTCCACTTTCCAAGGTATACCAAGGCCGAGTACGAGACGATGCCGGAGTGGAAGCTGGATGGCCTGCTAAGGGAGTACGGGCTGCCCGTGACCGGTGACATTGCCCACAAGAGGAGCTTCGCCATGGGAGCCTTCCTTTGGCCTTCTCATGGCTAGGGGGTGTTCATGGATATATATATATATATATATATTGTAATATTGTTATTGCGTTTGCTGGGCTTCGTCGATCACGCATACGGGCGTATCTTTGTTTCGGTCGCTTTAGTTTTGGAGTATTTATTTGATAAGCTAAGCTATGGATTTCCCCATGCCCATGGACAATATAATTTTTTTCCTTTTTTTTTTTTTTCATTTTCCGGAGACATGGCCTTTGTATTGTCCAGCTCGGGTTTCAGCTAGCGTTGAATCGACGCTTCCGATCAATGTTT
Organism: Areca catechu; assembly: GCA_021397845.1. Lineage (NCBI taxonomy): Eukaryota > Viridiplantae > Streptophyta > Magnoliopsida > Arecales > Arecaceae > Areca > Areca catechu. The sequence goes on along the minus strand of CM038042.1, from coordinate 171,767,441 downwards.
CAGTAATCCCTTCAATCCCACCAATATTTTTTTTTTAAAAAAAAAAAATCCCTTAAATAGCTAAAGGGCCGCCATAGTTTTGTATGGCAAAAGACATTAAGGCCCTTATTTGCGCAGGCACAAGTTTCTAACTTTACCCCTGCGGGAGCATAAAACCAATGGCTATCTAATGGCTACAATTAGCTGTTATAATTGAAAAATAATTGGTAAAATGATAAAAAAAAAAAAAAAAGGAACGACCGATTACATTGGTTGACTAATTATACTACTGTTTAAAGAATATATATATATATATATATTCAATATAGCAAATTTGAAATTTGATTACAAGGAAAAAAAAACTGTCTTGTAAACAATGATGTCAGATCATAATGTCATTATATAATTTTCGAAGTACACCAGAACGAAAATGTGCAATGATACATCCATGTATGTATATATTTATGTAAGGGAAACTTTTTTTGTTTTTGGTAAAATGTAATGGACACCTTTAAAATGCTATAACATTCATATATTTTAAACCTAAAACCATGGTTTCTATAGATTTTTTTTTTTTTGGATAAGGAAAAGGGATAGGTTGGGATAAATCCAGGTGTAGCTATCCTCGCAGGCCCCTATCCCGCTATGTTCGATACCCCATCCCGCCAGGTAATGTTCGATACGATGCAGTTAATTAGATTTGCGCAGTCTCTTCCCACCTAATAGTAAGTACGTCAATATGACACCGCTAAGACGCCGGCCAGTAGATCGGGGATAAAAAAGGGATAAAGAGAGAGATCCTGACCTCTCATCATGTCAACTATTGAGGGTTCCAAGAAAATTCTGGATTTAATCGAGTCACCCGCGAGATCATGCCTCGAATCGCCGACCTGTTGGTAGTAAAATAAGACCTCTACCAACCGGATTACCGTCTCAGCAATGGTTTCTATAGATTCATAGATGCGTGCCTGAAATGATAAGTTCCAGTATTTAATCTTGATTTCAATAAAATATCACATTTCATTTGACCTGGTCAACAAAAGCAACCTATTGGACGGTCCTACAGCATCAAAAGAAGAAAAATTCATGGCACGTAATTATTTGTATTTGTTCTTCTCTTTTAGGGTTCTTTTGGGTGGTAAATGCAACTTGCAAATGATGTCTTAGATTCATAATCGTTTTAATCTCAAGACCACGGATGAGCACTTGGGCTACTGTTGAAAATGGAAAAGATACCAAGCTAAATTAACGAGGCTACACGTACAGCAAACCACATCAGACGTAAAACAGGCATTAGTTTAGTGGGCCAAGGTCGCCTCTTTAACAAATCTGAAGCACCAATCCGAAGTATGAAGTAACACATAATTTCAACAAAGCTGTGAGCTGATATCACTTTATATATATCTTAGATTTCAGCAAATCTCTCATGAGTTGACATCACTTTATGTGTATCTTAGACGAAAAAGTAATAGCCAACGAAAGGGTTTACAGTGGCTTACGTTTTTCTAGTCATGCCATCAACTAAATCGAAATAGATTACATGTTCGTTTCGTAAAAGCTAAAGTCCATTTAGTTACCTACCATACTGGATATTAAAAAAAAAAAAAAAATAGTTCACAGTCTTTCTCTCTCTCTCTTTTTTTTTTTTTTTGATAGAACGACATATTTTATTCAAATATAACGAGAACGAATACAGTCCAAAAAATCAGAAAGTATAATGTTACATAACTGTACAGGAGCCATCTGCCAAGATGGCTAAAAAATAAAATCGGAATGGTTGGCTACATGCATTGCAACCCAATCAGCAGTAGAATTGGCCTCTATGAAGATATGTCGTATCGTGAGAGAAGTGCATCCCTGAAGGAGGAGACCAATGTCCCGAATGATAGGGTGAGAGGACGAGAACCTCAGAGTCTAGCGAATCCAAGAGATCACCGTAGCCAAGTCACTCTCAATGATAAGGTGGTCCAGGTGAAGGATCTGTCGCGCATAAGCTATACCTGTCCATGCTGCATACAGTTCCGCCAGCGGCACCAATGGATCCTGGAGGTGGATACCTCCAACAATCAAGAAACCTAGGCGAGGACCATGGATGACGAAAGCCGCTGCTCCTTGTCCTCGGCGAAGACTCCCATCAAAGCTTATTATGAAGTGGCTCGGAGGAGGGGGTTTCCAGGAAATAAAAATCCGACGGGACGCTTGATGAGCGGGATGGAAATCCCAGGTCTTCAGCGACATCACAGAAGAAAGGTACTCCTGGGTATGACCCTAGCTCTCTCAATAATCAATCTGGCAGAGACAGTGACTAAGCCAAATATCATATGGTTCCTAGAAAGCCAGATGTGGTAAGCAATATAATCTAGAAAGGTGGCGTGAGGGTGTGCCGTGCCAGGGGTGAGGCACCCAAGAAAGGTTCCCCCAATATCCTCTTAGGAGAGACTCGTGAAAACCCACCAACCTCCAAACCTGGGCAGCCCGTGGATAGAGGAATAGGACATGATCCTGAGTTTCCTTATCCGCCCCACAAGCCGGGTGTTGCCGATCTCGCCGCCGCGCCCGTGCCACGGATCCGCCGATCCTACCAGACCGCCTTGCTCCCGGGGCCTCCTGGTTGGAGCGAACCTGCAAGAGAGGGTCAGAAGACCCTGGCCGGGGATCCCGGCGAGGGAGCTCCGACGGTCAAGTCAGTAGACGACGAGAAGGAACAGATTCTCCAAGACGGGCCCCCGAAAGAGTCCTAGACTCAGAGAATTTACTAGCAAGAAAGGTGCCGTAGGGACCAGAAACCCGGCCTTGGCCTCCTTGCCGAGCTCACGCCAAGCGATCCCCTCTCGGGACCCTGGATCTTACTCTCGGAGCGGGGCTTTTGGCCACTGTTTCTTACTAGTCCCAGCTTTCCTGGTCGCCTCCAACTTCCTTCCTTTTATCTCCTCCCGCTGTCCGCCTGTCTTCCGCTCGTGGGAGGCTCCTCTTTCCATCCTTTTCTCTTTCCCCTTTCGGTGTTGAGGGCCAGGCGGCTTTCCGACCTCGTTCGCCGAGCCCAGCGGAGAAAGGGTAAAGACAGAAAGGGGGGGTGGCGCCGGCAGGGCGGCCGGTCAGACCTCGGGCCCAGTGAGGGCGCTCTCCTTCCTAAGTGCCGGTGCTGTCCGTTGACGGGCCATGTTTTGTCAGGACCGCGCTTCTCGACTGCAGGACCTATCGGGCCGATGTAAGTGGTGTTTCGAGTGCCGCCGCCCTCTGTACGGGGTGCCGTTTGTGATGCGCACGGCTCGAGGGCCAACCTCGAAACCTGCGCCTCTTTCTCTGGGATCTTCTCTATACGGGTGGCCTGACCTCGGCCGAGGTGGACCCCTCCTGGGCGGACACCTGGCGAGGTGGCAGGAGGGCGCTCGGCTTCGGCCGAGGTGGACCCGTCTCCTGGGGCCACCTGGCGAAGGAGCGAAGGTGCAGCCGACCTCGACCGAGGTGGACCCCTCCTGGGTGGACACCTGGCGAGGTGGCAGAAGGGCGCCCGGCTTCGGACCAGGTGGACCCGTCTCCGGGGGCTACCTGGCGAAGGAGCGAAGGAGCCGCCGACCTCGATCGAGGTGGACCCCTCCTGGGTGGACACCTAGCGAGGTGGCAGGAGGGCGTCCGGCTTCGGACCAGGTGGACCCGTCTCCGGGGGCCACCTGGCGAAGGAGCGAAGGAGCCGCCGACCTCGGCCGAGGTGGACCCCTCCTGGGTGGACACCTGGCGAGGTGGCAGGAGGGCGCCCGGCTTCGGCCGAGGTGGACCCGTCTCCGGGGGCCACCTGGCGAAGGAACGAAGGAGCAGCCGACCTCGGCCGAGGTGGACCCCTCCTGGGTGGACACCTGGCGAGGTGGCAGAAGGGCGCCCGGCTTCGGCCCGGGTGGACCCGTCTCCGGGGGCCACCTAGCGAAGGAGCAGCCGACCTCGACCGAGGTGGGCCCCTCTTGGGTGGACACCTGGCGAGGCGGCTGGAGGAGCCCTGTACCGAACTCGACTTCGGCGAGGGCGGTAACGTCTCGGGATATCACCTGGCGAGGTAGCCTGGGGGGGGCAAGGGCCGAGCTCGACCTCGGTAGCGCGGAAGCCGAGGCTGATTCGACCGAAGAAACCTCCACGTGGCTCGATCATACCTGACGGAATCTGAGACCGGCCATGTCATCATTACGGCCGTAACACCGGGCAATTAGATGGGAGATGGAGACCTCTGGCGGTCAAGAAGTCACGTGTGGGAAGACGATGCCAGATCAACTTCCATAAGAAAAGGGAGACTCGTGGGTGTACTGGAAGCTTCCAAGCCCAACCTATGTGTCTCTGGGGCGGTAACTGCACAGGGGCACAGATGGCCATCAGGTCTGATAATCGGGCATGAGTAGTGGATCGTCTCCAAACCCTGGTGTTTGGGCAGAGATGGACTGGCAAGATGATAAACATCACTCTGCAGCCCAGCGTCTCCCCGAATATGGTGAAGACAACAGTAGAGTCCCAGCAAGAATAGCTAGGCGTCATAAGATCTGCAATGGATATGGTGTCCGAGATGGCCGTAGATATAAAAGTGGGCCATCTGGCCAGAGGGATATCAGAGATCCAAGGATCCAACATAAAGCTGGTGGTCCTGCCATCTCCGATGACGAAGGATATGTGGGGGACAATGCTATCCGCTCTAGCCATGATTTCCCTCCAGAAGACTGAACAGTACCTTGAAGGGATGTGAGTAAAGAAGGGCGGAGCCTGACGACCACCATATCTAGCTCTCATCATAGAAGACCACATGGTGTTAGGAGTCAGATAGAATCTGGCACCATGCCTTCCCAGAAGGGCCTCCCTCCTGGCTATAAAAGAGTGGATACCAAGGCCGCCATTCTGGATAGGCTGGCACATAGTCTGCCAACTAATCAGATGATTCCGTCGACGCTCTGGTGAAGAGCCCCAGAGAAAAGCACGAATCATTCATTCAAGTTTAAGGATAGCAGCTTTAGGGATCACTGCATTAGAAAGAAGATAAATAGGGAGTGAGACAAGGACTGAGCGAATAAAAGTTATCCTCCCCATCATTGATAGTAGTCTAGCTTGCCAGCCCTCAATCCTTTCTCGGACAGCCTGAATCATTGGAGCAGATTCATGCATAGTCAGTCTGGATCCAGTGATTGTGACGCCAAGGTATCGGAGAGGACCCTGCCGATGGGTAATCCCTAGAATATCTAGAATAGAGCTCCTTATAGAAGCAGGCATCTTTGGGCTGAAATAGATTCCTGATTTCTGCATGTTTACTCTCTGTCCCGAAATCATACAATAGTCCTGGACCACTCGCCGAAAGCCTCGGGCAGCGGTTATCGAGGCCCGCCCAAGGAGCAAACAATCATCAGCAAACAAGAGGTGCGAGCTTGGTGAAGCTCCAAGAGCAGGAATATAAGGCTAGATAACCAAGTCCTGCACCGCCATTTTCAATGTTCCAGACAGGTGGTCAGCACAAATTATGAAGAGAAAGGGAGAGAGGGGACAACCTTATCGAAGACCAACAGCTAAGTGAAAGAATTCAGTAGGAGTTCCATTCACCAGAAGAGAAAATGAGGGTCTGTGAATACAGGCCAAAATTCTGGAGATCCAAGTGGGTGAGATCCAAAGTCCTGAAGGGCAATCCACAGGAAATCCCAGTCAACACGGTCATAAGCCTTCTCCATGTCAAGCTTGATAGCCATCAAGCTGTGACGGATAGGAGCTCGTCGGAGATTAGACATGAATTCCTGTGCAATAAGAACATTGTTCGAAATGCTTCTGCCAGCAATAAAAGCTCCTTGCTCAATTACTTTGGCACACAATTTGTATAGAGTATTACACAGACTGATCAGACGGAAGTGGCTAGGGTTGTGGGCATCGAGACATTTAGGAATAAGAGCAACATAAGTCTTCTTCCAAGTAGCCGGCATCCATCTAGCAATGAAAAATAGTTGAATTGCAGTAACAAGTTTTAGCCGAATGATATCCCAGTATCTCCTAAAGAAGAAGGAATGAAAGCCATCTGGGCTCAGCGCTTTGTTCTCCCCAATTGACCAAAGGGCAGAGTGCACCTCATCCTTAGAGACCAGAGAAATAAGCACAGAGTTCTGGACAGAGGAGACAATAACCATAGGTGGAGAAGATGGAATAGAAAGATGGGATCTAGAAGAGACCGACCATCTGGAGGAGAATAAATGGAACATCTCTCTCTGAATATCTTCATCATCCTCCAGGCACCGTCCGTCATTGGAGCATAAGGCTCTAATTCTGTTTCGGTGTATGTGAATGATGGTAGCTCGGTGAAAGAAGCTTGTATTTCTGTCCCCCTCCTGTAACCACTGGACTCGCAATTTCTATCTCCAAAGAATTTCCTGGTTGTGCAAAAGGGAGTGATGCAAAGACAGTTGAGTGCGGAGCACAGCTATGTCCTCCTTATCTAAGCCTCCCTCCTTGTCTTCCTTCTCCTAGAGAACCATTATCGAGTTCTCCGTTTCTTCCAATCTCCAGAAGATGTTTCCCACTTCAACCCTGTTCCATCTGAGCAAGTGCTGCCTGAGAAGCTCCAATCTCCTAGAGATCCGATAAGCAGTGTCGCCCCTGACAAGCATCATCCAGACTTCCTTGACAATGTCCCTGGCTTTGTGATATGACAGCCAGAATTTCTCAAATCTGAATGGGGTGAAACGCCTCTGCACCGTGTCAGTAGATAGCAGAAGCGGGGGGTGATCAGAAGAAATGCGGCTGAGATGTCGCATAGAGAACTCCAGAAAAACCCCGATCCACGAGGGGGTGGTGAAGAATCTATCGATTCTTTCCCAAACCCTGACATTGCCAGATCGGTTATTGCACCAAGTGAAGCGGGGGCCCGTGAACCCCAATTCCACCAATCCATTGTTATGGATAAATCCATAAAATTCCTTAGAAGCCACATCATCCACAAAAGGGCGACCACCTCTTTTCTCTTTTGCTTGATCAATACAGTTGAAGTCACTCGCAATGACAGTGGGAAGACCCAAATCAGCCAGGATGGAAGCCTCCTCCCACACCACCCGGCGCTCCTGATAAGAAGTGCTGGCATAGATACCACACAGAAGCCAAGTCGGTCTATTGGGTTCCGAGATCACAATTGCCACCAGCTGTGATGAGCGATGGAGCACATCAATTCTGGCCACTTCCTTATCCCAGGTGACAATGATGCCTCTTGATCGCCCCTGTGACTGGATTGAATAGAAGCCCCAAACCTGAGGAAAACGATGCTGGATGTGGTCGAGGCCCAAACCGAACAAGCGTGTTTCTAAAAGAACAGTAATGGCAGGATTATGTAAATGCAGAAAGCGAAAATAAGTAGATAAAAAGGAGGGCTTTCCAACCCCTCTAACATTCCAAACCAGGGTTTTGATCAGAGGAGATTAGGGTAAAGCAGGACTCCGTCCCTCTACACCCTCAGTTTCTTCAATCATCATCAAGGCAGAAGCAGTCTGACCCACGACAAGCAAAACCTGTTGGATTTTCTTGACTGATGTATCATGATTTGTGATATCAGGGGGAGTCCTTTGGGGTAAGGCAGCCATAGCAGGTTGGTGAGAACCTTGAGACCCTTCAGGTGAGGTAGCTTTAGCAGGTGATAGGTAGCCCTGCACAGAAAACTTCCCTGCCTTCGAAGGAGCAGGAGAAGTTCTAGAGGAAGGAGCTCCCATAATAACACAACCCGAATTAATCCCAGCACACCCTTCAACATTCCCAGACCTCCCATCCCCCTAGAGCAGCTAGAAGAATCCCCACCAGCAGGGGACACAGAGCCTCCCTTTAATCTCGAAGAGCTCCCAGATCCCATCCCTACCGCCAAACATCCCGGGAGTTTAGAATCCCCACCCTTCCTCTGTTTACCCTGATACCCCCTTGATTCCTTTTGACAGCCCTCACCCCACCCATCCCCTGTATGGACTATCAACCCCCCAATCCTCACGGTCGCCCTGCTTCCCTCCCCTGGGCTCCCCTGGCCCTCCAGCCGAGAAACAGATAAGGGAGTAACCAAGAGTATAGGCAGCCCATCCTGGGTTGATTTAGAGTTGTCCTTAGCATTCACCACAGGAGAAACGGGGGTACTTACCTGTTTGGAAGATGCCGGCGCCAATATTAGTGAGGCAGCACGTTGAGGAGACTGAGAAGAAGCGTTGGGAGGGATTCAACTCCTCTTGAGCGAGACCAAACCACTTTCCACGATCTGGTGGTCCTTCAATCTAGCCTCCTCCAGCAGACCCACCTCCATGCAGGCATCCAATGGTCCAAACAGACCTCCAGCAACCACAGAGTCAGGGCTGCCCTGAGCTGGATTTTTGGAAGTCTCCGAGGACCTTCGCCGGGCAACCTTGGCTAGCTTTTGCCAGCCCTTAGGGTGCTGGGGGGAGCTGGGGGTGGAGGAAGGTGGCATAGACGATGATTGAGGGGGGGGGGGGGGGGGAGAGGATGGGGGGTCTGATGACGATGAGGGTGATGCCTTAGCCTTTCCTTGCTCTCTGTGAAGTTTTTCATTCCCCACTTTCGGCCGAGGCAACCGCACCCGGGATGTCACCATCCACGGCCCAAAGATGGATCGATCTTCAGCCTTACCCTCTAACCCCTCCGGTCCGCACTCAGTCACCATGTTGTTCGGTTGGAGTGGGAGTCCCCTAGGACCCTCCCTGGTTGCTCTGTCCGAGTCCCCACATTCTTCAACCATGTGACCAATTCGGCCACACTTGAAGCAAACCGTTGGGATGTTCTCATAAAGAAATCGTTGCCATAAGATTTTCTTCTTCCCTCGAATCATGACACCGGGTATGAGAGGCTTCGAGGCATCAAGTTCAACCTGAATCCTGGCATATTCGGTTTTCTTGAGTAGATCCGTGAAGTTGTCGCTGGAGAGATTCGTGAAGTTGTCGAATCCTGGCATACGAGAGGCTTCGCGGCATCAAGTTCAACCTGAATCCTGGCGTACTCGGTTTTCTTGAGTAGATCCGTGAACTTGTCACTGGAGAGAGGGTTTCCAGCTTCAGTCGCCATCGCCATGATCGTCGAGGGAGTCCAATATTCGAGAGGCAGTTCTGGCATCAGCATCCAGACGACAGTCCTTTGGATCGGCTCACGACCGGGTTGGAAATCTAGCTCCCACCTCTCAAGGGCCATCAGTTGGCTGGTGACGAACCAGGAACCGCTTGCCAGCACCCGAGTGCAATCCCCTTCACTGTTGAGCCTGAGAACCAAGTGATCGCCGGCTACTAGAAAAACTTTCGGATCATACGGCAAGCTCAGCCGAAGCCGAACCTCCTTGATGAGTCCGGCCACTGCAACACGATGGCCCAAACTTCGGAAGACCACCGTCTTCCCCTCCCACAGCCTCCGAGAGTCCTCCATAGCTGATTTCGGCGGCTGCAATACCTTTGAAAAGATAGCCTGGAGTCTCTCAATCTCCGCTTCGAAGATTTCATGGCGATGAGTCCACACCGGAGCTCGGAGGGGCCCTGCACCATGCGAGCCCATGTTCGCTCCCGTCGATACCACCCTCCGATTCATAGCCTTTCTTTCCACTGCTCCCATTTTCATCATCCATTTCCAGTCTTCCGTATACTTAAATTTTCAAAGAAACATGAGGAACACTAAAAAAATTTTTTAAAAAAAACACACGTTAGAAATCACTGGCAACCGTACTCAGACGCACATACGATTGTGACCTTTCTGTTTCAACAGTTTACAGTCGTTTGCCAGTCGGTACCAAGCCGTGTTTGGAATTATACCAAAAAAGAAAAAGTCCTGCGTTTGGAGCAGGTTCCAAGAGGAGTTCGGCAGCCATGAAGAAATTATACCGTACATTGGGTGCATCAAGCTAATCATTTCAATTTTCTTTTTAAAAAAAACAATAGGAGTTGGGGGATGGCCAGCGTCGTGACCCCCTCCCCTCGACATGATCACCAGGGATAATCATTTCATCCTAGTCTCATCTAAGACATTAATTGTACCCCCTCTTTTCGGTATGATCACAAGGATAATCATTTCATCCTGGTCTCATCTATGATATTAATCGAATTAATAATCAATTTTACATATCCCATATCTAAATATCTTGAATAAATTTTTTTATTTAATTATTTCTATTTGGATTCGATGATGGGACCGCAACTACTAATTCTGATTGATAATAATCATTTCATCTCTTTGCTATAAGTCATTTAGCGATATGAATGCATGATGAATAGGGATCCCAATGGTTTATCACATTTTTGAATTGAAATAAATTTTTTTTTTATATGCTAACTAGATCTTGTTCTTCTCTTGCTCCCCCCCCCCCCCTTCCCTTCTCTTTCTCTTCTATTTTATTTTATTTTATTTTATTTGGTAAGAGGCCCGAGCTCTCCCACGTCGCCAAGGGTCGGAACACCCAAACGCACCCTTTAACTAACCTGTGGGCAATAATCCGAGTGGTGTGAAACAAATAAATAATTATTGTTTGCAATTATGATCATTTATCTATAGATTGGGTCGCTGGAGCTGCAACTTGAGTAGTGTTGGAATCCAGAAAAAAAGAAGTCATTTTTGGAACGTTTCCTTTTCCCAGCCATTAACTCCAACCCGTGCCCTGGGATGCGGGTTTTCTCTGCGGGCCAGCGAGCTGATGTTACTGTTTCCAGCACACGCTAGATTATTCTCCAACCCTCCTCGCCACCTCTAATAAAAGCCCTCGCAGTTGAGGCTACTCTTTTCAAAACTCAAGAAAGGAGAGATTAGTACTAGCATCATGAGCACGGTCGCCCAAGGTGTGGCCAAGGTGAGTCCCATGGCCAATGGGCAGAGAGTCAAGCAGCAGGCAAACGAGCGGCCGAGCTACTTCCAGATGCCTCTCCACTACCCCAGGTATACCAAGGCCGACTACGAGACGATGCCCGAGTGGAAGCTCAACTGCCTTCTTAGGGAGTACGGCCTCCCTGTGGCCGGCGACCTCGACTATAAGAGGAAGTTTGCCATCGGCGCCTTCATCTGGCCTTCCTGCTGATATATATATATATATATATATATATATATATATATATATATATATATATATATATAGAAGAGGACATAATATATTAGTAATAGAGAGCAAATGGGTGAAGGTTTGGTAGGTACCGAATTAGGATACCATGTTGGTATAGTAGTTTCTTGATTCATGGTAGATGGCTTGATGAATGTATCGTATATCTGGTGCAGCACTTTGTAACGCGTGGTGAACTTTTGCATAATGGCTCGAGTCGATCGGTTGCTGTATTATGTTTTAAAGTGAATAGTAATAGTAGACTGCATGAGTAGAAAAATCATAATTTTTGGAGTTACTAAGCTCTCTCTCTCTCTCTCTCTCTCTCTCTCTCTCTCTTCCAGCATCAATTACATGTTAGCTTTTGTTTGCTAATATTTTTCAGAAAAGATTATATAAGGTAGGCATGCCTCATAACAACTAACCATTATTATGGGGTTTCTATCTGCATTCGATGAACGATGGAGCCGACTAGCTTCGTAAGTATGGTGAATGGAGCCGCAAATGCTCATAAATGTCCTATTTAGATTCCACCAAAGTCAGAATATAATGATCTTGATCATAAACCATGCTCGATCGATCCTGCTAAAAAGACATAAATAGAGAGGCATAAATATATAGGCATGCTTAATTTCTCTTCAACTTTATTCCATGTATATTTTATGGATCGATCGACTGGCATAACATATCAACAAATTTGTGTTGCAGACTCGAGACAGTGATTATTGCATAAATTTGTCGTAGGACAATCATCACTTCAGACTGAAAAACTAGGCTATCAACGTAGAGGTTGCAGCACCCATTTAAATAGAGGAGGTTCTCTTCTGTGTTCTTCTTTTGAAAGTTGTTTTCCAGGTATTTATAGCAGGTCATTATCGTGTCATTTCTTTCAAACAATTGGCCATCATGATTCCAAATAAAGTATATCATTATATGTAGTTATTTGTAGCTCTACGTATTTACCGTTAATATTCAAAGAATAGTCTTGTGGAAAAGGCGAGGATCTTATCGAAGGATTTGAATCGAGATTTCACTATCGTGGGTTGAGTTGATTTTAAAAGTTAGGGTAGGTTAATGACTCTAATGAGAAGGTTGCCTCATGCTTACCCAGAAAAATTAGAGAGTGCCATATGACTAGCTGGCTCGCCTGTCTTTCATAGATGCTGTAGGTGATGAGAGCCCGATGAATGGAGAAAGAAGAGGCATTTCATGGAGAAGGAATGAAATATGGCTATTCCTTCTCTGATACAGGATTACATCAACTTGCAGCCTTTTCTGACTTCTTTGACCAATTCCCCTTCCAGCTTCACTTCTCTATCTCTACTAGTGCACATACCGGCCCAGTCGATAAAAATATGGAGGAATGACACCACCGTCTAGAATCATCCTTCCGAGTACCACAGGGAATGTGCCCCTTTTGAGGTATATATAAATTTCGTTTCTTTTCTTTTCTTTTTCTTTTTGATGATGAAGGAGGCAAAAGAACCCTCCCATACATGAAGAATTACAGTCGGGACGTACAATATATCATGTCCCGGAGCTGACCGTATCAAGGAAAAAAACAGAGGTCAAGAGGATTAGAAACGGATGCATGGATTACTGATGAAGCAATACCGAACACTGCTTAAAAGTCCAATCCGAGCTCTCTCTAAGGTGGACTAGAAGCTGAGGTAACGGACCCTGCAACCGGCTCTTCTTTTTCTTGAATGTGAAAAAAAACACAAGAGAAATCCTCCTTGATCAGCATTCCCTGAGAGAAATTGCCAAGGGAATGTATTTCAACTGAACAGTGCTGGACTAAGTAAGGACCGCTTCAGGAGAGAATAATGGATGGAAGCATCCGAATGTGAAGCCAAAAAAACAACATTGCTTGCCACCAACTTGATGCCTAAGGTATACCATCCTTCCAGCTGAAAATTCTAATATATTGCCTGTCAGCAGACATGGAATGCTTTTTATCTTTAGCCAGATTCCTCCAAAGTGGGAAAGGATTTTTTGATCACAGAGAGATGACCGGTCATTAAAGAGTTGCAGTCCTTCAGAGGCAATGCATGCAGCAGAGGAATGCTTGTCCAAGAAAATCCTGGCATCTCTCTCTCTCTCTCTCTCAGAATTTTTCTTTTTCTTTTTTTTTTCTTATACTCTATATAAAATTTATAAATATCTTTTTTATCACCCTGATATATATATTTTTTGGTAAGATATCACCATAATATTTAGTTGAATCTTCAGCACGGTTTTTCTTACCTAGGAAATTTGATAATCAAGATTAGCAATGTGCAAAATATTACATATTGAGAAAGAGCGTGCAGATTTTGAAACATATATATGTACTCCCTTTCTGATTTAGTAGAAATTGGAACCACCATAATAGATACCCGAAGTGCAATGTTGTGTCATATTGGGGAGAAATTATACTTTACGCCATGTGGACTATATCATTCAGCGATGCACCATATATAGAATAATCCGAAATAAAATAAGAGAAATTATATCCTATATACCAGGTGTATAACATTAGCAGCGCACCACAAAAAAAAAATCCAAGATAAGATGAAGGGGTGACAATCCGAGACGAGCCGTGTGATGAATGGAGTCCACTGGAACGAGAGAAATTTAATTGGCGTGGTGCACCACTAACGTGAGACACATGATGTACAATATAATTAATTTCTTCGTGTGGGGGCTAGATTTATGCTCGAATTTTGGGTCTAGAAATCACTCTTTCCATCCGAAACTAAACATTTGATCTAAGAGCCATTTCAATCGCTTGATATGGACTGGGAAGGACTAGGGCCGTTGCCGTGAGGGAGTAATCGACATAATTAAATTACCGAACTGATGACTGCAGCTAGTTCGTTGTGCTTCTATCATGGTAGATGATACCTTATTGTCACTCCTTCAATCATAATAGACCATACCGAATTGTCGCTAGCTAGTTCTACACGAGCATAACGAAGCCTTCTTGCATGCAATGATCTCAGCAATGACAAAGAACTCTTTTAATGTTGGCCCTCTCCACCAGCCCAGGTTCAACTGCCCTGATGGGATCTCAGAGATTCCGTTTTGCAACCGTGGTAACGTTGCAATATGAACTCCAATAAGCCAATCTTGTGATGCTGTTTATCCTGCGTGATGAGGAATTCGCGTGTATCATTTCATCATTCCGTGTCATGGATGGCATGGTTTCTTAAAAACTAGGTCATTGCAAACTAAACCCTGCATGGCCACGTTTTATAAAACATAGTTTGTCTTGCTGGTTCTAATGAACCGCCGGTCACCATAGATTCCCACGATGAAACCGTGGATCAAATCCGATGGAATTAATTCCCAACCTCCAAGTTATGGTCTTAGGTCTAGTCACATCCGCAACATGCCAACCCAAGAAAAGACCACCCCGCTTTTTTTTTTTTTTTGTTCAAATTTCAAATAGCCTTATTGGTTAAAAACATATTCCTGGACTAAATTCTAGTATTAAATTCAAGTGGGCTACTTTAATCATCAAGATGGCAACAGGGATGGTAATCGAATTGAGTCGGATATATATGAATTGGGTTAGGTCAGAAAAGTCTTAACCTGAATCTGATATGTTTATTAAGTAAGTTATAATTTAAAATCCAAACTTGATTCCTCGGTAATCCGACCCGACCTGTTTAACCCGTTTATTAAATGGATAACTTGCTAACCCGATCCGACCCGACCTGTTTAATCCATTTAATAATTAAATAATTTATTTATTCAACCTAATCCGATCAACTTGTTTAATAAATAGATAACCTATTTACCTAATCCGAGTCGACATAATCCGACCCATACATTAAATGGATTAAACGGATTAAATAGATTAGGCCTAAAAATCTAAACCTGATCCGTTTATTAAATGGATTGAACAGATCAACCCATTCATGATATGAACTTGTTTATCCTAAATCCAAACTATTTATGACGGGACGAATACGAGTTGGGACATAAATTGTCATCCCTAGATGGCCATTCTCCGGGGTTATCCTAGGACTGTTTGGGACTCTTGAGAAACTCCACTCAACTAGGGGCAGGCCAGGCCCATCCACACCGATCAAAAGGAATTCGTGCATTTCAATTCTTGTAATCATTTAATCTCTGGCCCAAAGGAAGCCAATCTATTACACGGTCCTGGATTTACGATCGCGTCTCTTGCACTCTTGATTCTCTACCCAAACAATCTTGGGTTGTACAAAGTTGTAATTTGAGAAATTTGGACTACCATTTTTCTTTTCTTCACCATATACTAGCGTTTTTTGTTTTGATGTTGGTCCCTGGATTTTCGCTAGAAAAAAAATGTTGATCCAACGATCCTGTAAGGTTTGAATAATATTTGCTGGGTCTCGGTCTAGCCCAATTTACCTGATCCAAAGTACTGTCTCCTTACCAATTCAGTAATCTCAAGAAACGTTTTCAAAGCTTGCTTTCAAGATTGCCATGCAGTTGCACCAAACTCTTATTATAATTTCTAAACATCCATCTACTTGTTCAGCAAAATAGAAAAGGTTCTGCACTTCAGCGGATACAGTGAATGGATAGACTACTAACGTAAGGTTCTGCATTGTACTTCGTTGTACTGGATAAAACTCAAAATACTAAATCCTCCTTTCATTTCTTCTGTATATCTAGTGAATGGATAGACTACTAACGTAATACTGACTAGTCGAACAGTACATCCATTATCCACTCTGTCTCCTCCATCGTTTGCACTTCAGCGTATCCAGTGGTCTCTGGTTTTTTATGCGACTTTTGCTGCCACAAGCAGCTAGCAGAGAAAGTAAAAAGACTTGGGCCATGTTGTTACGGATAAATTCAAATAAAAGATTGTATTTTGTTTAAACAAGGTTAAAAGTCCTCCTGTTTTTTAGTCTTGCTGTAATAGGACTCTAGTATTTTATTTTGGTTTGAATAAGTCTTTAGAGCTATATAAGTTATGGTTCCCATTTAAAAAAACGTGGGAGAGCAGTTCCTTGAATAAAATATTTCTCCACGTCGTGATCATCGTCTCTTCCAGTTGCTTACAAATTGGTATCAGAGCCGGTGGTGCCCTGTTCCACCGTGCGCCGGCCTCTCTTATCAGGAACTCGCTGTGCACCGTGAGTTTGCTGTTCCCAGGCTTCTCCACCGATCAGATCACCCATTCAAAAGACCGGTAGACTTCTTGGTTTGAGGCCGTGGTGGTGTTGGGGTTTTATTTATATACCTCTCCGATCTCCTTCCCAGCACACACGGTATGTTCTCTGCCATATTATTTTTCTCGGTTGCAGGCCTGTAAGTAGAATAAGAAGGGAACAAAAACAAGCCATAAGGGCCGTGCGAGCGAGAGAGGAAGAAACAGAGTGTTCTCTGTGTTTTGGTTAGTCTTGAATGCTGACCGTGTGTTGGAAGGGGAGATATAAAAAAAACAAACAAAGAAAGAAGTGGCTGGCCGTAAGAAGGTGAGAGAGAGATCAAAACAGGCCGTGAGATGTAAAGAGAGAGGGAAGAAGAAAACAGGGCTTGCGTTCTTTCTTTTTTTTCCTTCACAATTTTTTCTAAGCGGTATTGAGATCTCTCGGTTGCAAACCGTGAGAAGGGGAGAGAAGTAACAAGGAAGAGACAAAGGCCGCTTGTTGACAGGTGTTTTAATTGTTGACCGAGACCGCTTGTTGGAGTGGACACGAGACAGAGATACAGCAGTAGGTGTTTTAATTGTTGACTCTGGTAATACCGTTTCTTGAACAATGATGAAGTACGGGAGTACATCGTTGGAGCAGATATCGCTATAATGACTTACGAAGTCGAACTACGATAATTGGAGTATTCAAATACATACATTGCTTGGTGCACAAGATGTGTAGGATATAGTCGAGAATGGCTACATAGAGTCGGCAGATACTGATAGTACGACGGTAACTCAATTAAAGGCGTTGAAAAAAATGCGTATGAAAGATAAGACCGTTCTCTATTTCTTGTTCCAAGCAGTGGATGAGTCGGGTTTTAAGAAAATTGCCGGAGCAACTACTTCAAAGAAGGCGTGGAAGATTCTGCAAAAGGTCTTTAAAGGTGCCGATTGACTTAAACAAGTGTGGCTTCAAACATTGCGAGGCGAGTTGGAGGCCATGAAGATGAAGGAGTCAGAAGGAGTGTCTGACTATATCACGCGTGTGTAGACAGTGGTAAATCAACTCAAACGTAATGGAGAAATCCTAACTGATGCAAGGGTTGTTGAAAAGATTTTGCGATCATTGATCGACAATTTTGAGAACGTTGTATACGCTATCGAGGAATCAAGGAATTTGGAAGACACTATAGTGAACAGGACTTTTAACGACGTTTAAATTGACCTTTACCGACGTTTTAAAGCGTTGGTAAAAACATCTTCGATGCTTGCAAAAGCGTTGCAAAGCGAAGAGTGGAGACGATTTTTCCCGACGCTTTGCAAAAGCGTTGCAATAGCGTCGGGCGTTTTCCCGATGCTTTAAAGTATCGGTAATTACCGTTATTGTTGATGCTTTAAAGCGTCGGATATAAAAGTATTGCCGACGCTTTTAAAAAGTGTCGGAAATATATTATTACCGATACTTTAAAGCGTCGTTAAAAACGTAATTACCGATGCTTTAAAACATCGGTAATAACGATAATTACCGATGCTTTTTAAAAGCATCGGGAATAAATTATTCCCGATGCTTTAAAACATCGGTAATTATCGACGGAATAAAGATATTCCCGATGCTTTAAACCATCGAGAATTTCATTTTTTGAAAAAAAAATAAATAATTATTTTAAAATTTAAAATCTATACAATTTTTTAACCTTACATAAATAAGACATATTTCAATTTCATTCCAGGCATTCATCATACATCCAAACATAAATCAAAATATAAATCCAAAAATATAATACATTATAATTTAATATTAGTTTGTTACATATGTCTGTTTAACAAAATTAAAAAATACATGAAAATACATAGAGTGAAATAATAAAAAAGTCGAGGTCAATGATCTGCAGGAGGTAGATCATCATCCGGTCCATGTGGATCTGATGCTCCAGAAGCCTATAAAAAAATATTTAAAATATTTAACTTACGAAACTATTAATGACACGGGGATTATATAAATTATTGATTTAACATAAAAATATATATTTAAAATCATATATATATATATATGTACCTGATGTGGAACAAACATCTGTATGACAGATGTAAGCCGCTCAATGTGCTGTCTCATGCTATCCATCGCTGCTCTATCAGCATCAGCTCTCTGTCGTATCTCCTCTATCTCGGCACGGCTCTGTTGAATCTTCTCAGCACGGCTCCGTCGCATATCCTCTATCTCCTCCTCGAGTTTGCGAACACGTGCATTCTGAGCACTATCTATAGCCTGACGTGTATGTGCACTGACCGCAGATAACTGAGTGGGGGTGACTCCAACTCCATATCCCCTCACTCGACCGTAGCGCTCCGAGCCCATCAACTTTGTAAATACCTTGGCCTCGATGCGACTACTCTGCGTAGATGCTGTAGAATCATCAACATGCTTAGCAATAAGAGCTGTAGCTCTTTCCTATATAAATTTAGACAAATTAGTAGGATTTTAAAGATTAACAAATTACAATTTAAATCGTTAGATGAATTAAATGTTAATTACTTACATATATATCCCTCGACTCATCTCTGGCAAAAGTGCCGTCACGATGAGTATGAGTCATCCGATAAAACTTTACCTGACCGGGTTCCCTCCCATGCTCATTGGCCTACAAGAAATATTATAATTTTAAGCAAATAACTCAAACTATTTTAAAAATTATTTAAGTATCAAGATATATATGTATCGCGATACATCGTCCGCGATACATATATGTATCGCGATACATCGTCCGCGATACATATATGTATCGCGATACATCGTCCGCGATACATATATGTATCGCGATACATCGTCCGCGATACATATATGTATCGCGATACATCGTCCGTGATATATTATCCACGATACATATATGTATCGCAATACATCATCCGCGATACATATATATGTCCCGCGACACATATACATGTACCGCGATACATATACATGTACCGCGATACATAAATATATCGATATAAGAAATAACTTATTCTATCACCTCTAAATCCTAGTATTTAGGTAACTTGATGTTGTCATCAAATGATCTGTTGCAAGACTAGGACACAATTTTGAAATATTCTGTAAGGACTTAACAAGAACTACTTAATCTATATCACAAAAAATTAAGGGAATAGTTTAAGAAACTTACGAACTCCTGCCTGACTCGGGCGTAACTCTTTGATCCTGATATGTGGGGAACAGACTGAGATGCTCGGGCAGCTCTACCAATATCAGAATATGTCTGCAAAATCAAAAAGAGAACTCATATCAAGAAAGTAATGTATATATATATATATATATAATATTATATTCTTTAATAAACTTGCTTCAAATAAATTAGAAGATACCTGTCCCCTGTCAAAAAACCAGTAGTGAACCAACTCCACCCACTGATACGGGGGTACATCAGGAGGACAGGTACCAACTACCTGCTCCTCTGTCATACCCGGCAACTTGTACTTCGTCTTCAACTGGGCTTTATATTCTTTCCATTTCTGATTGAGAGATTTCAGTACAAAGTCATGGGAGGATGGAGGAAGTACAAACTTACCCTACAAAATAAAATAATTAATAATAATATAAAACATAGTAATATTTGAACTATACAAGATAACAAATAATTTAATACAAATTTTTTACCTATATAACTCGAAAAATCTCTACTTTATACATCGGAAGCATATCATTCCACTTAGCATAGCTAAGTAGACAAAGCTGATGCCTCCGTGCAACCGTCCCCAGAAAAGAGCTCAATAAGCTGGCGGCTTTCTTAATTGGCTACCCCAGCTCATTGCACTCAACCAATATCCTCTTACCCTCGGGCATCTGCCAAACATCACATACTACTGTAGGCCCACGCCTACGTCTGACACTCCCCGATCCATCTGCACAGAAATAGATAAAAGTAAGCTATAATAAAAAGTGTAATCAAATTTAAAGTTACCAAGGATATTGGAATAAATTATCCTGAATATATATCCCATCATCTGCTGGATCGACGGGAGGGTCATGATGCCCCGAGGATGATGGAGCTGCAGTAGTATGCTGTGTGGAAGGAGAGGAAGGACCGGTATGAACATCCTCCGAAGTACTAGCCTCAGCATGCTATCCAGAAGAACTGCCGATCTCTGTTCGGGAGTGCTGGAACTGCACCCCAAAAAAGCGTCGCCCGCGAGGCATCGTATGACCTATCATTTATATCAGAGACAGAATTAGTGAAGATAAATAGTAATTTAACATAATAATTACTACAAATTGTAAACATTATAAAATTTAATACCAATAAAAATCAATCATTAGCATTTTCTTCAACTTCTATTTTAACCAAGGGTATTATAGCATGTACGTTATCAACTGGTACAAAATTGAATGGCATGGAATGTGTATAAGTGTTATCATCTTCATCATCTTCCAGTTGTCTTCTCATATCATATAAGTCCTGAGGTTTTGTCTTAATAACAATAGCCCAATTTTTGTCCTTTGCTTATTGTATGAAAAATACTTGACGAGCTTGAGAAGAAAAGATAAATGAATCATCCTTCAATAAGACACCAGTATGTATCAACCTTGTAAAGTTTACAAGTGTAAATCCATTTGCATCTTTTTTCAAACCCCTTAATGAATTTATATCTACCCAATCATATCTAAATAATATGACTTTAAAAATTCCGTAGTAATCTAACTCGTATATATCTTTAAGTGCACCATAATAAGTCTTTCCATCAGCTTCTACCATAACACCGCTATTCTGAGTTTTTCTAAATTTTTCACGATCTTTAGTATGAAATTTAAATCCATTGATTATGAAACCATTATATCTGATGACAATTTTGTTCGGTTCTCGAGCCAGGGCTATTAATTCATCTGAACAATTCTTCTCCATCATTGTTGATACCTAAAGAATCAAAAAAATTGTTAACATGTTATTCGATATGAAATCTATACATATATTCTTTAAATATATGTCAAACCTATTTTGAAAGCCATGTAGGAAATAACTCGACTAACCATCGCCGCTCAATCCTTGGATTAGGTCGAGTGCTATGACTAGCTTGTCGCTGAAATATTAAAAATTCGCTGCATAAAAAATATAATTATTAAAATAGTTTCAAAAATAATATATAAAATTTAAAACCATTGAAATATATTAAATATGCTAACCTTCGATAGTTAAATATTATTTCATTATGAAGTAACACATAACGGTATGCTTGTGCAATTGATTTATGGTCCAATACAATACTTTCACCTTTTCCAATTAATCTTCCTGCAATTAAGAACTTATACAACTCTGCATTGGCTATGAAATCACTATGCCGTTGAGGTCTGTTAAATACAGTATCTACACCTTGAAGATATCTTGAACAAAATGTCAGACACTCTTCAGCAATATATCCTTCCGCAATAGAGCCCTCTAGATAGGCTCTGTTTCGTATATAATCTTTCAATCGTCCAAGATACCTATAACATTTAAAAATTTTATTTATACATCATCGTGATGCTACTTTTATTAAAAATTATCTAAACATTAAACATTAACATTAATACCTTTCAATAGGATACATCCATCGGTAGTGTACCGGTCCACCAAGCTTGACTTCCGAAGCTAAGTGAATGAGTAGATGTATTATAATAGTAAAAAATCCAGGTGGAAAGATCTTCTCCATCTGACAAAGTATAACCGCAATTTCCGACTCCAACCGATCAAGCTCTCCAGGATCAATAACCTTTGAACATAATGACTTAAAGAATGATGATAACCTGATTATAACTGTAAGAACTTGTTTAGACACTGATGATCTTGAAGCTATTGGAAAGATATCTTGCATCAATATATGACCATCATGACTTTTTAGATTGAAAATTTTTTGGTCTTTAAGATGCACGCACCTTGAAATGTTAGATGCATATCTATCATGTACTTTAATATTTTTAAATACTGTCAAAAAATTATCTTTTCTTGAGCAGACATGGTATAAGATGCAGGAGGCAAATAAATCCTATCATTAGCAAGCATTTTGGGATGAAGATCATGTCAGATACCCAATTCTTGTAAATCCATTCGGGCCTTCATGTTATCTTTGGACTTTCCATCAAGATTCAACAATGTTCCAAGTAGATTATCACATACATTCTTTTCTGTGCATGACATCAAGATTATGCCGAATCAGATTATGTTTCCAATAAGGTAAGTGTTGCCGCCTGGATCGCCGTGGCCGGTAGCTCTGGCGTGGCCTAGGTGCGTGGACTCCGTGCAGCGTCACCGGGCTCGTTGGTCGGAGACGATCAAGGGGAACACAGTCGTAGTTGGGATGAAAGGGGCTTGGTACTGTCATGGCCCTCCTGTGGGCCTCTTCGGTGAGGGAGTAATCTCCCTACTTATCGTCCCTCCGTCGGGCGATACCTGCAAAATAGGGGAGACCTGCGCCGGGGACTCCGGCAAAGGCACTCCGACGATCAAGTCAGTGGGACGATCGAAGGAGATAAGAGACCTCTGAGACGGAGAGCTTGGGGGACTCTCCGCTCCCAGAGGGTGATGGATCATACCAGAATGAAGAGAGTCCGTCCTTTCTTACCTCCTCCCGCTGCTCTTATATAGACGAGCGGCTCTTGGCGTTCAGAGGGGCACGTTCTTCTTGGCATAGGCCTGTGAAGCCTCTGCAGGCCTAGGAGGCTTAGGTAGACCGGTCAGCTTCCCCTTTCTTGATGGCTCAGAAGATTTGGCAGAGAAGCCCAGCGCCTCGAATGTAGCACTATTCACTAGTTAGTGCAAATAGTAGCTTAGGGAACTTAAGCGCGTACCTTTCTTTGCAGGCGGCGTGTCAGGCGGCGCGTCCAGGACCCACGTGGAGGGGGATCCGTGGAAAGAGCGCCGGGCCCATGCGGGTGGGCCCCTTGGAAAACGTGCGGGGCCCGCGAGAGACCGAACTGCAGGGTGCTCCCAGCAACCGAGCTGGGCTGCGGGAGAGCGGAGCTGGGCCGCGGGCGTGCTTGGGCACGAAGCAGGTGCGGACGGATGTGGCCACGCGGGAATTCCAGACGGGGCGTTACGTGGGCACGCCGAACCGGGCACATGAGCACGTGGGCATGCCGAACCTCGCGTCGCGCGAGCCCATGAGCACCGGAGCCGGGCGCAGGCGTGCCGCCCTGCTCTCCATCGGGCGAGGCCGGATCAGATCGGGACGCCGGGCTGCTCTCCTATGGCCGGACCAGAGGAGCAGGATCGAGGTGCGGGCGAGGTCGCGCCGGACCAGAGCCGGAGGAGCCGGGCCGCGGGAGCCGGACTACTGCAAGTGTGCCGCGAGTGCACCGCGGGCATGCCGAGCTGGGCCAGAGCCGGAGCCGGGGCTGCCACGGGCGGTTGGAGCTAGAGGAGCCGGGGCTCGGGGGCGCGCTGCCCCGGGCGTGCCGCGGTGCCGAGCTCGGAGGCGTCGAGCCGGACGCGGGCGGATCTGAGGCGCGCCGGTGAGGTCGGACGGGGCCGGAGGAGCTAGGGCTCGGGGGCGCGCTGCCCTGGGCGTGCCGCGGTGCCGAGCTCGGAGGCGTCGAGCCGGACGCGGGCGGATCTGAGGCGCGCTGGTGAGGTCGGATGGGGCCGGAGGAGCTAGGGCTCGGGGGCGCGCTGCCCTGGGCGTGCCGCGGTGCCGAGCTCGGAGGCGTCGAGCCGGACGCGGGCGGATCTGAGGCGCGCCGGTGAGGTCGGACGGGGCCGGAGGAGCTAGGGCTCGGGGGCGCGCTGCCCTGGGCGTGCCGCGGTGCCGAGCTCGGAGGCGTCGAGCCGGACGCGGGCGGATCTGAGGCACGCCAGTGAGGTCGGTGGAGCCGCGTAGGGCACTGCCAGGGTGCCGGTCGGGCTGAGCTGTGGGTGCGCCAGGTGGGCGTGCCACGGGCGTGTTGGCGCTGGGTTGCGCCGGACCGAATGGAGACGAGGCGGAGGCCCCTTGCGGGCGAGCTGGGTGCCGTTGCCGAGGTGGGCGCACGGGCCTGCTGGCGCGGGGTCGTGCCGCGGGTGTGAGCCTGGCTGGGCCCCAGTCTTGCCTGAAACGGGCTCGCTGAAGTACTGTTCTGGCCAGGCCGATGCGGGCTGGCCGTGGTGCTGACCTGGCCTGGTCATGGTGGGCTAGCCAAGGTACCGACTTGGTCACTTCAGGAGCTGATCTCTTCAGGTGAACCCATCATTGTGTTAGGGCCGAATGGATTGGTCACCACTGTAACAGATGCCCCCACTCCCTGAGTCCAAGGCATTGCTTCTCCTCGTTTTGGATGAAGGGAGTAGTGTTCTACCCATTTGGCCCCGTGCCGCAGCATGCCTGCAAAACAAAGAATAGGAGGCGGTGTTTTTGAAGCTTACTTGCCCATAGGTACCTTGACTGAAGGTTAGTTGCATCTTGATGGCGTTATCACTTCAGTAGGACTCTTCTTTGGCGGGGTAGGAGGCATTGCCGCGAAGGAAGAAATGGGCGAAGCGCGCCACTTGGGTGCACACATGTATGGCCGGGTACATGGTTCAGGCGGCCGAGCTTGGAATATCTGTCGGAACCTTTGATGAAGATATTGAAGTCGTCAGGAGACAGGAGCCATCGCGGGTGAGGAAACCCAGGGAGCTCGAGGGAGCAACGCTCGGCCATGGGGGAGCCACCCTGGCGGAGGAACTCGTGGACTGAAGTCCGAGCCTTTACGCCGGAATTGGGTTCCAAGGCATCAAGGGGCGTCATGGGGAACTGGGTTCCGCGCCACCTTCCAGACCAAAGTCCGGGACGTCGCACCGGAACTGGGTTCCGGGCCTCCTTCGTCAGACTCGGGATCGGACAGATGAGTTCCTGTAATGGTGAAGAGCAAAGTTGCACCAAAGATGAACTTTAATTTTTGAGGAGAGATTCTTACCCCCTCCGTGAGGTGGCAAAGCCACTCGCTTGGCACGCTGGGAGGCGAGCCGCAGATGGTCGGTCCTTCAGAGCGACCCATGGATATCTCTGGACGAGATTCAAGTGGTAAATGCGAGGCTCAATGAAGAGCCTGACTTTTAGCTCGGCTGAATCAAGGGGCATGACTTTAGCTTAGCTTCATTTGGCCTCAGCTCGACTGAACTGAGGAACTTGACTTCACTTGATTTCAGCTCGGCTGAACTGAGGAGCCTGACTTCAGCTCGGCTTCATTTGGCCTCAGCTCGACTGAACCGAGGAACTTGTCTTCACTTGATTTCAGCTCGGCTGAACTGATGAGCCTGACTTTAGCTCGGCTTCATTTGGCCTCAGCTCGACTGAACCGAGGAACTTGTCTTCACTTGATTTCAGCTCGGCTGAACTGATGAGCCTGACTTTAGCTCGGCTTCCTTTGAGTTCAGCTCGACTGAATTGAGGAGCTTGATATCGGCTCTTAACTTCGCCGGACTTGGAGTCGGGCGGATGAGTTCCTGTATTGGTGAAGGACAAAGTTGCACCAGAGAGGAACTTTAGTTATTGAGAAGGGATTCTTACCTCCTCCTTGAGATAGCAGAGCCATCGGTCCGCCATGTTAGGAGGCGAGCCATAAACGGTTGGACCTCCGGAGCCTCCTATGGAAATCTCCGGACTGTGAGTACAGCAAATGCCAAACTGTGAGTTTCTCGGTAGATGGCGGGACTTCTTGGAGTCTCCGCGGATATCTCCGAACTGTGAGTAAGGCAAGAGCTGAACTGAGAGTCATGCGGTAGATGCAGGGCTCAATGGGGAGCTTGATTTCAGCTCTTAACTTCGCCGGACTTGGAGTCGGACGGACGTGTTCCTGTGTTGGTGAAGAACAAAGTTGCACCAAAGAGGAACTTTAATTGTTGAGAAGGAATTTTTACCTCCTTTTTGAGATGGTAGAACTGCTGGTTTGCCATGTTAGGAGGCGAGCCACAAACAGTTGGATTTCTGGGGCCTCCCATGGACATCTCCGGACTTTGAGTACAGCAAATGCCAAACTGTGAGTTTCTCGGTAGATGGCAGAACTTCTTGGAGTCTCTGCTGACATCTCCGGACTGTGAGTAAGGCAAGAGCTGAACTGAGAGTCATGCGGTAGATGCAGGGCTCAATGGGGAGCTTGATTTCAGCTCTTAACTTCGCCGGACTTGGAGTCGGACGGACGTGTTCCTGTGTTGGTGAAGAATAAAGTTGCACCAGAGAGGAACTTTAGTTATTGAGAAGGGATTCTTACCTCCTCCTTGAGATGGTAGAACTGCTGGTTCGCCATGTTAGGAGGCGAGCCATAAACAGTTGGACCTCTGGGGCCTCCCATGGACATCTCCGGACTTTGAGTACAGCAAATGCCAAACTGTGAGTTTCTCGGTAGATGGCAGAACTTCTTGGAGTCTCTGCTGACATCTCCGGACTGTGAGTAAGGCAAGAGCTGAACTGAGAGTCATGCGGTAGATGCAGGGCTCAATGGGGAGCTTGATTTCAGCTCTTAACTTCGCCGGACTTGGAGTCGGACGGACGTGTTCCTGTGTTGGTGAAGAACAAAGTTGCACCAAAGAGAAACTTTAATTGTTGAGAAGGAATTTTTACCTCCTTTTTGAGATGGTAGAACTGCTGGTTCGCCATGTTAGGAGGCGAGCCACAAACAGTTGGATTTCTGGGGCCTCCCATGGACATCTCCGGACTTTGAGTACAGCAAATGCCAAACTGTGAGTTTCTCGATAGATGGCAGAACTTCTTGGAGTCTCTGCTGACATCTCCGGACTGTGAGTAAGGCAAGAGCTGAACTGAGAGTCATGCGGTAGATGCAGGGCTCAATGGGGAGCTTGGTTTCAGCTCTTAACTTCGCCGGACTCCTTCTTGAGATAGCAGAGCCATCGGTCCGCCATGTTAGGAGGCGAGCCATAAACGGTTGGACCTCTGGGGCCTCCCATGGACATCTCCGGACTTTGAGCACAGCAAATGCCAAACTGTGAGTTTCTCGGTAGATGGCAGAACTTCTTGGAGTCTCTGCTGACATCTCCGGACTGTGAGTAAGGCAAGAGCTGAACTGAGAGTCATGCGGTAGATGCAGGGCTCAGCTCTTTAGTGCCAGGGTGTCCGGTCTTCGGTGCCGGAGAGCATGGGATCCGGGCTTTGGTGCCGGAGAGCATGGGATCCGGGCTTTGGATCAAGAATTCTTGCGCCAGACTATGATCGGCTCGGGCAAGTCGTAGTACTTGCCCTTGATAGTGGTACAGGAGCCCTTCCTGTAAAACTGTTGAACTCTGGTCATATGAAT
The DNA here is from genome assembly GCA_021397845.1 of Areca catechu. NCBI lineage: Eukaryota > Viridiplantae > Streptophyta > Magnoliopsida > Arecales > Arecaceae > Areca > Areca catechu. The sequence goes on along the minus strand of CM038042.1, from coordinate 171,740,060 downwards.
AAACAAGGACATACCTCTTCCTTGTGCAGGCCGGAATTAGGTTCGCCGACCGCCCTCTTGGGAGAGAGCGAGACTCCTTTGCTCGTAAGAATACAACTCGGTTGTACAAGGGAGCAAGGCTCCGTTGGATGGGGGGAAGCTCCGTTGGATGGGAGCAAGTCCCGCTGCATGGGTGTAAGTCCCGTTGCATGGGGGAGAAAGAGATTCCTGTAGCACTGAAGGAATGAGACTCCCGTTGCTGCATGGGAGAGTTGGAACCCCGTCGTGAGGGAGGAAAGAGGTTTCTGCCACACGAGGGAGATGGTTCCATTGCATGGGGAATAGGAGCCCCGTTGTTCGGGAGGAAGCTCCACTGCTTGGGAGGAAACTCCGCTGCACAAAGGAGATGGAGCTTCGTCGCTCAGGAAAGATGAGATCCTGATGCGTGGGAGAAAATGAGGCTCATGTAGCATGAGGGAGTAAGCCCTGTTGCATGAGGGAAATAACTCCGCCGCGTGGAAGGAAGAGGCTTTCGTTGCATGAGGGAGCAGGCTCCGTTGCATGAGGGAGTGAGCTCCGTTGCATGGGAGCAAACTCCGTTGCATGAGGGAGTGAGCTCCGTTGGATGAGAGCAGAGAGGCTCCCGTTGCGCGGGGAGCTTCGTGGCTTAGGGGAGAGCTCCGGGCTTGCATGGGCGAACTGGGTTCGGCGCCACCTTCCAGGCCGAGGCCCAGGATCTTCCGGACTGAGCTCGATGCCGCAGGCTTTCTCAAGCCTTGCGCGGCCTGCTGAGCTGTGCTCCGGGCTTGCGTGGGCGAACTGGGTTCGGCGCCACCTTCCAGGCCGAGGCCCAAGATCTTCCGGACTGAGCTCGATGCCGCAGGCTCTCTCAAGCCTTGCGCGGCCTGCTGAGCTGTGCTCCGGGCTTGCGTGGGCGAACTGGGTTCGGCGCCACCTTCCAGGCCGAGGCCCAGGATCTTCCGGACTGAGCTCGATGCCGCAGGCTTTCTCAAGCCTTGCGCGGCCTGCTGAGCTGTGCTCCGGGCTTGCGTGGGCGAACAACACGGTTTCCGCACCGTTGCATGGAAGGAGAGGACCTCGTTGAATGGAGGAGGAAGAGGCTCCTGCTGCATGAGGGAGTGTGCTCCGTTGCATGGGAGCAAACTCCGTTGCATGGAAGAACGAGGCTCTGTGAGAGAGCTCGTTGCATGGGAGCATGGTACTCCGCCGCATGGAAGGAAGGGGCTTCCGTTGCATGAGGGAGCAAGCTCCGTTGCATGTGAAGGAACGAGGCTCTGTGAGAGAGCTCGTTGCATGGGAGCATGGTACTCCGCCGCATGGAAGGAAGGGGCTTCCGTTGCATGAGGGAGCAAGCTCCGTTGCATGGGAAGGAACGAGGCTCTGTGAGAGAGCTCGTTGCATGGGAGCATGGTACTCCTTTGTATGGGAGCTTGAGGCTCCGTTGACGACGTCATAGGAGGTCTTCCTGCAGAACTAAAATATAGTTTCTTGTACTGCAAAGATAGCAGAGGGAGGAGTTACCTCAAGAAAGAATAGAACTCCTCCACACGGGAGGACAGACCTCCATTTGGGGGAGGAAGACTCCGTTGAATGGGAGAACGAGGCTCCGTGGCATGAGGGAGTAAGCTCCGTTGCTTGGAAGGAGAGGACCTCATTGCATGGAGGAGGAAGAGGCCCCTGCTGCATGAGGGAGTGTGCTCCGTTGCATGGGAGCAAACTCCGTTGCATGGATTTCTTTCTCCTTCACGACGGCCAGACCCTCTCTTCTTTTTTCTTTTTGGTGGGGCTCTTGGATGGTGGTACCGCCGGGAAGTGGCTCCATCCTTGGCTTGAAGCCAGGCGCCCCGTCAAGGGTGGCGATGCACCCTCACAACGCGAGATTTTTTTTGGTCGAGACCGCTCCTTGGAGCCTCGAGAGAGAGGGAGAAATTCCTGTGCCCCCATCCCCGTGCCCCCGGTCTGCCCCCCAGGGACTAAAGACAAAGGTGGAAAACCTTATTGAGGAGCAAGGATCTGCCCCCCCTTCCTGGCGCGCCAAACTGTTGCCGCCTGGATCGCCGTGGCCGGTAGCTCTGGCATGGCCTAGGTGCGTGGACTCCGTGCAGCGTCACCGGGCTCATTGGTCGGAGACGATCAAGGGGAACACAGTCGTAGTTGGGATGAAAGGGGCTTGGTACTGTCATGGCCCTCCTGTGGGCCTCTTCGGTGAGGGAGTAATCTCCCTACTTATCGTCCCTCCATCGGGCGATACCTGCAAAACAGGGGAGACCTGCGCCGGGGACTCCGGCAAAGGCACTCCGACGATCAAGTCAGTGGGACGATCGAAGGAGATAAGAGACCTCTGAGACGGAGAGCTTGGGGGACTCTCCGCTCCCAGAGGGTGATGGATCATACCAGAATGAAGAGAGTCCGTCCTTTCTTACCTCCTCCCGCTGCTCTTATATAGACGAGCGGCTCTTGGCATTCAGAGGGGCACGTTCTTCTTGGCATAGGCCTGTGAAGCCTCTGCAGGCCTAGGAGGCTTAGGTAGACCGGTCAGCTTCCCCTTTCTTGATGGCTCAGAAGATTTGGCAGAGAAGCCCAGCGCCTCGAATGTAGCACTATTCACTAGTTAGTGCAAATAGTAGCTTAGGGAACTTAAGCGCATACCTTTCTTTGCAGGCGGCGTGTCAGGCGGCGCGTCCAGGACCCACGTGGAGGGGGATCCGTGGAAAGAGCGCCGGGCCCATGCGGGTGGGCCCCTTGGAAAACGTGCGGGGCCCGCGAGAGACCGAACTGCAGGGTGCTCCCAGCAACCGAGCTGGGCTGCGGGAGAGCGGAGCTGGGCCGCGGGCGTGCTTGGGCACGAAGCAGGTGCGGACGGATGTGGCCACGCGGGAATTCCAGACGGGGCGTTACGTGGGCACGCCGAACCGGGCACATGAGCACGTGGGCATGCCGAACCTCGCGTCGCGCGAGCCCATGAGCATCGGAGCCGGGCGCAGGCGTGCCGCCCTGCTCTCCATCGGGCGAGGCCGGATCAGATCGGGACGCCGGGCTGCTCTCCTATGGCCGGACCAGAGGAGCAGGATCGAGGTGCGGGCGAGGTCGCGCCGGACCAGAGCCGGAGGAGCCGGGCCGCGGGAGCCGGACTACTGCAAGTGTGCCGCGAGTGCACCGCGGGCATGCCGAGCTGGGCCAGAGCCGGAGCCGGGGCTGCCACGGGCGGTTGGAGCTAGAGGAGCCGGGGCTCGGGGGCGCGCTGCCCCGGGCGTGCCGCGGTGCCGAGCTCGGAGGCGTCGAGCCGGACGCGGGCGGATCTGAGGCGCGCCGGTGAGGTCGGACGGGGCCGGAGGAGCTAGGGCTCGGGGGCGCGCTGCCCTGGGCGTGCCGCGGTGCCGAGCTCGGAGGCGTCGAGCCGGACGCGGGCGGATCTGAGGCGCGCTGGTGAGGTCGGACGGGGCCGGAGGAGCTAGGGCTCGGGGGCGCGCTGCCCTGGGCGTGCCGCGGTGCCGAGCTCGGAGGCGTCGAGCCGGACGCGGGCGGATCTGAGGCGCGCCGGTGAGGTCGGACGGGGCCGGAGGAGCTAGGGCTCGGGGGCGCGCTGCCCTGGGCGTGCCGCGATGCCGAGCTCGGAGGCGTCGAGCCGGACGCGGGCGGATCTGAGGCGCGCCGGTGAGGTTGGTGAAGCCGCGCAGGGCGCTGCCAGGGTGCCGGTCGGGCTGAGCTGTGGGTGCGCCAGGTGGGCGTGCCACGGGCATGTTGGCGCTGGGTTGCGCCGGACCGAATGGAGACGAGGCGGAGGCCCCTTGCGGGCGAGCTGGGTGCCGTTGCCGAGGTGGGCGCACGGGCCTGCTGGCGCGGGGTCGTGCCGCGGGTGTGAGCCTGGCTGGGCCCCAGTCTTGCCTGAAACGGGCTCGCTGAAGTACTGTTCTGGCCAGGCCGATGCGGGCTGGCCATGGTGCTGACCTGGCCTGGTCATGGTGGGCTAGCCAAGGTACCGACTTGGTCACTTCAGGAGCTGATCTCTTCAGGTGGACCCATCGTTGTGTTAGGGCCGAATGGATTGGTCACCACTGTAACAGTAAGTCAAAAAAGATACTTCTTTTCTTCCATAAATGTTTACTGGGCTGAGTTGTAGATGGCATCTGTACATCTTCCTCATTTTTATTTTCAGAAAAATTATCAGGATCTTCAAATACATGTGCATCCACCATAACAGTAGTCATTTCTTCTAGCAAACCTTCTTGATCATCCCTTCTTTTTTATTAGACTTTGAAGATTTACCATATGTGTAACTGATGGAATCCATTTGTCTAAGAACATTAATTCTAGAAGGTGGAATAGATGCACATCCCATTTCTATGGTACCATCAAATAAATCTTGCTGAAAACAAAACGGATGATTTGGTTCTAACCATCGACGATGCGCTATATAACAGAATTTTCCTCCATGTTTTAACCAAATCGAATGTGTCGAATCTGCACAACAAGGACATGCAACCCATTCTTTTATACTCCAGCCAGATAAATTGGCATATGCTGGAAATTCATTAATAGTCCATAACAAAGCAGCCCGTAGTTTGAATGTTTTACCATTGGAAGCACAACTACATCGACACCTTCCCATAACTGTTTCAATTCCTCTATTAAAGGTTGTAGAAAAATATCAATATCATTTTCGGGACCCTTATCACCCGGAATAACCATTGATAAGATAAGTGAGGATTGTTTAATGCACAACCATGGTGGTAAATTGTATGGTATCAGAACAACTGGCTAAGTATTGTATGTAGAATTTAGAGTATGGAAAGGATTGAAGCCATCTGAAGCTAAACCCAACCGAACATTACGAATATCAGAGGCAAAATCAGAATGTCTAGCATTAAAATTTTTCCATGCTAAACTATCAGCTGGATGTCTCAACATTCCATCCTTCGTACGCCCTTCATGATGCCATCTCATCAATGAAGCTGTTTTTGATGATGAATATAGCCTTCTTAACCGAGAAATAAGTGAAAAGTAATGCAATACCTTCGCCAGTTTTTTTATACACCGCATTGTATCTGTTGCATTCACTACATCATCCTTATCTCCTTCATGACTTGTCCATCATGAAGATCCACAAACATTGCATGACTCTCGATCAGCATTTTTACCATGATATAATATGCAGTCTTTCGGACAACTTTGAATCTTTTGATATCCAAGATCCAGATTGTTGACAACTTTCTTTGCTTCATAATAAGAGGATGGTAAACCATTACCTTCTGGAAATGCATCCTTTAATAACCTCAGAAACATAGTAAAACTCTTACCCGACCATCAATTCATATATTTTATATGAAATAAATGTATAAGAAAAGAGATCTTATAAAATTTCAAACAGCCCGGATATAATTGTTCATCTGCTTCTTTCATTAAATTATGTTACCGAGCTGACTCAGAAGTTGATGGTTGCTGAGCTCCCATTATTTCATGTGTACCACATGAACCTACAAAGTTTTGAACACTATGTCGAAAAGCATCTATGATCAAACCCGATATATCATCATCTCCTACTAGATTCTCTTGCATATTACTGGATACATGATCAGATGATGGTTGATTACTTGATTCTGGCAACATAAGTTCTCCATGAAAAATCTACTGAGTATAACCTCTTGTAAAACCATTCCATATCAAATGTTCTTCTACTATTTGTGGATCTAGATAGTGACTGTTAACACATCGTCGGCATGGACAATAAATCTTTCCATTCAAACTACTTTTCTCCATACCAAATTTAATGAAATCACGAACTCCATTTAAATATTCGTTGATATTTCTTTGTTTATTTATCCAGCTTTTATCCATTTTAGGATAAAATGATCCAACTTTCAAGTTATCTAAATACCAAAAAAAGTTTTAGTTAATAATAATGCACTAAGTAATTTTTTTTTTAAAATATATGAAAAATAACATAGATTAACTAATAAATGTACCATATCACCAACTAATAAGTAAAGAGGTCCTATCCCATTCAAGAATTGCATTAATTATATAGGTCATTTACAGTAACCAAACGATATGCAATAGAAGCTCCAGAAAAATTCGGCAGCATTTCCCTTTAGTTCTCCCCATACAACTAAAAATGTATGAGGAGAACTAAATAAAATGCTGTCCAAAATATATCTGGAACTCTATCCATACCGCTTGATTACTGTAAGCACCTATAAAATTATTTGCAATTCTCAAACTATTCAAACTGGACAATCAATTGACCACTGTACATATTTTTTCCATCCGTACAAAAATAAAATAAATGTACGGATATTGTAGAATATGTACTTTAATCAATTGACGAGTCTATATTTCTATGCAATGCAAGTTTTGTAAAAAATATTTTAAAAATTATTATTGATCATAACAAAGCTATTGATGGTTTTAAAATGAAAGCTATGCAATACTAAACAAATCTTAAAGCATAACATATTCAGTAAAATACAGGTATATACCAAGAAATTTATAAAGAAACATAAATAATCTACTAAGAAAAAAAATAAATAAAGAAAAATAATTAGGAGGCTCAGATCTACTATTTAATCCACAACTAAATCAAAACGACTACAATCGGTTGCCTACAAAAGGAGGCCATGCAAGATTATAGGCATTAGAAATTGTTGAATCAGCAAAACATACCTTAATCAACTAAATCAAAATGACTACAATCGGTTGCCTACAAAAGAAGGCCATCCAAGATTACAGCCATTAGAAATTGTTGAATCAGGAAAATATACATCCGAAATCATCATAGCCTCCATATACAAACCTTAAACCAATTTCAAAATATGGTAGAAACCCTTTTTACCCTCGAAGCAATCAAGCACCTGATAACAAAAAGACAACAAAACATGTAAAGCATATTTGGGTTATAGATGGGGATAAACCTTACATATTGTCTGACAAACTAATACATGAAGGTAATTTAATTCTCATATCCCACTTCATTTTATTACAATTCCCATGGATGGGGATAAACATGTTCAATTTTTTTTTTCAATTTTCTTCCATTTATTACAATTCTTTTTTGTTGTTCTTTGCTTTTATATTAATCTATTATGCCTATATTCTATCTAATACAATATTGTGTTATATAAGCATCCAAAATCTATCTAATACATAATTATCTAAAACATAACCACATGAGTCTTCACATATTCAGTTCATATGAATTATGAAACTAATTTGATATGATATCATTTATAACACCTAGGATTTTATCCAATGTAGTTTTGAAATGGGGGACAAAGGACAACATTTAAGTTGGCTGGCAAGAGTAATTCACTAGCAAAAGAATGCAGGATGAAGCGAAACAACACATTTTTATTCAAATAAAAGAAGAATAGAGGAACGCATTATTCCCTGTGTAAGAGAAGAATTCATTAAACTATCGGGCACCATAAAAGAATGAATTCTTTAATGCCTAGATCATAGATTAATTGTAACTTTTATTCAAACAATGAAGGTAAATGGACTAATTAATCCAAATGCTGCCATGCTAATTATAATTTATTTCATTTCTTTCGAGAATATAAACTTAACTTTTGTATGGCACAAGTATTTTAGCTTCTCTTTCAGTTACAATCAATGTGATTACTATTAGTTATACTAATTTTAGGAAATTGGGCATTGTATTAGATAGCTAATTTAAAAAATTACTACTCGATCACTTTTTATATTTTAAAGTTTAATTGCTTCATTACTTATAAGTGTATTAGTCTGCATTAAGAAATTTTCTTTTTCCTTTAATTAATTTCTATGTTTTTTTCCTTTCTTTTGGATAGAATTCCATCCATGCCAACTCATCCTTTCTTAAATATTATAGGTAAGTTTGGATTCTTCATGTTTATCACCCCAACTTGAGAGAATATAGACTTACGGTATAAGAATAGCTTTGGATTTAAGCACCCTAAAAAAGGCATAGGAAGAGGAAAAAGTACCAGTTTGGATGTAAGGATAATATTGAGTATGGGTGTGAGCTCATGGCTAAAACTTTAGGACTTGAATCCTCTCCAACCTCAACGTAGACTGGAGAGAGGCAGCTGCCTTGTAATCACAGCACCTATGATTGGTCTAATAGCTATCATTGAATGAGTACTATTATTCATACTATTTTTACGAAATTGGGCATCCTAGTTAATTAGATAGCTAATTTAAAAAGTCACTACAAGCTACTTTATATTTTAAAATTTAATGGCTTCATTACTAGTAAGTGCTTGCTAGTCCCCTATATTGATGCATCACTGATTTTTCCTTTTTTTAGTTAATTTCTTTGTTTTTTCTTTTCTTTTGGATAGAATTCCACCCATGCCAACTCATCCTTTCTTAATTATAGGCAAGCTTAGATTCTCTCATGTTTAAAGACCAAACTTGAGAGAATATGGACTTACTTTATAAGAATGGCTTTGCATTTAAGCATAATCAAAAAGCTGGAGGAAGTGGAAAGTACAAGTTTGGATGCAAGGATAATATTAGGGTGTGGGTGTGGCTCCATGGTTAAAAATTTAGGATTTTAATCCTCTCTAGACCCAACTTGGACTGGAGAGGGGCTTCCTTCTAATCACAGCTACCTATGATTGGTGTAATATCCATGATTGAATGAGACAATTAGTCATACTATTTTTAGGAAATTATGCATTCTAGTTTGATAGCTGATTTAAAAATCACTACCAAGTCACTTTATATTTTAAAGTTTAATTTCTTCATTACTGATAAGTGCTAGCTAGTCTCCTTATATTAATGCATTAAGAAATTTTCTTTTTATTTTATTTTATTTTATTTTATTTTATTTTTGAATAGAACTCCACCTATTCCAACTCATTCTATCTTAATTATATATAGGTGGGTTTGGATTCTCTCATGTTTATAAGGGATCGGACTTGAGAATATGGACTATATGTATATATAAGAATAACTTTAGATATAAGCAAACTCAAAAAGGTGTGGGAAGTAGAAAGAGTATGAGCCTGGATGTAAGGATAATATTAGGGTGTGGGTGTGGCCCCAATGTTAAATATTCATGATTTGATTCCTCACGAGACTCAGCTTGGACTAGAGAATGTGTCTTCAATCATGGCCATCCATGATTGGCTTTACAGTTGTTATTGGATGGGTCCCACCACAGCATATGGGGTGATGTACTTGTGCGCCCATATATATCCAATCACAGGCAGCCATGATTAGAAGGTAGTGCCTCTCTAATCCAAGTTGGGATTGAAGAGGATCCCAATTAAATGGGGATATACTTTGGATATGCCTCATAAATATAGCTTTGAATTGCCGAAATGGCAACCGAAGTGACCAAGTGTCTGAAACAATGTCCAACCTAAACATTAACATCTCAGAAAATTAAAATGAACAATTGTTGCCGAGTGCCTGAGGTAGTAGCATGTTGATTGAACTAGTGACTGGAGTCCTCACTTATGACACTATTTTCCTGTTCACTGACTTAACAGCTAAACTCATGAGGGTAGGATGCCGATCACCAATTTATTGAGATCGTAAATTAATTATAAATGCTATTGAGGGTAGGATGCTGATCGAGGTCTTTTGATTAATAATATTTTCAATATCAAATAATAATATTAATTAGCTCAGTCTTGCAATGCTTAGCACATGTTAAAGGCCTACATGTTAGCAAGCAAGATGGGCCTTAAAAACTACATGGTGCACCATAATAATGCATGCATAATTTTGAAATTAGATGCAACGCAATGGAGACAATAATTTTAAATTATCTAGTAAACATCTCTCAAAAGAAATTCACTAATAATTTCTTAGAAATGAGAGAACTGCCACAAGAAAAATGACCATGTGATTCATGGATGGGGGAAGAGTGCATATTACCTAAGCACAGTGATTCATGGAGGAAATGGAGAAGCCCATAGACGAGAAGCCCAGAGTTGATCGGAGAAGCTCAGAGACGATCGGAGAAACCTGAAGACGACCGGAGAAACCTGTAGACGACATAGGGAGGGGGAGATCGCGCGGCTGGAGCTCGGGAGAAGGCTGTCTAGGAGAGCGGTGGTAGAACGAGAGGAAAGGAAATGAGATTGGAATTAAGGAGGGAGAGGGAGATGACGGAGGTAGGGGGAGATCGGCTGGAGCTCGATCGAGAGAAGGCTGGCCGTCTAGGAGATCAACGGTAGTGGAACGAGAGGAAATGAGATTAGGGCTCGGGCTCGGGAGAAAATGGGATGAAATCTCGATGCTTTAAAGCATCGTTAATACCATTGTTTTGCCGACAGTTTTGAAAAGCGTCGATAGATGGCGTGAGAGAAAATCCCGATGCTTTAAAGTGTCGTTAATACTTTTTTTTGCCGGCGGTTTTGAAAAGTGTCGAGAGATGGCGCGCGAGAAACTTTCGACGCTTTAAAGCATCATTAAAATTTTTTTTTGCCGACGCTTTTTAAAAGCATCGGGAGGTAGCACAATTTTAACGACGCTACCCACTAGTGTCGAGAAAATTCCGTTGCCCAAAATGCCTTCCGTTGTAGTGAGAGATGACCATCGATGATCTCGTGGGTTCACTTGAAGCGCATGAACAACGGAAGAAGAAAAAGAAACAAGAGCTGCTCGATGAGGCCTTGCAAACTAAGGCAACTATCAAAGAGGACAAGGTGATGTATGCATACCAAAATCAAGAAAGAGGTCGCGGTTGTGGTGGCCATGGTGGTCATGGTATTGATTGTAGTAGAGGTCGCGAACGTGGAGACAACTTCGAAGAAAAGGGCCATCCAAGCCAACAGAATTGGCATGGCCGAGGATGCGGTCGTGGTAGAGGCGGCCGGTCATATCGTCAAAATATCGAATGTTACAATTGTGGCAAGTATGGACACTATGCAAAAGAGTGCTATTCCAAAAAAAGAGTGGAAGAAAACAAGATTCTAGTCGTGGAAGAGGAGACAAGAGATGACGGTGTTCTCATGATGACCCATAAAGACACTGCTCCCAACAGTGATACGGTATGATATCTTGATACTGGTGCTAGTAATCACATGAGCGGGCATAAACATCTCTTTATGGAGATACAAGAAGTAGAAGATGGGCACGTATCATTCGGTGACGCATCGAAGGTTCTAGTCAAGGGTCGAGGTAAAATTTGTTTTTCTGAAAAGAATGGTAAAGAAGGGTCTATTGAAGATGTCTATTATGTGCCCAATATGAAGAGTAATATGCTCAGTATGAGGCAATTGTTAGAGAAGGGATATTCGGTTTTCATGAAAGATCGGATGTTGGACTTGAAGGATAAAAGAGGTCGGTTGCTTGCACATGTGAAGATGATCGAGAATTGAATGTTCAAACTCAACCTGAAGAACATGCGAGAAAAATGTTTACAAGTCAACAAAGAAGATAAAGCTTTACTATGGCACTTATGACTCGGACACTTGCATTACAATGGCCTAAGAAAGTTAGCAAAGAAGAATATTGTCTATGGGCTACCAGACATGGACTACACCAGAAAATTTTGTGAGGGATATGTAATTGGTAAGCAAGCAAGGAGCATTTTTCCTAAAGGTGCGCAATATCGTGTAAGGCGTGCTCTCGAGTTAATACACACCGATATATGTGGCCCGATCACACCAAAGTCATTCAGTGAGAAGAGATACTTTCTTACGTTCATCGATGATTTTATAAGAAAAACATGGGTTTATTTTCTGAAAGAGAAGTCCGAGGCACTCCAGGTATTCAAGAAATTTAAGGTATTAGTAGAGAAGATGATGGGTTTTTATATCAAGTCTCTACGGTCAAATAGAGGCAGAGAGTATATGTCAACTGCCTTTACAAGCTATTGCGAGGAACATGGGATCAAGAGATTCTTAACCGCACCTTACTCACCTCAGCAAAATGGTGTGGCTGAGAGAAAAAATCGGACCATTCTTGACATAGTTCGATCAATGTTGAAGACCAAAGACATGCCAAAAGATTTTTGGGCAGAAGCTGTACAATGTGCTGTCTATATGCAAAACTGATGCCCACATGCAAAATTGGCGGATCAAACACTGCAGGAAGCCTGGAGCGAACTGAAATCTACTGTATCACACTTTAAAGTATTTGGTAGTGTGGCCTACACACATGTACCGAATCAAAGGAGAACCAAGCTGGATGATAAGAGCAAGAAGTATGTGTTCATCGGGTATAATGAGAAGACAAAAGCTTTCAAATTATTTGACCCAATTGAAAAGAAGGTGGTGATAAGCCGTGATGTACAAGTAAATGAAGAAGATGCATGGGATTGGAACAACCAAAAGGAGGTAGTGCAAGAGAAAGAAAAAGGAAAATCTTCAATTACCGCACCAATAATTATACAGCCGAGCCCACCAACATCTGATGATGATGGAGAACCAAGACAATCAAGGATGCGAAGCCTACAAGATTTATATGAATCAACAAGCGAGAGTTCACTTGGTATGTCTTCTAGCAGATACCGAGGATATTTGTTTTGAAGAAGCAGTAAGAGATAAGAAATGGCAAGACGCAATGGATGAAGAGATAAAGGCAATTGAAAGAAATAAAACTTGGGAGCTGGTGGAGTTGCTGAAAGGACATCAACCTATGGAAGGAAATGTACGAATGAGTCACATTGCGAGTCGTGACCAAGTGGCAGATATCTTTACAAAGCCGCTACCAAAAGAGCTATTCGAAAAGTGCAAAATGATGATTGGAATAAAGGATGGAAGATATTTGAGTTTAAGGGAGGAATTTGTTAAAGATAAACTCAAATAAAAGATTATGTTTTGTTTAAACAGGGTCAAAAGTCCTCCTATTTTTAGTCTTGCTGTAATAGGACTCTAGTATTTTATTTTGGTTTGAATAAGCCTTTAGGGCTATATAAGTTATGGTTCCCATGTAAAAAAATGTGGGAGAGTAGTTCCTTAAATAAAATATTTCTCCACATGATCATCATCTCTTCCGGTTGCTTACACATGTACCCTCCCACGCCCAAGCAGCCAACCCACCCCAAAAAACTTAGGAGGCTTAAAAAGATCTTTGACTCCTTCAAGGGAAGATATTATTCTCAAAAAAATATATAGATAAGTAATCATTTTGCTATGTATTGATGAAAAAGCTGTATAAAAATTAAGCAGTGGATTTTGCTCTGTATTGATGAAAAAGCTGTATAAAAATTATTGCTCATATAAGGAGATCTAAAGCTGTTAGTGGTTTTGACTGCTGCTTCTACCTTATTTATTTATTTGTTTTAAGATCACTTCTTTTGGTATTACAATGTGGTTCCAAATCTTAAGATCTAATGTTAGTGATGCAACTTGGTATAAAGTTGAAATTGTTTGATCTTTTCCATGAAAGGGAATATGAATGATGAAGTTCTAGATAAGATAAGTTTGGAATGAAGTAGAGAGAAAGGAATATTATGTAAAATTGATATTGATATAGGATATTTAATTTTGTTCTATTTTAATCCAAGATTTATAATTCTTAAATGGTTAAGTATTTTAAATTAAAATTTTATTTGAGAGTACTTGACTATTGTTCGATCCATCTCCTAAGTTTAAGAATTTTTGAGTATCATTTGGTAAGGTAAATAAATTATAGAAGATGGCTCTTGTGTAACAAAGGTGAGTTAAATGGAAATTATGATTTTATAGTTTTAAAGAATTTTATAAATTATTACGAAGCTATATGATAATAATAATTTTAAATTATACATATTTTTGAATTAGTAGATCCAAAAGAAATCGAGTGAAGCTTGGGTAACAAATCAGGGAAATAGATTGTTGTGCAGGAAAGGGGGTGCATAGCCATAAGTTGAGATTTAAAAGTTTCTAAGGAATTCTATAGATTATTATAAGATAATGGCATGATATTGATTTTAGATTATACCTATTTTGGAATTATTAGGTTCAAAAGAGTGGGCCATTGCAAGATGTTCTATATATGCAACAAGCTGAATTGGCATATTTGGATATATTTTGTTACTATTAAAGATAAGGATTTCTAATCACAATCATCCACATGAGTAAGCATATTTAATATCATATATTGGAAATTATGGGTATTATATGCTTGTATACATTACAAGTTTTAGTTCTCTATGATCCTCAATTATGCTCAATTACATAAGAATTGTACAAACAAATAATTTATTAAATACTAATAAGAATGAAATAAAAAAATATTTTTAATGATTTAAAAATTTGGGCATCTGGACTAGTCATATTGATTATGGCCTAATCACGAGCATGAACATGGTATATATATATTGAGAATGGCCTAACCATGGACGGCAACGTGATATATATATATTGAGAATGGTCTAGCCACAAGTGGGAACGTGGTATATATATTGATGATGGCTTAACCATTTATGGGAATGTGGTATATATATTGATGATGGCCTAGCCATGGGAGGAACATAGTATATATGTATTGAGGATGGCTTGGCCATGACCTGGAACATGGTATATATATGAGCATGATGGCCAGTCATGAGCGAAGCGTGACCATCATTAAAAATATCATAATAATAAAAATGTCATAATAATAAGGTTAATAAAGAGAGTGATAAAGCAATATTAATAATGATAATAATAGTTTAATGATTATGCTAAAAAGATGTAATAATATTTGAAATGAAGTTTTACCCGAATAGAGTTGATTTTTGGAGATATGTGATAAGCATATCAGTGCCAATATTTGATGGAATGTGGTATAAAGTTAAATTATTTATTATTGCAACTTGGCAATCATATTGGTATCATTATTAAGATAGTTATATTATTACTTGAATATTGATTATTGAGGTATGAACTAATAATTTTTCAAAATGTGTAATATTATAATAATTGATTTCATCCGTTCGGCTTGCCTATGTGCTTAAAGAATCATTACTGAGCTATCGGCACATATCATTATTATATTTTTTTCAAAGCCACATAATACTTAGTTAAATGGGATTAACTTACAACTTTTGGTAAGAAATTAGTAATACTTTTGTAGATGATACTGGATGTTTCTGAACCATATATTTTGGATATCCTTAATTTTCAGTAAAAAATATGATACGGTTTTCTTTAATTATTTATCTTTCAATGTTGAAGGTTTTGATTTAGATTATCATCCCTTGCATATATTTTAGAGTTACACTCCAGGGGAACATGCGGCCGTGGCCATTCCAGGTAAGTTTACTTTATTAAAGCCAGCCTGCCTACCTACCTCTCAAGTGAAGTTGATTTAGCATCAGATGATGGGGTGGGTGTAGAGCTGTCAACGGGTCAGGTCCGGACCCGAGACCCGCGGGTCTGGACCCAATGGATCCGGATCTGGATCTCAAACTAGACCCATTTATCCGGACCCGATTAGTCATAGTTAAATGGATCCGGGTCTGGATATTACACGTCCAGACCCGACGGATTCGAAACCCGATTAAATAAAATAATATGAGATATATTTATATAAATGTTGGACGTTGGATCATAATCGAACGGTTAAAAAAATAAAAGAATAGAATCTTCCACTGTTACAAGCCCATGGACATAGTGGCATTCGGGTCCGGGTTCGGATCTGGATACCCGAGATCCATTCGGGTTCGAGTCTGGTACCTTAAAATTGGACCCGTCGGGTATTCGGGTCTGGATCCGGATCCGGATCCGGTAGCTAAAATCGGGTCCGGATCTGGATATCTGGATTTCGACTTGAACCCGAACCGTTGACAGCTCTAGGTGGGTGGAATCTATTCTGTTGCTTACCGACAGGTATCTATTACGAGCTTAGAAGCTTCCCCACAATGTGTGCATCGATGCATTCCTTCAAATGTCCATAAATCCCAATCTCAACAAACTTATCCATTTACTATTGAATTTATACAGCACACTTGTCCTTGTTGATAAACAGGCTCAGAAAAATTATTTCATCAACCATATTAAAGTCAGGAATTCATACACATTATTCATTGGATATGAAGTGCCAATCTACTTAGAGATGAAGAGATGGTGCAATGATAGGCAATTATGTTGCTGGAGGAGACGATGGACAACCAATGCTTTTAGATTCCTAGGATGTCACGCATGAATCTCCTTTTAATCGGATCTCAAAATTGCCCCAGCAATTTCAGGAAGTCCCCGACCCAAAAAGCAACGAAGCACAAAGAAAAAAATGTTGATCATGTTTAAGGTGCCTTGTTTGCTGGACAGGCACTCAGGAACTAATCAGAGCCGTATATGGCTCGTTGCATATCAGCACATGTCCAACCATAGTTGATTAAATACTTCTATTAACGAGTTTTTGCTGAAATTCCTTCTCCACCAAATATGTTTTTATGACTAAAGCCTTAAACCCAGAAGGTGAAATCATTTCAGTCGATATATATATATATATATATATCCTGAGAAATTGGAATCTTAATGCTTTTGGGCAGTATCAAAAATTTATAGATCAACAAACTAGTCAGACTCGCAATTAAAGTCTACTATTGCTCCATAAAAACCACCTAAATTTGTTGAACATGACCGGGGTTAGGACTTAATACAAGAGATATATACCAATTAATAAGGATATTGATTAAAGAACCGGTATTCCAGTTCTATTCTACAGGGAAACTTAACACCTAGTCCTCTATTTGCTCAAAACAGGCCCATTGATACACTCATCAATTAAAGATACAAAATTGCTCCAAATTCTCATACAATTCATCCAATAGAGATCTCCAAATCAAAATTCAAAATACTTCCATATAATTTATACTTTGAAATTTAAATTTTAAATTTAAATGACAAAAGAAATCCTTTATTATTATCAAAAGGCACGCCAGAAAATATGGCCGGAATATTGACGCGGGTCAATTTTTCTTTACACATGCACAGCACATGTCGAGTATGAATTTAGCACTAAACAACCCCCATTCAGTTATTCTACCCTCTTCCATCTTGGCTTTCCAATCTTGGTATGGTTTTGTATCATCCATCCCTCTTGCCATGTTGGCTACCTAATCTTGGCATGATTTTGCCGTATTACAGACCTGTCAGGCATACATCATTTTGTTTAGCTATAAAGCGGACCAACCATGTGAAGGCAAACACGGTGAAAGCGATAAAAGGGCCCATGCCGTTGCGCCTGACGTGGAGAGAGTGGCGGCAATTGGGACTCTGAAGCCTGCAAAGGTTTCGGGAAATCCGTTTTACGTGGGGCTAGTTTCTCACCAACTCTACCTGTTTCTCCTCTCTCCCTCTCTCTCCTAAAATAAGAGTGGCTCGCACGTGATAAAAGTGAATGGTGCTGAGGAGAAAGTATGGATTTTTTTAAGGTGCATTATTCCTGTCTTAAAAAAAGCAATGCTGACAGGTGACAATCAACGATGCTACTTTCCTTTGACTCTGCGAACTAAATTTGAATTTCAAATAGTGATAGAACGTTGAATTTTTTTTTTTAATATTAAAAAAAATTCAAAAATATATGTCATGAAAAATATTTACGAAAATAAATATTTTTGACTAACGTGGACATGCGGCGCCAAAAATACCTGCCACATGACATGTGGATTGGCAACCGGGTTGAAATCATCTTTGGTAAAGATGATTTCATGCCAAAAAATCATATTTTCAAAAGACGATTTCAGGCTTTCCCACATTATCCGTGCATGGCCTGAGAAATCGTCTTGATTTCAATCCGATAATTTAATAAAATTTTAAAATATTCTTTTAAAAAAATTTAAAAATAACTATGAATGATATTTTCGTAATTAAATGAATGGTATTTTCATAATTAAATCAAATTTTATGAAGGGTATTTTAGAAAATAAATGTTCTTGTTTCATATCCGATTTTTAAAAATTTAATTCTCAAAATATCCTTCATAAAGTTTGGTTTAATTATGAAAATACCATTCATTTAATTACGAAAATGGCATTCATAGTTATTCGAATTTTTTTTAAAGGATATTTTAGAAATTACATAAAAATTCTAATAAATACATTTGACATCCCATAAATGCTATTTTTTAATTAAATTTTAATCTAATAAAATTTTAAAAAATATATAACGAAATTTAAAAAATATAATAATATTAATTAAAAATAAAATTAATTAAAAAAATATGATAATAATATATTACAATATATTTTTATATTATAATAAATATTTTATATTCTAAAATTTATTCTAAAATATTATAATAATATTTTATATTAATTATGATACCCCGGTACTGCCCTCGGTCCGGCCCCCTGTACGGCCGCCGGTCCTGCCCCCTGTCCAGCGACCGGTACGGCCCCCTGTACCGCCATGGTATAGCCGTCGATACGGCCCCGGTATAGCCATCGATACGGCCCCGGTATAGCCATCGGTACGGCCCCGGTATAGCCGTCGATACGGCCCCGGTACGGTCGCTGGTCCAACCACCAGTCCGGCCCCCTGTACCGCCCCGGTACGGCCACTGGTATGGTCGTCGGGGGCTAGATTAATATCTTGTGATTAATTTTATTTTTAATTAATGTTATTTTTATTTTTAAATTAATATTACTTTTATATGGTTAATTAATATTATTTTTAATTAATTTTATTTTAAAATATATTATCATGGCTGAACCGACAACCGTACCGGGGGCCATACCAATGGCCGTACCACCGGCCGACCGGGCCTGGACCGGCGGTTGGATCGGGGGCCTGGACCGGTGGCCAGACCGGGGGTCGGGACCGACGGCCGGACCGGCAACCGTACCGAGGGCCATACCGGGTATGATAATAAATATAAAATATTATTATAATATTTTAGAATAAATTCTAGAATATAAAATATTTATTATAATATAAAATATATTGTAATATATTATTATAATATTTTTTAATTAATTTTATTTTTAATTAATGTTATTATATCTTTTAAATTTTGTTATATATTTTTTAAAATTTTATTAGATTAAAATTTAATTAAAAAAATAGTATTTATGGGTGTCGGAGGCATTTATTAGAATTTTGATGTAATTCCCAAAATATCCTTTAAAAAAAATTCAAAAATAACTATGAATGGCATTTTCATAATTAAATAAATGATATTTTCGTAATTAAACCAAGCTTTATGGAGGGTATTTTGGAAATTAAATTTTTAAAAATTGGATCAGAAATGGAACATCTATTTTCCAAAATACCCTCCATAAAGTTTGGTTAAATTACGAAAATACCATTCATAGTTATTTTTGAATTTTTTTTAAAAGGATATTTTAGAAATTTATGAAATTATCGGATTGAAATCCTCTTTGGAAAAGACGATTTCAAATTGAAAAGTGGAAAAGCTTGAAATCATCTTTTGGAACGATGATTTCTTGGCATGAAATCGTGACGATTTCAACCCAATTACGAACCCACCTGCCATATAGCAGGTGTTTTTGGTGCCGCATGTCCACGGTCAAAAACATCTATTTTCATAAATATTCCTCCTTGCACCTATTTTCGAATTTTTTTTTTAGCATAAAAAAAAAATCGGAATGTTGAGGGGCTTTTTTTTTTTTGATAAACTTTTTAATAAATTTGAATGAATTTTCCCCTCTTTTCATCATTAAAAAAAAAATTCAAGTACGCTCGATAAAAAAACCTCCTCAATCCTTGATCATGGCATGCTGCATATATATTAGTGGTTGCGAAGCATGATTAAGTTGTTCAGAAGAAAGTTTGTGATAGATTTTCATGGTCGATTTTCAGATATCTGTAGTGGTGGTGAAGCACGATAGCAGAACAAAAGAACAAATTTAGAAGAGCCCATCATGGAATCATATCAGCCGCCTTGCAAGAGATGCTCATGTGACCGGTTGATGCCCATCATACAGATAGAACCTTCATTGGGATTTCTAGAGATTGCTAATGGTGATGTTTTTAAGTTGTCTAGCTTGTAATTGATTTTGAAAAACAATAACAATATGTTAAGAAAATTAAGTGCTAAGTAAAAGAAAATGAGGATAACATTTGATAGATAGCACGCTCACTTTACAACCACCGATTGCATAATTATAATGATATGACAAAGATATACTGTAATTATGAAGATCGGTCAACTATACAATATCATAATGAAGTATATGTCATTATTTATTTTCTCGAGAATTAGAGCAAATTTTAGTGGAATTATCATAGTTAGTGAAGTAAATTTAGTAGTATGAACGGATGACACGCTATTAAATCTTTTTGATAAGAATGATACGACTCCCCAACTAAAGGTTTCTATCAATTTTTGCACTACCAGAGATATGCCACGTTATGTTATATATGCAAATTTTGCATATCATTTTGCTTGCATTTTACACCAGGAAAGAAAAAAATAGCTCGAGCTCAACACTCCCATCAATAGTATGATGCGAGCACAACGATGATCCCCAAGAAGGCTTGTAATAATTGACAGGAGGCTAAGTATATAAAGTAAGCATCATAAAGAGAACATATTTGTGCCATGAGTGGAAAATTTGAAATGATGAGAACTTGAAGCGTCGATGGACAGCTGACCTGCCCAATATTCCAATCAGGCATAGGACTGACGGGAGCCAACTCCGGCATAGTCAAGTTTGGCTAGACTGGCGTTGGTTTCTTTGCTGATATCTACGGCACCGATGATGGATAGGGGTCGTTGCCTCTCACGTAAAAGAAGATTCAATCTTGTTTCACACGAACCTATCATCGGATCATTCAAACACATGAAGCTTAAAACATCATGGAACTCCATCATCCATCTACTTGCATAGATCTCAAAGCTACAGTAAATTATTCGGTGATGGATTTGTGCTTCTTTTGCACGAAAGATACAACCCCGACCCGCTACTGTCACCTCCCACATGCATGTTAGGCATGATTGATTTGGTTACTCGATGACATGTATGGTGCCAATGACACATCCCACATGTTTATATAAGTAGTTCATGTTGTTACTTAGGCCCTCTTATCAGATCTTATATATGAATCTGATAAGACCTTCCTGTCGGGAATCCGTTTTAAAAACATGAGGAAAGGGGAGCGATTCGGCAGAGAGAGAGAGAGAGAACCTGAAATCGCCCCGCGGCTGACCCGATCTCTTTAAACGCTCACCACTCATGGTAATGTTATTCAACCGAGACGCTGCCAAGATGAATTTATCAGTTTGATAAGATCCTCTTGCATTCACAGGGTGCCTTAAATGCTAGGTTGGTATATACGGTGCTAATTTCTTATCTAAATACATACGTGTATAATGTAGCTTTTTGGCATGTTAACAGCTATACAACTAGCTGTGAAGCGATTTAGTTATTTAAAAATAAATAAATAAATAAATAAAAAATAAATGGCACTCTACAACAACAGCAAAGAGAATGTGGATCTGTTGACTTCGGGAGTTTCAAAACTCCTGCATTTCGCCGTTCTCGCGGGCGCGGGCGCGCGCGCATGCTCCACGCTGCCGCTTCTCGAGCACCTAGCGTGAATGGCTGTTCTTTTTTTTTTTTTTTTTAATAATTTTTAATAATTATTTTTTATTTAATTTTGTTTTAATATCTTAATGATTAGTGGGGTGTTTTAAAGTTTTTTTTTAAAAAAAAATTGAATCTATAAAGGGTCTCTATGCTAACTATACAATTCATCCAAAAGTTTTCTAAGTTTTCATTATTTCATTATTTCTTTTACTAAAAATTTTTCAAAATATTTTTTTTTTTTAAGTAAATACCGAAGGCTACTTAGCAGATGAGGACCTTGAGGCCCTTCGGAGTTTTCTGGCTCGCCATCATATCCTTTGTTGCGTCTAAACAAATTATGAAAAACTTGGAACAAAAGAAAAGTGGATCCGGTGTTGAGGCAGCTTCCAAGCTCGTTAATGAAGTCTGAACGGGAACGGATAAGATCTTAAGAAAGACCAGGTGAAAAATGGCGCGGAAAGAAGAAGTAGCAGAAGCCCCCCTCATCATCATGCTTGGAGATATTTATAGACCACGGAATTAATCGCTTACAGCTGGCATCTAGCTGTTAAACGGTTAATCCAGGATGTGAGCACGTGCATCGAAAGCCATTCATAATAGATCAGCTCTGAAAGTTAGTCATCCATAGTTGATCAGCCTTAAAAGTTAGTCACCCATAGTTGTTCAGCCTTGAAAGTTAGTCACCCATAGTTGATCAGCCCTGAAAGTTAATCATCCATAGTTGATCATCTCTTCTGAAGTTGATCATCTCTTCCAGAGTTGATCGTCTCTTCTGAAGTTGATCGTCTCTTCCAGAGTTGATTGTCTCTTCTGAAGTTGATCGTCTCTTCCAGAATTGATCGTCTCTTCAAGAGTTGATCATCTCTTCTGAAGTTGATCATCTCTTCCAGAATTGATCGTCTCTTCCAAAGTTGATCGTCTCCTGCAACACATAATTATTACCAAATTCCATTCTTAAATAAATATATTGATTACCTGGAAATGGTTCAATTTCATGTCTGTTGGTTATTAATCGGCTTCACATCCTTTGGATGTTGATGAAGTATTTTCCGATCATATTTGCGCCTTTCAAGCATTGATTAGTCCGATACCTTTTGGGAATAGACCAATTTCAATTTCAGCCTCCTAAAAGGTCAACTTAAACAGATCAATTTATCATATCCCAACACCCTTCTTCAGAACCAGGAAGTTCTCTGGAGATAAAAATTCAGGATGCAATGGCTGCGAGAGGGGGACAGGAACACCCGATATTTTCATCATACTACCATCATCAGGAAACATACCAATAAGATCCGGGCTCTTTACTCCAATCAGGTGGGCAGGATCGAGAACAAAGCAGACATCCGAAGGGAATTTCTCCAGTATTTCGTTGCCAGGTGGACGGTTCCTATTCCTACTTCTTCTATTTCTTTTGTTCCTCCCCAGACTTCAGTTTTTGCTCTCCAGAATTATTTACTTCTGAATCAGGTATCTGACGAGGAAGTAAAATCTGCTCTGTGGTCCTTAGCGAAGGACAAAGCTCCGGGTTCTGATGGCTTCCCACCTTTTTTCTTTCGATCCTTCTAGGATATTCTGAGGGCTAACATGGTTGCTGTAGTTCAACTATTCTTTAATACTACCATCATGCCTCCCAATTGGAAGCAAACTTATATCGCCCTCATTTCGAAGTGACATGATCCTACCCAGCCCTCTCATTTTTGGCCCATCAGCCTTTACAATACTCTTTATAAAGTCTGTGCTAAGCTGTTGGCGAACAGGATGAGGCTCATTCTCCCGTAACTGATTAGCCCTGAACAGGGTACTTTTATTGGGGGCCGCAATATTACTGACAATATTCTAATTGCTCAAGAATTTATGCATGATCTTTATCGAGCATCTCAGCGGCACAGCTTTATGGTTATTAAGCTAGATATGGAGAGGGCTTATGACCGTGTAGATTGGACCTTTCTCTTCAAAGCACTGGAAGACTTTGGATTTTATCACTCATGGATTTCTAAAATTATGGCTTATATCAATGCTCCATCTTTCTCTATTCTGATCAACGGATCCCCCATGGAATTCTTTTGATCCACTCATGGTCTCCGGCAAGGTTGTCCTCTGTCCCCTTACTTGTTTATCATTTGTGCTGACTTTCTTTCCATATCTCTTTCTGTGGCTATAAGGGATTCATAGATCCACCTTTATATTTCTGGGCCGGGAGCCTCGCCAATCTCTTACATCTTCTTCGCGGATGACTGTTTATTACTTGGCTGAGCTTCCCTGACTAATGCCAAGGGGTTCAGGAGAGTGGTTGAGCACTACTGTTATGCATCAGGCTAGAGGGTTAATTTCCAGAAATCTGGAATTTATTTCAACCCCAAGATTGCCTCTACTCTCCGCTGCAGGATCATTCATATGCTGGGTATTCAGGAGCGACAGGGCCCTCTCCATTATCTGGAAATTCCCATATTGGGCACCAGGCTGACTAGGAATGAATGCACCCCATTATTGGCATCTGTGAGCGATAGGATTGCGAGATGGCTGGCTATATCTCTCTCCGTGATGGGTAGGCTCACTCTTATTCGCTCTGTCCTAGCCTCCCTCCCTGTTTATATGCTCTCCAATGCTTATATCCCCAAGGGTGTCATTATCAAGGTGAGCAGATGATTCGATCCTTTCTATGGGATTCCTCTTCTCCTCGTAGGAGGATTCATTTGATGAGATGGGACATCATCTGTTGACCTACTCAGATTGAAGGCTTGGGTATTCCCTCTCTCCTTGATAGGAGAGAGGCTTTTCTGTCCAGACATGCTGCCAGGTTTTTTTTATGTCCAGACAACATGCGGTCTTCCTTTATGAGAGCTAATTATGGAGACATCCCTACGGATCCTGGTGACTACCCTCATCCCACTAGGAAGTCATTGGTTCATTGACGTGAGATGCTCTCTAGGGCCCCGCTCATCATCTCTTAGCTTTCTTGGGTGTTAGGAGATGGCCGATCGATCAGATTTATGTATGATCCTTGGATATCGGACATTCCTTTGATCCAGTGGCCCACTTTCATCTCAGTGCTTACGCCCCCCTCCATTACCATTGCTGATCTTTTGCGACCGGGGCAGGCTAGTTGGGATATAGATGATGTTCTTTCCATCTTTGGGGACATTCTCAACTTCAGGGTCCTATCCATAGTCCTTCCGGTTCACCCATGCTCGGATATCAGAGTTTGGCGACATACGACACATCCCGTGTGCCCATCTTTGACCTCATCGCACAGCCCACCTTGGACCATCATTTCTCTCGAAGCTATCACTGGATCTGGGCACTACCAGTTCACCCCAGGGTTTCTTTGTTTATTTGGAAACTCGCCTAGCATCCCCTCCCTACTCGCGAGTTTCTTATTTCCAAAGGCATTCATATTACTTCTGATTGTCCTTTTTGTGGGACTCCGGGTGAGTCACAGTCTCACGCCATCTTTCTCTATATTCGACCAAGGATGATTTGGGCATTGGCAGGCTTCTATGACTCTTCTTCCCAGCCCGATCACATCATTGACTCCTTTTATTCACTTCTAAGGATGGCACCTACAATCCAGGTTTCCTTTATTGCTTACTTGGCTTATCATATCTGGATTTCTAGGAACAACCGGATTTTTGCATCCGCGAGGTCCTCTCCTAGGATGTTGATGGAGAGAGCCAGGAGTGCTGCTGTCGAGTACTAGAGGTCGACAGTGATGTCGGCGGAGAACTGGGGTTCTCCTTTTGCTCGTCGAGCATCCCGGGGAGTTTTTATTTCTTGGAACCCTCCCTCCGCTTTTTGTCACTGCCAGCTTCGATGGGAGCCTTCATTGTAGGTTGGGAGGAGCGAGCTTCGTTATTCGGGACTCCAGTCTGGGATTCTTAGCTGCTGGTGGTATCCCCCTCATGGACTCCTCGATTCCTGCTGTTGAGCTATATGCGGCGTGGGCTGGGATTAGGTATGCTCGGTAGGTTCTTCATCTTGATCGACTCATCATTGAGGGTGACTCTGCCACAGTCATATCTTGGCTTACGCACTCCTCGTCAGCTCCGGTAGCTCATCCCATCGTTCGTGATATTAGGCTTATGTTGCAGGGCTGTGACTCACTGTTTATTAGGCATATCTACAGGGAGGCCAACTATCTGCGGACTGGGTGGCCTTCTTTGTGGCTCATCATTCGGAATTTGTTCTATGGTCTGATTGGCACTCTGCCCCTGTACAGCTCAGGGATATTATCTTAGCTGACTCTTTAGGTTGTATTCATCATCGTTCTGTGCAATGAATACACCGTTTTATCAAAAAAAAGACTCATTTTCTCTCTCTCAATATTTTATCATTTATTTGATCATTTAGATTGAAGACAAGTTTGATCAGCATCCATTCGAGATCGTACCATCTACAAGTATTAAAATGTTGATTTTTGAGTTATATCTCGGAGGAGAGTAAGTAGTCTAATTATTCTTTACACAAGAAAGTAGTCAAATCTCCTTCATGATAGTAGTTTCATCAACCTTTCAGGCTAGGATTCCAAACTTTGCTCTGTTTTGGTTCTTAAATTATTTATCACACTTCTACAAATATCTCACAAAAATTTTATTCAATTTCTTTTAAAACAAATAAATTTAGTTTATATATATTATAATTAGTAGTCTAAAAAATATTTGATAAATAGTTGTGTAGTACATGCATATATTTCTATATTAATATAGTTGTTTATACATAATTATAATTTATATGCTTTGCATATTTATATTTATATATAAATTATATTTTAATTGATTAATCATAGCATTCTTTTTATAATTTTGTGTTGTGTAAAATTAATTGAAGATCCCTACAAAATCTATATTGCAGTATACAAAATTAATTTTTAAAAGGCAATACAAACAAATTAATCAAAACTTTTATGATTTAGAGATAAATAAATTAAATAAAAATCTTAAGAAATCATAGGTCTGATTACTTTGATTATCATTTTAGTAAAACTTTAATTTTTAAAGAAAAATATTTAAGATGACATTTTAAAAACATATACCAAAATAATAATAATAATTTAAAATAAAAAAATATTAAATTATCTAAATAAATTTTTAATAAAATTATTTTTATTTTTCAGATCTTCGTGGAATTTGACTTAGTTTTAATGGCAATCCTTAAGGATGATATCATTAGCCTAAAACCAAAAAAAATTGATGGATCCCATTTTAAGAAGTGGCAAAGTCAAATAAAATTTTGGCTAACCATTTTAGATCTTTGGTCGATGATTAACCAGTACACTAGTTCTTCTAGTTTAACCACTCCTACTATCTCAGAAGAGAATTATCTGTATAAAGATAGAATCCTTAATACTATTTCCGACTTGTTCTATGATATTTACATGTTAGCTAAGAGTGTGAAGGAATTGTGTGATATCCTAGAATCTGAATATAGCCTTGATGATGTTGGGGTTGAAGGATTCAATACTATATCATTCTTTAGGTATAACATAATAGAAGACAAATCTAAAAATGACCAGCTTCATCAATTTCAAGAGTACCTTAGAAAGCTTAAAGTCCATGGGGATAAATTTTCAGAAGCATTCAAGGTCTCTAGCCTTCTAGATAAAATACCTCCTTCCTGAAATAGCTTCATCGAAGGTCAGCTCCAAAAATAAGGAGAGCTAACCTTAGCCTAACTTCTGAACTCAATCAGGATAAAAGACCAATATAAATCTAAAAATCGACTTACCAAAATTGAAGGGGCCCAAGCTAATATGATCAAATAATACTAGATTAATAGCAATACCAAACCAAAATCAAAACTTAGATATCATCCAAACTAACAATACCAATTAAACCAACCTAACCACCCAATACAAATAAATTCAAATCTAAGGATAAACTTCAAAGCCAATAACTTTAGATCCAACAAACCAATCCAAGGTCCAAGTGAAAGGTTTTACTTTGTATGCGGAAAGATAAATCACCTTACGAAAGACTATTTCATCGGAAGGAGCCTTTTCGCAAACCTTTCAATTCCTCTAGATCCCATACTCATGTCGTTGAAGATCCAAAAGATACCATCTTTAGATCAGTAAGTTTTAATCCTGAAGTTAATATTACTTCTTCTAACCTTAATTGGTGTTTGATTCGGGAACTAATGTTCATGTTTATTTTGACCGCTCCTAGTTCACTACTTTTCAGGACTCAAGTGAAGGATGTGTGAATCTAGAAAATAACACAACCACCAGGATCATGAAACAAGGTCAAGTTAACTTGAAGATGATGTCAAGAAAAGTCCTCACCTTGATGGATGTACTATATGTTCCAGACCTTAGAAAGAATTCTATTAGTAGATCTCGCTGGTTCAGAGGGATATAAACTTATCCTTGATTGTAATAAAGTTGTAATAACTAAGAATAATACGTTCATAAAAAAAGGATTGTTAGTGAAGGCTTATTCAAATTAAATGTAATAAATCTTTTTATTAATAAAGCTGGAAATCAAGTTTATTTTATGAATGAATTCAAATAAAATTTGTAGCATGATAGGTTGGGCCATATATACTTATAAAAAGTTAAACATATGATGGAATTAAAACTAATTTCCAAATCAAATTTAGATACATCTAAATATGAAATATGTAATAAATCTAAACAATCAAAAAAACTATTTAAATTAGTTAAAAGGAATTCTTAAATCTTGGAGTTTGATACATAATGATGTATATAACTCTACTAAGACTGCAACCTTGGTGGCAATAGATACATAGTGACTTTTATAGATGACTTTTCTAAATACTGCTATAATTATCTAATTAAATCTAAGAATGAATCTTCAATAAATTTAAAATTTATAAGAGTGAAGTAAAAAATTAAGAAAAAAAAGAAGATTAAGATTCTTAGATCTGATAAAGAATGGGAATAAACCTTAAATGAATTCTCCCAACTCTATCAAGAATATGGTATAATTTATTAAGTGACTGCTCCGTACTCTTTACAGTCTAATGATGTAGTTGAGTATAAAAATCATACCCTTTTAGATATGGTAAATGTTATACTTATCAGTTCCAGTTTACTTGAAAACTTGTAAGGGAAAGCTCTTCTATCTTCTTGCTTTATCTTAAGTAAGATACTTGTTAAAAATAGTAGCAACACTTCTTATGAACTTTGAAAAAAAAGAACTCCTAACATGGATTTTTTCAAAGTGTGGGGTGCCTAGCCGAAGTTAATATCCTTGAACCCAAAAAGAGAAAACTAGTACTTGAGATTATAGATGATGTATTTATAGGCTATGCCCAAAATAGCAATACCTATAGATTCTTAGTAATAAAATTAGAGATTAGTAATATAGCAAATAACACGATCTTAGAAGCTAGTAATGTCTATTTTTTTGAGGATATATTTTCTTACAAAACTAAAATTTAAGTAATATAAGTTTTAGACCTTTAGAGTCTGAATTAGTAAAATCTCAACCTAAACCTGAAGTTGAACCTAAATTAAGAAAAGGGGCAATATCAAATTTCTCGCCGACTAGCTTTTGATGCGGGATGATTTATGCATACAAAGTATTTTTTCATGATTAAGAATGAAGTTAAGGTTTTAAATCCCGAATTTCAAGCCAAGATTCAAAGTATAGAATTCTATTAAAATTCTGGAAGTCATGCATGCAAAATAAATCCTAAAGTAATAGATAAGCAGGATCACCAAGGTTGAGAAACCCTGTCAGGCTAGCTTTCCTATAATACCACTATTGATGAATCAAGGACGTGTACCTGGCAATGATAGAAGCACCTGTTGAAGATCGTTCCATGAAGAGATCGCTCATGCTCCCGGATGTAGCCTGGAAGAACAAGCTTCTGATCCTGCAAATTTGTGGCTTTCTGCTCGGTGATCCAACGATCGATCAGAAGGTATCCTCGAACTCGTGGGAACTGAGAGACCTACAAATCACCATCTGGGGTCAAAAAACTAAAAGTATGAAAACTGAATAATTGAAAGAAGGAAAAAGAAAGGCACTTGGATAATGGCGGCCAAGGGTCGGAAGGAAGGGGCGGCTAAAATTTTGATGTTGTAGATAGAGGCAAGGTGCAGGAACAAGAAAAACTCGCACACAGCTTTCACACAGTATGCACACAGCAAGGGCACACAGCAAAGAGAGAAAACTTAAATTTAATTCATCCATATTCTGAAATTACATGAGGAGGGGAGGCCTTTAAATATGCTTACAAACTTGTGGTTCAAGTAAGGGTATTCATGAGAAATTACATTAGTCCTAAATCCATACAAAGACATAGACTAGGGCTCTCCACTTTTCACTGAGCCTCTCTCTCTCTCCCTCTCCTTCTCTTGGTTAGCCAAAGAGGGGTGATTCTAAGGGAGGCCGGCCAAGGGGGGTGACCATAAGGGTTGGCGCCCCTCTTGATGCTCCTCATGGGCCTTGGGTAGCCCAGCATGCTCCAGGCTGCAGTCCAGGATTCCAAGGCTTTCAAATTTTCTTGCTGGATTTTTCATGGTCTTTAAGTGTGGCTCCATGACTTTAAGTTGGCTGGATCTTTGATTATCTTGAGTCTTCTACTTGCAAAATTTGACTAGACTCACTATAAAATTTACAGGACTTAAAACTTGACATGACTTAACTGACTTGGCATTCTAAATACAGGACTCAAGTGTGGACAGGACTCCAATGGACTTACTCACAAAACTCAAATGAACTCACTCAAATTGACTAAACCCTAATTACAAATTGAACAAAACTTGGACTCACATCCTAAACTCTAATTTGATAACCACAGAGGGTTGAATGCCTCTATTAAAGTCTGGGACCTCTGATGTTTCCATCAATTCTCCCGGGATAGGAGGAACTCGACCCCATCGAGTAAGGGTCACACTAAACCTGGTGTCTCTCAAGAAGGTCTGCGTGGAGGCGCAGCAAGTCCTCTCGAGTATCCCATGAAGCGTCGGGTCCTGGTAGAACTTGCCAACGAACCGATGGCATTGAAAATCGATATCCCGGGTCATGGAAACTCGATCATCCAGGACATGCTCGATCCATATTCCTCTCTTAGACCAAATTATAGGTGGACACTCAGGGTCAGGCTCTCTCTCAATGGATGGGGTAGGTTCAAAGACCTCACTAGGAATCGCTGCCAGTTCCCTAGACTCAATCAGGTCTGCGGTATTGAAGGTAGAGCTAAAGCCAAACTCCAAGGGCAAATCATGCACATGGCGTCCTACCTTCTCTATCACTTCTAAGGATCCAGCTCTGCAAGCATGAAACTTCTTTTTAGGCCTAAGGCTAACCAAGATAGATTCCCTACATTGAATCCATTGGCTCTTATTCAGGAATTAGCCTGTTTGTTAAATGTTTCATTACTTAAATTACTCTTATGGCTAATATCCTGATACATATACTGTGCGATGTTCAGTGCAGGTGTGGATAGTTGAACTGGGTTTATAGACTTATCATGCTCAGCACCAGTTGGAAGGTCATCAGGAAGGTCTTTGGGAAGAAAGTCCCCAAAATTAATGTCTACCTCCTAGGGTTGTTCCTTAGGGACTTGTTCCTGGACCTCCTTATGGACAAGTCTCTTGAACCCTCTATTATGTTTGATCCTATCTCAGTCTCTTCTTCATATTTTGTAGTGGGTTCAGGATCCTTTTCCTTTGATTCCTCAAGGGATTCACTCTCTAGCTTCTCTTCTACTGGACTCAACTCTTCAATATCAATGGGCTCAGGGGTTTCTTTCTTTAATTCCTTAGCCTTAATTAAATTAACTCCTGTTTTCTTCTCCTTAAGGCTACTAGAAGCTCCCCTAAATGGGTCTTTAGGTTGAGTCGGGTGGATCACGAACTTCTCCCCACGGTGATTAAATGTACATGTATTCGTTTGACCAAACAAGATTGCATCATGATCATAGAGCCATGGTCGACCTAGGATAATACTACTAACTCCCATGGGAAGGACATCACACCAAATCTTCTCCTCATATGTTTACAATTTGATCAGGATTTGGCATCTAAATTTGATTGGGATGGAGGTGGAATCTACCCAAGAAACCTTATAGAGGCTAGGATAGGAAACTGGGGTCAATCCTAAAGATTTCACTGTACTGGTAGAGATGGCATTGACACAAGTCCCACTATCTATTATGATCTTGAACACCTTACCTCCTATCATAATAAAGGTTTGTAGGATGTTGGTCCTATGTCAGTCTTCCTTAATTTGGGTTTGGGTCAAGATGCACCTAACCACTCCTAACAGGTTTTCAGACTCAGGTACTTCCTCCTCTCCCTCATACTCATTTATCAATTGTTCATCAGCTTCATAAACTTCTTCCTCAGGCTCAACTATGAACTCGGGCTCATCCTCACCTAGCTCACCTATGTGTAGGGCACTGGCTGGACACTGGCTAGCAAAGTGACCTGGTTTATGGCATCTATAGCCACCTTCTGGGAGATGAGTTTCCTCTGACCCTCTACAGATTTGCCTTTATCTTCTCTATGGGTCATGGAGGTACCAGGTTGAGGTCGACTCGGATCTAGGTGACTTAGACTGGGCCAACTCAGGTTGGGTCGATTTGGGTCAGGTCGACTAGGGTAGGCTTGACTAGATCCTGAGTATGGGCTAGGGTTTCTAATGGGCTCAGGTTTACGAAAGATGGGCCCTCTCTGGAAACGCTCAACATTCCTAGCAATCTGGTAGGCCTGCTCTATGTCTCTGACCTCTCTCAGGTAAAGCTCCCTCTTAAAGTCATCCCTAAGACCAGCCCTAAACCTAGATAGGACAACATCTTCATCTTCATCTAAGTCACATCGCATGGAATACTCATCAAATTTTGCGATATACTCATCTACACTCTTGCTACCCTGACTCAATCTTTGCCACTGATCCAATAATCCCTGGCAATATGAGGTTGGAATGTATTTTTCTCTAAGCTTGGCCTTCATGGCCCTCCAAGTGACTATGGGTTCATGGCCTCCTAGCTTAAGTATTCTTCAACAGTAGCCCAATACAACCTGGCCTGGCGGACTAGCTTAAGCTTGGCAAACCTAAACTTAAGTGCCTCAGACATATCATACCATTCAAAATACTGGTCAACTTCTCCCTCCCAATCTATATAAACCTTTGGGTCAAGACATCCATCAAAAGTGGGTGCATCAAGTCTAATGTTTCTATAGGCCCTGTCTTCCTGGTCCATGAAATCCTGATTGGGTCTCCTTGGATGAACCTCTAGAACTAGGTCATGACGATTGGATCTCCTAGGTTCAACCTCAAAGTATGGATTAGGATTTGGGTTTCTCCTAGGGCCAGCCTCATAGTAAGGATCTCGGCATGGGGTTCTCCTAAGATGGGGAGGTGACTCAAGATTTGGTTCAGAATGGGACCTATGTGTCTCCTCTAGAGTTCCTAGCCAAACATCTACTTGGTTAAATCTATGAGTCAATTGGGCATTCGATTGGGTCATCTGGTCACTCAAGGTCTTTAAGACAGCATCAAGGTGGGATTCCATGGGTTCAGCCGGTTGTGGAGGTGGTGGATGATATGAAGCTCCTAATCTAGTGCATATGCAAGACTCAAATAAATCGACTACAGGTACCTAGACCTAGAGCCCAAACAGAATGGGTCGACTCAACTTACACACAAGTCAACCCCTAATCCTTCCACTGGCCAGGTAAGAGGTGGGATGGTGTGAGGCCCCCCTGCTTAACGCAGGACCCAATAAAAGAACCACCGATCCGCTTATGCCGTTTGACACTGTACCTTTAGCCTAGACACCAGCTTCCAGTAATAGAAGATAAATTGGGTGCACTAGTCTTCCCATAATGGTTGAACCCGACCTGTTGATGTCCCTAGCTCTCTGAGCAAATTAGGTCTAATCAATTTTAGTTTGGGTTGGGTTCAGATGCAAGTATTGTGATTTTGGGCTAAGGAGAGGTGATCAAATCCTCCCCCCCATTTGACATAGTAAAAGTGCCCTTAAGATAAGTTATGTAAATGATGGCACACATATGAAATGCAAATTAGGATTTTGTAGTTTTGGTATTTTCTGATTTTGAATATTTTTTAATCTTTATATTTGGCAGGAAATAAAATATGCAAAAAAGTACCTAATATGCAAGAAATATGAAGAAATTTAAAATATGCCAGAATTATGCAAGAAGAACCCTAAACATACTAAAATTTGTCTTGCTAAAAAATAGAGCAGAATTGTTCTCAGGAAGTATTCCGGCATACAAAAAATTCACATATTGGATTAAATCATGAAAAAACTATGAAAAATACTTTCAATTATAAGGAATCCATAAAACAAAAATCACGATTTTTAAATTTTCCTACATGCAAAAATTATAAGAATAATGGACCATATACTGAGATAATGGGATGCAGAAACTAGCCTTAAACTATGCTCTGATACCAAATGATGCGATATGGTTTATGCATGAAAAGTTTTTTTATGTGATTAAGAATGAAGTTAAGGTTTGAGATCCCGAATTTCAAGCTAAGATTCAAAGTATAGAATTCTATGAAAATTCTGGAAGTCATACATGTAGAAATAAATCCTAAAGTAATACATAAACAAGATCGCCTAGGTTGAGAAACCCTGGTCAAGCTAGCTTTCCTACAATACCACTACTGATGAATCAAGGGGGTGTGCCTGGCAATGGCAGAAGCGCCTGCTGAAGATCATTTCATGAAGAGATCGCTCATGCTCCCGGATGCGGCCTGGAAGAACAAGCTTCTGACCTTGCAGATTCATGGCTTTCTGCTCGATGATCCAACAACTGATCAGAAGGTATCCTCGGACTCTTGGGAACTGAGGGACTTACAAATCACCATTTGGGGTTAAAAAACTAAGAGAATGAAGACTAAATAATTGAAAGAAGGGAAAAGAAAGGCTCTTGGATGATGGCGGCCAAGGGTCAGAAAGAAGTGGCGGCTAGGGTTTTGATGTTATAGATGGAGGCAGGGCGCAGGAATAAGAAGAACTTGCACACAGCATGCACATAGCAAGGGCACGCAGCAAAGAGAGAAAACTCAAATTTAATTCATCAATATTCTGAAATTACATGAGGGGAGGCCTTTAAATAGGCTTACAAACTTAGGGCTCAAGTAAGGGTATTCATGAGAAATTACATTAGTCATAAGCCCATACAAAGACATAGACTAGGGCTCTCCACTTTTGACTGAGCCTCTCCCTCTCCCTCTCCTTCTCTTGGTCGGCCAAAGAGGGGTGGCCAACCAAGGGGGGTGACCATAAGGGTTGGTGCCCCTCTTGATGCTCCTCATGGGCCTTGGACGGCCCAGCATGCTCTAGGCTATGGTCCAGGGTTTCAAGACCTTCAAATTCTCTTGCTGAGTCTTCCATGGTCTTTAAGTATGGTTCCATGACTTTAAGCTGGCTGGATCTTCGATTATCTTGAGTCTTCTACTTGCAAAATTTGACTGGACTCACTATAAAATTTACAGGAGTCAGAAAATGACTAGCTCAACATGAGCTGACTTGACTGATAAACTTCAAAATTTACAGGACTCAAAACTTGACCTGACTCAACTGACTTGGCATTCTAAATATAGGACTCAAGTGTGGACAGGACTCCAATGGACTTACTCACAAAACTCAAATGAACTCACTTAAATTGACTAAACCCTAATTACAAATTGAACAAAACTTGGATTCACATCCTAAACTCTAATTTGATAACCACAGAGGGTTGAAATACCTCTGCCAAAGTTTGGGACCTCTAATGTCCCCATCAGCTTTATTGAAGCGTCACCTCCTTAGGTGGAATAAGGTGGAAGTTGGGAATTTAGCTTCTTCTTTGATTTCTATGGAGTCCTCCATAATTGCTCTTCAGGAGAAAGAGTAGAGGGAAGGGGGGCTGGGTGATGTTGATTTGGCAGCCCTTCGGCACTTCATGTCTAAACACCATTCCTTTTTCAGTCAGCAAGAGATCAAGTGGAGACAAAAATCCAAAGTTTAGTTATTGAAGGAGGGGATAAGAACACCAGGTTCTTTCACCAGGCCACTGTGGTGCGCAGGAACAAGAACCATGTTAGGGCTCTTCGATCCTCGGAGGGGACTTGGTTGGAGGATGTTGATGAGATTAGGCGGGAGATCTTCTTCTTTTCTATTCCAAATGGGCGGGGCCCCAGGAGGTTCCCCCTACTTTTCATTCCCCTCGTCCTGACTCCCTGGTCTCGAAGGAGGAGAATGACCGTCTGCTTAGTCCCATTTCTGTTGAGGATGTCCGAGTTGTGCTTTGGTCTATGGAGGAGGATAAAGCGCCGGGGCCAGTTGGTTTTCGTCTTTTATTTTTTAGAAGGTATTGGTGTATTATTTAGAGGGAGGTTGTTTCTGCTGTACAGGATTTCGGGTTTGGATAGTTTATTGGATATTCGGGTTTGGATTTGGATAGTTAAAAATTTGACTCATTACCATTCCTAATTATATTTCAATTAGATGGAAAAAAATAATGATACAAAAATAAGGGTTTAGGTTGCAACATATGATGGTTACATCCCCTTTACAAAAAGTGCGGATGAGATGAGAAGTTCAAAAAAAATTAAAATTAATCTATTATATATAACTAAATTTTTACTGCCTGAAATCAATGGCTACCACGTGTCATCTTTCCTAGTCATTTTTTCGGTTCAAAATTACACCTTCTATATAATAATGAAAGCTATAAAAGTAAAAGAGTCAGGCTTAGTTTTAGAAAAAAATTTCTAAACATCAAATTTTTAAAATAAATTTAAAATAGATTTAAAATAATAGATGTAATATAATAGATTTTATTAAATAGATTTTGAATTATATCAAACATCAAAATTGTTATATTCCGTACATCGCACAGGCCAGTATCTAATTAGACCTAAATACAAGAAATGATCAATCCCAAATATGGAATGATCATGATTCATCCCATGATCAATAGTGGATAGATCTCCAAAATCTAAGTAACAAGCTCTTCTTGCTAGGAGTGCGCATTCGATTTTTTTGGTTCGAGCTGAACTTAAGTTTTTAAAAATTAAATTTCCTAATTTGTATTTGGTAGAACAAAAAATCAAACCAAAGTGCCGAAAATAGAACAAACCAAATCGAAATAATTTCAGTTCAGTTCGATAATTTAGTTTTGGACTTTTTTGTACTGGACTCTTGATTTTGGTTTGAACTTATGAAGTTCTTACATAATTTCATTATTTGAATTACAAGATTATAGTTGAACTTCGTATTATTAATCAAATTCAAATCATCAACAAACCATTCAAAAAAAATTAATTTGATAAAATTATCTCAAGCTCTTTGTAATTTACCAATATTATATTTATCATAGATCTAGAAAAGATAAATATGGATTTTCATTACATTTTATAATTTTGATTTTTGATTAATCAAAGTTATCAAATTAAATATTGAAAACCGAATTGATTAAAAAATTTATGTTCTATTTTAAACCAAAATCAAAATTTTTAGAAAAAAACTGAACAAAAGATCAAAATAATTAATGATTTGATTCGGTTTTTTGGTTAACCTAACCATTTGCACACCCATACTTCATACCATATATCATACATGGTTGCAAAGGGTGACAATCTAAATCATTTCCTAAGAATATAAAAATATTTCATATAATAATACTTTTCTATATTATTCAACCTTCCAATGAATTAAATCTGGACCGAATTTTCATTCATAAATAGTTGGTAACGTTTCCTTCTTTACCTAAACAATACAGTATGTAAAATTTGGTTGCAATCCTTGGGTGGCAAAGCTTTCAAAGTAATCATTTTATATATGTGGAAAGAAGGGTGAAAATGGCAAGATCATCAAAACTTTTTAGCTAGTGCATGTCTAGCAATTAATTGCAAATGGGTCCAGCTCTTGTTAAGGGAGAAATTATTTTCTTGGCGATGCGTACCATGTGCCCAGAGATATTTGTTTGATAAATAAGATCTATAAAAAACAAGTGGTTATGATTGATCGGAGAACAATTTCTCCACGTCGAGTTGGGACGCCCCGTCCAGCCAGCCCTAGCCTGAGTTAGGTTGCATGGCATCCTTCTCATTAATGCTCCAATATTATTTTATTTTGTTGATGTTATTGGTGCTCCGCACAATCTTTACTGTATCCTACACCAGATGGACGGCCAGATCTGTCCATCGAAGTCTCCATGTATTCGGGGCTCCACATCCGGATGTTCAGGGCGCCGCGTGGATGCTCCGGGCCCACTAGGAGAAGACACTACCAGGTGGCCAGGCTGGCTGAGGAGGGAGCGTGATCGGATGCTCACATGGGTGGGCCCCCTGAGGAGCGTCACAGCGAAGCCCAGCCAGCCAGCGGTCCCGTTGCTCCGCCCCGCCATCCTTCTATAAATATAAGAACGCGCCGAAACCCTAGAAAGCGATGCGGAGAAACAAATAGTAAAGGAGGAGAAGCGCGAGGAGCAAAAGGAAAGAAAGCCGAGTGCATCTCCTGGTCTCGTGTCCTCTCTTCTCCTCTCTCTATCTAGGTTTATAGAGAGGGAGAGAGAGATCGAGGGTTTCCAGATCTTCGATCGATTTCTAGCCCCGAAGGCGAGATATGGCGGCGATCCCTAGAGTTCCCTTTGGTTTGATTGCCGTCGCGGCCCTCATCTTCTGCTTTGTCTCGCAGGCCATCCAGGCCCAGGCTCCGGCCCCGGCGCCGACCAGCGATGGTGAGCCAAATGTCCCCAAATCTTCGTTCTGATACCTTTTACCTATGATTATAAACATTATGTTGTTTTCCTTTCATTTTTCTAAGAAGGTTCAGATTTTTCTGTTTCCCAGCCTTCTTTGTGGGGTTTTTTTTTTTTTGATGTATCGTTACCGTGTTTTTAGTATCTTGATCATTTTGATATATGGTTGTAGTATCGGTTCTGTGAAAATCGCTTCTAATCTTTGTGGTTTTTGCTGTTATAAATTTTGAAGAATATTACTATTATTTAAGCTGTATTGGAAATTTTAGATCTCCATTTGATTTGAAAACCTTTCTGGTACTGATTTCTCCTTCAGAATTACAGTTCTTTGGCAACCAAATATTGCCTTCAAAGATTTTATCGGGAATTAACGCGACCTTATTTTAAGGTGAAAAAAAAAAATCTGTAATGAGACTATGTATGTACATAATAATGATATATTTTGGGACATTCTAGTTTATTATTGCAACGTGTTCAACACCCTCAGTAAAGGAATGACATCCAATTTTGTGGTTATGATTACAACGTTGTTCTGTGTTTTCTCCTAAACGGGCGGCTTTACTTGTATTAGAGTTGATGGTGACCCAGAACCAACACAATTATTCTAAGGCTTTAGTCTTAATCAAACAATTTATATCTCCTCTTCGATTTGATTTGCTAGTCCGTGTCGAAGTCAGCCGTGAAGGAGTGACCAAAATATTTTGGATAGAGTCGTCTTGCTTTGCTTTGACCGGCGATCTCTAGCTCTGAAGAAATCTATTTGCATGCAAAACAGTAGGCAAGAGATAAGCAAGGAAAGAAAAGAAAATTCTCTCTTTTTTAAAAAAGAGAAAAGAAAAGATAATTCTCATGCTGTCTGGTTCGCTGAAGTGTTTGATGACTTGGAAAAATCGGTGAATTAGGAAAAAAAAGCTAGAAAATTTCGAAACATTTTTTCTGCTTTTGTGTTTGGCTGAAAAAAATGTGAAATATTTCTTGTTGGCATGTAGTAAAAGCCCTTTTCCATATTTTTCATGTTATTATCTGAGGTAAATAGCCGGAGAAACGGGTATTCTTGTCCCATTCAAAGAATCCAAGAAACCAAGCTGTCGGTTTAGGTTTCCCTTGACATCAATGTATGCTTCATATCCTGCACAACCTATGCAAACTTATGTCTATACCATCCTCCATTCCCAGGGGCTTGGACTACACAAGTTGCTGTCTTCAGCTGTTGTAGAACTACGAAGTATCTACCTTGTTTAGTTTAAATTTGATGATGTTGAATAATTTGTTCCTTTATTACTCCACTCCACAGGGACGTCGATTGACCAAGGAATTGCCTATGTGCTGATGATGGTGGCCCTAGTCCTCACCTATCTTATCCATCCCTTGGATGCCTCGTCCCCCTACAAGCTCTTCTAGTCCATTCCATGGACTGAATTGACGGGTTCTGCGAGGGAAGGGAGAGAGCATGGTTGACCTGGGTGTTCATTTTTATTTTTTTTTCCGATCTTTTCTGGTTTGGGATTTGGACATCTGGTTGAATTGCTTTTACTAGCCTTTGTTTTAGCTGGATTATTTTTTTCATGCATATCTCCATGCAAATTCCTTCTATCTCCTCAGTTCAAGTACTCCTTATCAACCGACAACCCTGCAAATGCAACAGAAAACGCGCGTGCGCATCAATGCCTCATGGTTTGGTATCATCCAGGTGTGGTTGCTGCTTGTGTGCTGAAAACATGTTTTTCCTGCATCTATAAATGCTAAATGCCTCGTGGTTCGGTATCATTAGATATCGTTGCTGATTGCAGCTTGCTGTCTGCATTTGTGACACAGATGCAGCGATTTTGATTCATTTTGCCTGGTGGGCTATTTAGCATTTCAGATTTCACTGGCACACAAGGTTATGCTGGCAGCATCCAGGACTAAATATTCTGTTTTGAAATACTGGGATAATGCCTAAATAATTGCTTTGGAGGCCCTACTACAGTCAGAAATAATTCGGTAGTTCTATCTAACCTATTGTTTCCGGGTGGTTTCCAATAAATTGTGTTAGACCAGCCTGAGTCGAGCTAAAAGATTTGGAACTGTCGAGACCGCGGTCAATTAGGTATGAGAGATGTTATTACGGAATAACCGCATTTATTGACAAAGAGCCGAAAAAATAAAAGGCTGATAATGTAAAATTCTTATTAATTCCTTTTTAAGGTATAATGTAAAAGTCCAATTAACTCATACTCTGGAATATGGGATGAGTAGTTGATGAACAATTCAATGATCAAATTTTATTGACCGATTAAGAGAATATCCATCATTAAGAGAATATTTGATGGATT
Source organism: Areca catechu (assembly GCA_021397845.1). Lineage (NCBI taxonomy): Eukaryota > Viridiplantae > Streptophyta > Magnoliopsida > Arecales > Arecaceae > Areca > Areca catechu. Next base: position 171,699,652 of record CM038042.1, on the reverse strand, counting down.
TGATGGACAAAGAAAATAACGGTTGTAATTGGAATATTGTTATAATAGAGACATTAGGGGATGAGAAGAAAAATTTTTATATCAAGATTTTTTTATGATTTTTTATCTGTTTATTTGAACACTATTGATTTAGGTAGTGAAGGGTCTCTCATTGGAAAATCTTCGATTTGGAACTTGTTTTGTAAGAATTTGAAATAGCCAGTTGGTGGCTCCTGTCGATGAAGATCAATCATCAAGATTCGATATCAATGAATCGGCACCCCAAGTAGGGGGGGTTGTGTCCAATCATCCACTTCCTGATTAGGATGGAGAATCTAAAGAAAAGATGATAAAAGAAAAATTATAAAATGTTTTAGTTAGTAAGGATCGTCAGCCATCCAAAAAGAATGACTTGCCAAATCTTTCATTGAAGAATAATAATGTACCTTCCACGATGATGATAAAGCAACAATAAATTAATATTCTTTTAAACAAAATGGAAGTTTTAACTGCTACCGTTCAAATCTTCAAGAGGCTGCGATCAACAATCAATAGCAATCAGTGGGGCCAGTTGCTCCAATGATTGCTTCTAAATTCAGTCGATGATCTTCTTTGAAAGATGTTCAGTATCAAGAATCAAGTCGATACTCCCAATATCAATGCTCCTGAATTGACAGTCCCTTATACGGTAAAATTCTTGATACCATGAATATAATGAACATGAGGGAAGTCGACTCAAAGAAAAATATCCAAGATCTCTTTCAGAATCTTCTAGGGACTCCATCCCAGGAGTTACTCGACAAGGTAGGGAAGCTCGTCAACACGATGATTATAAGAAGAAATTCTAAAGATTGGAGCAACAACTCGTAGAGTTGGACGACAGACAAAAAAGCAATGAACGGCTTGCATATGATTCTCGACCTCTATTCTCTTAATGAATCATGGAAGAAATGATCCCGTCTCATTTTAAAATACCATAGTTAGAGCTCTACGACGAAACCAGGATCCATTGAATCACTTGGATAGTTTTAAAGTCCATATGAATGATTCAGGGTGCAAGTGATGCCCTTCACTACCTTGCTTTTCCAGCAGCCTTAAGAAATGCTGCATGGATGTGGTATTCAAGCCTCAAGCCAAGTACCATTCATTCATTCAATCAACTGAAAGGATAATTTGTGGCTCACTTCAGGACAACTGAAAGGATAATTTGTGGCTCACTTCAGGACAAGTAGAAGGATAATTTGTGGCTCACTTCAGGACAAGTAGAAGAATGCTACGTAATTTAGATAGTCTCTTCTCCATCCAGCAAAATGAAGGAGAAACCCTGAGGGAATACATGCCTCGCTTCAATTCTACCATACTTGAGATCCTGAATCTTAATGAACATGTAGCCATGTCCACAATGAAGAAGGGGCTTCAATCATCCAGGTTTACTTTTTTTTCTTGTCAAGAAATTTTTTGTCATTTATTGGAGCTATGGGCATGCGCTCAAAAATATGTGCTAGTCGAGGAACAAGCTGCCAGCCGATGCCAAGCTAAAAGGAAACTAACATCAAAAAAGAAGAATCAAGGGATTGTTGATTCTTGACCCTTCAATGATGATAATGCTCAAGTACAATGACGAAGCTCGAAATCGAAGAACCTAATCAAAAAATTTGACACTTATACTTCTCCGTCCCTCCCACGAGAAAAAAATATTGATGAAAACTGGGAAGAAAATATTTTTGCAGAGTCCTCAACCTATGCGGGCACCACTGGCATCGTGAAACAAAAATAAATATTATCGATTTTATTGAGACCATGGCCATACAACTGAAGAATGTATCCAGTTGAAAGACAAAATAGAAGATTTGATCAAGTGTGCTTATCTAAGAAAGTATGTCCGCAGTAAAGATCATCAGGCCATGGTTACTGTCCCAAAAAAGATTATTGATGAAACAGAGCTCCCCAATCAACAGCCCATAGATGGAATAGTCAGCATGATACACTACTAATCAAACTCAAAGAATGTGAGAACTAAAGAAGATGCTTCGAAGAGGCATTGGAGTCATAATGTTGTTAGCTTTTATGATGATGACCTGCAGGGCATTCAAATGCCCTATGCTGATCCTGTTGTTATTTCAGCTATTATATCGATTATAATGTAAGAAGAATTTTGATAGATAATGAAAGTTCTACTGACGTATTGTTTTATAATGCTTTTGTTAGAATGAACATCTTTCGAGATAAATTACAAAAAGTATCAACACCATTGACGGAATTTGATGGAAATTCGATCGAGGTAGAGGGAGAGATAGCGCTCCCAGTAACCATCCTCTCTCCATCAATTTTATGGTCGTCCGAGTATCTTTGGCATATAATACCATATTTGGACAACTGGCCTTAAATAAACTTCAAGCAATTGTATCAACTTATCATCTTTTGATATGATTTCCAACTAAAAATGGGATTGGAGAGATGAAAGGAGATCAAAGAATAGCTCGACAATGCCTACTAATTCAAGATAAATAATCTGTAAGTGAGATGTCTTTAGAATAGCTAGATCAAAGAGAGATTGAAAAACATGGTAAACCAACTAAGAAAATCATCTTTATACCATTAGAAAAAAAGATCCAATGAAAGTCATACAAATTGGAAGTCTACTAGACAAGGAAACAAGAGCAAAGCTGATAGATTTTCTTCAATGCAATGCTGACGTCTTCGCTTGGTCAACTACGGATATATCCAGGATTTTTCTAGAAGTTATTACTCATAAATTAAAGGTTGATTCGGAGTTTAAGCTCGTTCGACAAAAAAAAAGAAGCTTTGCCCCGGAATGATAAAGAATTATTGACGAAGAAATAAGCAAGCTCATCGATGCGAAGTTCTTTGAAAAAACTCATTACCCAGATTGGCTCGCTAACATGGTGATGGTTAAAAAGATGAATGGAAAATAGAGAATTTGTATTGATTATACCGAGCTTAATAAAGCCTGCCCCAAGGATCACTTTTCTCTACCAAGAATAGATCAACTGGTCGATATAACAACTGGACACAAGCTTTTAAATTTTATGGATGCTTTCTCAGGTTATAATTAAATTCGTATGGATCCTGAAGATGAGAAAAAGATAGCTTTCATAACTGAAAAGGATTGTACTGCTACCAAATAATGCTGTTCGATTTGAAGAATACCATAGCAACATATCAATAGCTGATCAATAAAATTTTTGAAAAACAACTTGGAAGAAATATAAAGGCCTACGTCGATTATATGTTAGTAAAAAACATCCAAGCATTAGACCATATCAAAGATTTAGAAGAGGCCTTCAATGTGTTACGATGTCATCAGACGAAATTAAATTCGATAAAATGTATCTTCGGAGTAACATCAGAAAACTTTTTTGGCTTCCTTGTCACCAATCGAGGAATTGAGACTAATTCTAAAAAAATAAAGATAATTCTAACAAGAAAGAAGTACAAAAACTGAGTGGGCACATCGCTTTATTAAGCCAATTCATCTCTCGATCAACCAAGAAATGTCTTTCCTTTTTTAAGGCTTTGTGACAAACAAAAAATCTTGAATGATCAGATAGTATCGACAAGCTTTTGAAGAATTAAAGAAATATCCGACAAACTCGCCCTTGCTCTCAAAACTCTGGGAGGGAGAAACATTATATTTATATCTCTCCACTTCACATGATGATGTGAGTTCAATACTTACCAGAAAAGAACCTGGTAATATCCAGAAACCAGTTTATTATTCTAACAAGGTGCTATATGATGTTGAAGTAAGATACCTGAAGGCACAAAAGCTAGTTTATGCCTTAATGGTAGCAACAAAACATCTAAGACCTTATTTTCAAGCTTACTTGATAGTAGTATTGATAAATCAATCACAGAAGGCCATCTTGCAAAGTCCTGATATATTGGGAAGAATAGTAAAGTGGACCATAAAATTAAGCAAATTTGATATAACTTATCATCCATAATCGATGATAAAAGCGTAGGTATTAGCAGACTTTGTCACTGAGCGCACTTGGGGTATTAAAGAAGGTAGACAGAAGGTAACTAAAGAAGGTGAAATAGTCGAAGGAGACGACTTCAACCCTATATGGATATTCTATGTAAATGGAGCATCTAACTCTTCTAGTTGTAGAGTAGGATTGATTTTGACTAATCCCAAAGGAGATGTCGAATATGCTCTTCATTTCTTTTTTCATGTGTCAAATAATCAAGCAGAATACGAAATGCTCCTAGCTAGGTTGAAATTCCCCAAGAAACTCAAAGTCCAAAAATTTAAAGTCTTCACATATTCTTAGTTAGTAGTAAAACAAGTGAAGGAAGAATTTGAAGCCCGAGATGCCACTATGATTAAATATTTGGAGAAGATACATATCCTCATAATCGAATTTAAGTTCTTCGAAATATCTCACATACCTCAAATTAAAAATTCTCGAGCTGATGTACCTTTTCAATTGGCCACAACAACTGCTAATTCTCTTGAACGAACATACATTGAGTATCTCGAGACCCCTAGAAGAAAGCATGGAAATACATTGGATAGAACAAGAGCCCAACTGCATGGATCCAATCATTAAATATCTGAATGAAAAAAATCTTGCCTAAAGATGTCGTTGAAGCCAAACGAATAAGGTGGATGGCTTCACAATATATGATTATAGAAGAGATCATTTATAAAAGATTTTTCACTCAATCCCTATTAAAATGTCTAGGGCCTGCGGATGCTGATTACGTCCTTAGAGAAGTTCACGAGGGCATATGTGGTGATCAGTTAGGGACAAATCTTCAGCCTCAAGATAATACGATAAGGATATTATTAGTCGACTATCTAAAAGGACGCAGCTAATTTTGTCAGGAAGTGTGATCAGTGTCAAATGTATTCTAATATCCAAAGGCATCATGCAAGTTAGTTGGCTCAATTAATAGCCCCCTGGTAATTTGGTCAATGGGGAATCGATATCCTTGTCCATTTTTTCCAGCTTCTGGTCAGAGAAAATTAATCATTGTAGCCATTGACTACTTCACTAAGTGGATCGAAGCTGAATCCTTAACTCATATAACTGAAGGGAAGGTTGAGAGTTTCGTCAGAAACTACATAATATATCAGTTTGGAATCTCACATACAATCAACACCGATAATAGAAGATAATTTGATAATCAGAAATATAGGAATTTTCGCATCCAATATCACATTGTTCACAAATTGACCTCTGTTAGACATCCTTAATCTAATGGTGAAGCATAAGTAACAAATCGAACAATTCTCTATGGTTTAAAGACAAGGCTAAATGGAGCAAGAGGATTCTGGATCGAAGGCTAGATTCAGTACTTTAGGCATATCGAACGACTTCTCGAACTACAATGGGAGAATCACTATTCAACTTAACATTCGAGACCGAAGTGGCAATATCAGTAGAAATCAGCTTACAGTCCATAAGGATTGAACATTTCAAAGAATCAGATAATTCGAAACACCAAAGAACTGTCCTAGACCTACTGGAAGGAACAAGGCTCGAAGCTCATCTGAGAATGGCCACATATCGATAAAAAGTTGCTTGGTATTATAATTCTCGGGTTCAAACTAGAATCTTTCAGCCTGGAGACTTTGTGTTACGAAGAGCCGAAATATCCAGGCTAACTGAACAAGAAAAACTTTCTTTGAATTGTAAAAGACCATACCGGATCATTAAAATAATACGTCCTGAAACTTACAGAATTGAAAGCTTAGATGGATATCGGATTATTCGACCATGGAATCTAAAAAATTTATGCATGTATTATTAGTAACAAAGTTACCCTTCTAAAATTTCCATGAGAATATTGATCCACCTGACTCATCGGTATATCCAACAAATTAAAGAATTGGCTTAACTATCTGACTCATCGAAATATCCAACAAATAAAAGAGTTGGCTTAACTGTTCGACTCATTAGTATGTTTGATAAATTAAAGAGTTTGACTTAACTATTTGAAATCATCGGTATATCCGACAAATTAAAGAGTTTGACTTAACTGTTCAACTCATCGGTATGACCGACAACCTGTGGAATCCATTTATTTATTCAACTCATCAATATGACTGACAAAGGGATTGGCATGTTACTATTTATCGAGGGTTTAGTACTTGTAAAATCTCAAGTACTTAAGGATTTTCCCACACAAGTATTTAAAATTTACTGAGGGTTCAAAACTTTAAGATTTTCCCACACAAGTACTTAAGATTTACCGAGGGTTCAGTATTTAAATTTTTTTTAAGTATTTAAGATTTATCAAGGGTTTAATACTCTAAGATTTTTTCACACAAGAAAATAATAGCAACAACAACATGAGAATGCTTTGAAAATAAAAGGGAGACCAAAAAGCTCATTGATTACTCGAAGGTTCCATACAGATAAAAAAAAGAAAGAGATATAATAAATTGATTATTCAAAGTTGATCCTCATCAGCAACAACATTTACTTTTGGCCTCGGCTCAGTGCTCCTCCCTTCATCTTGAATAATCTTTTTGGCTCTCACAGTGGCTTCAGGAGAGGCTACAGGATCAAGTGTTTCAGCTACTGGTTCTCTACCTTCTTTTGTGTCATCCCCACCGATAACAACCTTCTGAAGATCCAAGTGAGGGAAGAGCTCTAGGACCTTCTCCTTGTAGTCGGCAAATCCAACTTCATAACTAGAAATCACTGTCTCTATCATTTTATCTTCAAAGGTAAATGATTTCTTGTACTCTTCAACTACCTGGATGATTTTGCCCTCTGCAAGTTCAGCCCTCTTCTTAGCCACCTCCTTTTGGGCTATAGCTTCATCGGCCTTTTGCTTTAACTCCATTATTTTCTTGTTAGAAAGGAGCTTCTTATTCTTCTTCTTCAACTTGGCCTCTACTTCGGCCACTTTATCTTACATCGACTTCAACTTTTTTTTATAGAAGAGAAATATCTGCGATGCTTCTTTCAAGCTTTGCCTTTGGACTTTGTTTCAACTCTTCGGCAACTTTCTTTTCGGCCTTCGCTATTTCAAGTTGATCTCGGAGGCTATGGTTGAGTTCGATGAAGCCTGAGAAACTCTCTTCTACCAGAGACACTTCATGGATAAACTGAAACAAGACAATGAAATTTAAAGTTAATAGTGTTCATAAAGAGAAAAAGAAGAAGAAAAAGGGGAAAATAACTTAAGGAGGCTAAGAAAGAAAGAGGAAATAACTTCGTCCAGTCGACGCGCCTTCATCATCTCCCAACCCCTAGGGAGAATGATGGCTTTCAAAAGTCGACGAGCCAGTTTGGGATTTTCCAGCCCCGACTCATTAGAAAAAACATTAAGATCGATGTATGATTCTAGCTCTCTTCAGCCTGATGATCTCCTTTATATTCTATATAGATTTGGGGAGCCTTGCCCTTGCCCTAGTTACTTCGTGAAGATGGATCATCAGCGAGCGGTGGGACATTCAGCCATTCAGAAGATTGACCGGCCAATGAAGAAGTCTTCGGACATAGCTTGATGATAGGGAAGTCATCATCATCAAAAGTCCTCGTCATCCCCAAATGCATAGTGACTGGGACAATCGGTCTCGCTAGAGCCTCTGAGCTCGAACCAGAAGTACGCACCCTCTTTGAATCATGGGATGCCTCTGTAGGAGCGGCATGCCTCTTCCTGACCGCCTGATAGAGCTTTCTAGCATCTAGCCTCATATTCTCGTCTGCGAAAAAGAAAAAGGAGCCAATCAACTCGAAGAAAGAGAGAGAGAGAGAAACTATAACTTATTTATCAGAATATATCTAAATTAGGTGGCATGTTAATCCTGACGAGGAAGAGGCTCTATTTACCTAACAACCTCTTTAATGAAGGGACTTCAACTTCCAAAAGCCTCTCGAAGTCCTCTGTCCGCTACAAAGACTTTCTTACCGTCATTTAGGATTAGACGAGGCTCTTTTCACTCAGTATTGGAACCTCAAGACTGAACAAATGACAAAAAGAAAAAACAAGGTTTCCATCCATGAATAGCAGATGGAAGACCTTTGATAAATTTTTGACCATGGCATGGTCCGATGACCCACCATCCTTGGCCATAATGATCTTTTTTGATGATGAAAAGAGAACAAAATATGGAAGTCCAAGGTTCTATCTGAAGGTCATAACACAAAACAATGAAAGCACAAATTACCCGAATACTATTCAAGATTAACTATGCAGGGACTACTTTATATAAATTAAAAATCTGAATAATGAAGGGATGAAGAGAAAAATGAAGCTCTGCCCTTAGATGTTCCTCATATACTGCTATACCACCAAAAGAAAGCCTATCCATCCTATCATTAGATTGAGGAACAGATACCGAAAAATCTTGTAAAATCTTATAATAACTTTGCAGGATGGCTACCCTAGAATTACTAAAGGAACTCCTTATCAGTTCTGGATAGAGATCCTCCATGTTCGAACCTCTCATCCTCGGAGGACTAGAACTATCGAAGGATTGTTGTTCAGTCTCTCCCCTATGGGTGAAGAATCTACTTGTAGCAGGGACCTCTAAAAATCTAACCATACTAGGAGAATAAAAGAAGAAGAGAAGGATGTGCAGGAAAAAGCCTGACCTGCGAAGAGCTTGAAGAGAAGAGGAGACTCGGAGAAGATGAAGACTCTAAAGAAAAGAACCCCTGGAATAATAAAAGCTCAAACCAAGAGAAGAAAGGAAACCCTTTATACTGATAATAACGACTATGATTTCATTCTTGAATGGCATGAGACACCCATGATCGTGTCACATGTACAAATCACAATCGAAGAAGATACACAGCTACCAAAAAATATGTTGACTACTATCTTGATTTTGATGAATAACAAAATACTTAAATATATTTAAGTACTAACTGTGTGTTAAAAGTGTGTTTACCAGAACAGGGTATTCATCAAAGCTATTTTATGTTAAAAGTTCAAAGCTTGTTATCTTGTTGAAGAAGCAAGTTAAATTGATAGAATTTCAAGCTAAATGGATCTTGATACATAAGATCAACCTTGAAGAATTCAAATCTTGAAGTTGAAGAAATTTCAGCAGAGTTTCAGGAAAGTTTCAGTCAAGTGTCAACTCATGAAAGTGAAGTGTCGACTCACAGAAGCTTGAGCTAATACTCAAAAAAAAATTCAAATGGCACGCATGAAGTGTCGACTCATGAAGCTCAAGTGTTGACTCATGCATCGAACTCAAGACCTGAGACCAAAATGAAAATAGAACATGCCAAATTCAAGTCTTTCCTCAAGTACGACTCATGAAGATGAAGTGTCGACTCAAGTGTCGACTCACCAGAAGATGTGTCGACACACCAGTACATTTCAGAGAGCTTCAGAAGATATTTTTGACCTAGTGTTGACTCAAGTATCGACTCATGACCTGAAGTGTCAATACTTAGAGATCTGGATGAACAGTAACGGTTAGTTTTTTGAAGCTTAGAAATAGTCCTTTTCATCCCTAATGGCTATTTTCACCTCCAACGATCAAAAACGGTCATTTAAGACTTGGAAAGGTATTTAAAGTGGACCAAACTCAATAGGGAAGAAACTAATGAGGAATTAAAAAGAATTAATTAAGAGTTCATTACTTTTGAGTGAAGTTGAGCCTTCAAGCATTCAAGAACATTCAAGGAGCATTCAAGTCCAACTATCAAGCACTTATTAAGGCTTCAACAATTTGAAAACAAGCTTTCACAATAGCAATAAAAGAACTTTAAAGAGATATTTCCTTTATTTTTGAAAACTTATTGTATTCTTACTTTAAACTCAAAATTGTTGTTGTTCCTAGTTTCAAGTGGTTTGAAACTAGTGTTTGGATTGTTGGTGAGCCTTGTTTAAAAAATCAACTTAGATTATTGGTGAGCCTTGTGAAAACCAACTAGGTTTTTGGTTATCCCGAAAAATCAAGAGATTTTTGGTGAGCCTTGAAAAAATCAAGAGATTTTTGGTTAGCCTTGTAAAAACAAAGGGTTGTGATTAGTGAACATGAAAAACCAATCGGATGTAATCAAGTGAGATTATAGTAAAATTTTCAAGTAGACCTTGGGGAGTGGATGTAGGTACTTTGGTGAGCACTGAATCACTATAAATCTTTATATGTTTGTGATTGCTTCTCTCTTTTTGTATTTGCTTATTATTTTTACTGCATTTTAATTATCAAGTACACAAACACTTGAAATCACTAGCACCTTCATTATTTTAAATTGGCACATACTTGCAAAAACTTTTAAAAATCCAATTCACCTCCCCTCTTGTATTGCTTCGCTGGGCATCAAGTGATATTAGAGCCACGTACTCGGCTTTTAGGTCTAACTGCCTTGAATTAAAGATCTATGGCAGCCCTTTTAGGTTATAGTGTTATTGAGGGACAAGCCTCAAATGGACCACCTTACTTTAATGGCACAAATTATACGTATTAGAAAACTCGCATGCAAATTTATATGCATTCTATTGATTACAATTTATGGAAAGTTGTTAAAGGTCCTCATATTCCTTCAGTTGAGATTAATGGCATTTCCATTCCAAAACTTGAAGAGAATTGGGATGAAAACAATATTAAGCAATCCGAGCTTAATGCTAAGGCAATGAACTTGCTCTATTATGCATTGAATCCTAGTAAATTTAATAGGATTTCCACATGCACCTCTGCGAAAGAAATATGGGATACACTTAAGGTTACTCATGAGGGTACCAATTAAATAAAAAATAATAAAGTAAATATGCTTGTACATACATATGAGATATTTAGAATGGAACCAAATAAATTTACTATCGATAAGTATACTAGATTTACTAATATTATAAATGGTATGAGAAGTCTTGAAAAAATAATATCTAATGCTGACCTTATAAATAAGATTTTCAAGTCATTGTCAACATCTTGGGATCCAAAAGTGATGGCAATACAAGAAGCTAAAGATGTTGAGACACTTTCTTTGGAGCAACTTATTGGTTCACTCATGACTTATGAGTTGAGCTTGAAGCAAAAAGCAATGGATGCAGATAGGAAGAAGAAGACCATCGCATTCAAATCCACTACACCGGATGAACCTTTAAGTAAAGAATCTGAAGAAGGAGAAAATGATGATGAAGAGGCACTTATTGCAAGAAAATTCAGGAGATTCATGAGAAAGAAAAAATTTCTCTACAAAAGAAAGCCTCGGTCTAGCAAGGAAAAAGGAAAAGAAAAAGAAAAGAAGAAGGATTAACCAATTTGCTTCGAGTACAAGAAGCCTGGACATTATAAATTTGATTGTCCTCTCAAGAAATCCAAAAAGAAGTTTAAAAAGAAGGTAATGATGGCTACCTGAAGTGATAGTGAAGATTCCAGCTTAAAGAAAGAACAACCAGAAGTAGCCAATTTTTGTCTCATGGATCAAGAAGATGAGATACAATCTAAACTTGAACTTGATTTTACATTTGATGAACTTAGCAATACTTTTGATGAACTTATACATGAATACAAATTGTTGAAACTTGAAAATAAAAAGTTGAAGAAGCATGCTAATTCATGTTCTCTTGAAAAAACCAATCTTGCAAATGAAAACAATGATTTAAAAACTAAGATTGATATTTTAGAAAAATAAAAGAATACTTTATCAATGAAAATAGAAGTTTTGAAAAGATCCAAGATTGTTGTTACAAATAATGAGCTTTTAAAGAAAAACAAAGACCTTGAGATAGAAAATAAAAAATTTAAAGAAGAGCTTGACAAAGTTAAACCTTTTATTGAAAAATTTACATTCAGTTATGAAAAGTTAAATTTATTATTGAACAATCAAAGAGCTATGTTTTATAAAGCAGGACTTGATTATAAGCAGTAAAAGAAAAAAAAATTCAAGAATTTTTTTGTTCCAGCATCATCTAATGTTACTTGTTTTAATTGTAGAAAATTTGGACATGGAGCATATCAGTGTGATCTAAGAAAGTTACATAATTCTAAAAAGGTTTGGGTTCCAAAAGGAACCACCATTAGTACTAACCCTAAAGGATCTAAGATAGCTTGAGTACCTATAATAAAAACTTGATCTATTTTGCAAGTGTATCTTACAACCAAAGAGAAGAAAAGATTGTGGTATCTTGACAATAATGATTGCTCAAGACACATGGCAGGAGATGTAAAGCAATTCACATCTCTTGAGACTCTAAATGGAAGGAGTGTAACTTTTGAAGATAATGGTAAAGAAAAAATTATTGATATCGATAAAGTTTACATCCCCCTTCTACTTTTATTAAAAATATTTTATTAGTTGAAGGATTAGAGCATAACCTACTTAGTATTAGTCAGTTTTGTGATAAAGGTTTTTAAGTAGTTTTTGAATCATCTCTTTGCATGGTATCTAATCCTGATAATAATGGAGTAAAATTTATTGAAAAGATGCATGGCAACATCTATCTTGTTGATCTTGACAATTTACCTTTACATGATGGTGAATGACTAGTTGCAATGAATTCCACAATTAATGAAACTAGTTGGCTTTGGCATCGTAGATTAGGTCATGCAAGCATACATCTACTTTATAAATTATGCAGAAAGGATTTAGTGAAAGATTTACCAAAACTTAGATTTGAAAAAGATAAAATTTGTGAAGCTTGTCAATTTGGAAAACAAACAAGAACATCTTTTAAAATTAAAGGAATAGTTTCAACTTTTAGGCCACTAGAACTACTCCACATGGATCTCTTTGGACCAACTAGGACCACAAGCCTAGGAGGCAAAAAATATAGACTGGTCATGGTGGATGATTTCTTACGATTTACATAGTTTTTATTTTTAGCACATAAAGATAAATTATTTTTGGCTTTCAAGAAGTTTTATCGAAAGGTTTCAAGTAAAAAAGGTACTTTTATCATTTGTATTCGAAGTGACCATGGAACTGAGTTTGAAAATCAAGATTTTTAAAAAAAATTATAATAAAAAAGGAATTGAACATAACTTTTCTGTATCTAGAACACCTCAACAAAATAGGATGATAGAATAAAAAAATTATACTTTAGAAGAAATGGCACATACAATGCTTTGTGAAAATGATTTACCTAGATTTTTTGGACAAAAGCTGTTAATACTGCATGTTATATTTTAAACCATGTTTTAATCAGACCAATTTTAAAGAAAACAACTTATGAGCTTTGGAAAGAAAGAAAACATACTTTGAAATATTTTCAGGTATTTGGTTGTCGATGTTTTATTTTAAATAATGGAAAAGATAATTTAGGCAAATTTGATGCCAAGTCAGATGAAGGTATTTTCTTAGGATACTCTACATCTAGCAAGGCATACAGAGTTTTTAATAAAAGAACACTTGCAGTAGAAGAATCTATGCATGTAGTATTTGAAAAGTCTACTAATAAATTCTCTATAAAAGAGGATACTTCTGATGAATTTTCAGGTGTTGAAGGATTCAAGAAGCTGATTTTGGATGATCCCCCTATCAAAGAAAGTGAAGAAGATCAAAATAAGAAGAATGAAGAAAAAGCTACAAGATCTTCACCAAAAGATCTACCCAAAGAATGGAGGTATGCTTATGGACATCCTAAAGAATTAATCTTAGATGATCCATCGAGAGGGATAAGAACTAGATCCTCTATTAAAAATGAATATTATTATATTGCTTTTGTTTCTCAAATTGAACCTAAATATATTGAAGAAGCTGAAAAAGATCCTAACTAGTTGATTGCTATACAAGAGGAACTAAATCAATTTGAAAGAAATAATATTTGGATACTAATAGAAAGACCAACTAATACTTCCATAATTGGTACTAAACGAGTGTATAGAGATAAATTAGATGAAAATGGTATAGTAACTAGAAATAAGGCTAGACTGGTAGCTAAGGATTATAATCAAGAAGAAAAAATTGATTTTGATGAAACATTTGCTCTGGTAGCTAGACTTGAAGCTATTAGATTACTTTTAGCATTTGCATGTTTTATGGATTTCAAATTATTTTAAATGGATGTTAAAAGTGCATTTTTGAATGATTACATTGCTGAAGGATTTTTTGTTGAACAACCACCTAGTTTTGAAAATCATGCACATCCTGATCATGTTTTCAAATTACACAAAGCACTTTATGGTTTAAAACAAGTCCCCTGTGCATAGTATGAGAGACTTAGTAAATTTTTGATTAAAAATGATTTTACTAGAGGTCATGTCGATACTACTATGTTTTTAAAGAAAAAGGTTGAAGATCTTTTGGTAGTACAGATCTATATTGATGATATTATCTTTAGTGCCATTAATGAATCTCTTTGTCAAGAATTTACAAAACTAATGCAGGGAGAGTTCGAGATGAGCATGATGGAAGAATTGAGCTACTTCCTTGGACTCCAGATTAAACAAACAAGTGAAGGAATCTTCATCAACCAAGCTAAATATACAAAGGAGATCTTGAAAAAGTTTGGGATGGAGAAGACTAAACCTCTTGGTATACCTATAAACCCTTCATGTAAGCTTGACAAGGATGAATCTGGTAAGAAAGTTGATCAAAAATTTTATAGAGGCATCATTGGATCATTATTATACTTAACTACTACTAGACTAGATATTATGTTCAGTATATGCATGTGTGCTAGATATCAGTCTGAGCCTAAGGAATCACATTTATTGACTGTTAAGCGCATACTTAGTATTTATCTGGCATTGTTGATATTGGTCTGTGGTACTTTAAGAATTCAGCTATTGATTTAATTGCATATTCTGATGCTGATTTTGCTAGTTGTAAGTTAGAAAAAGTACTTCTGGAACCTGTAAATTTCTTGGAATTAATTTAATCTCATGATTTAGCAAGAAACAAAATTCAATTGCACTATCAACAGCTGAGATGGATATATTGTAGCTGGAAGTTATTATGCTCAAATCTTGTAGATTAAGCAACAATTGAGGATTTTGATATTAAACTAAATAAAGACACCAATTAGATGTGACAACACTAGTGCTATAAACTTAACTAAAAATCTTGTTCAATACTCTAGAAGTAAGCACCTTTATATTAGACATCATTTTATTAGGATCATGTTCAAAACAATGATATTATGCTTGAATTTGTTTGCACTGAAATGTAATTAGCTGATATACTAACAAGCCACTCCATGAAAATCGATTCAGTATAATTAGAAGAGAACTGTGGATCATTAATTCTTTTGATTGAATTGAAATCTCTTCATGACCTTTCAAATTCCCCTTAAAGATTTTTTGATCAAATTTTTTCCATTTTTTTTGGATTTTTGTCGAAATATCGACACTTTGAAGTGTCGACACCTCCAAGTGTCGACACTTGGACTCAGGTCATGAGTCGACATTTGAACAGTGGGAGTCCGAGAATAAATAGGAAAAACCAATCATTTTCTCTCATTTTTTCTTCCTAATCTTTGAGCCGACTCATCCATAAACAGTATCTCATCCTCCATTTAACTCCAATCACTGTTTCAACTACCTGATTTCTTGTTTGAGCCTATTTCTTCATGTTCTTCCTTGATTTCTCATGATTTTATCGTGAAATCCTTGTCCATTTCACCCCGCATTACTTATTTCTCTATTTTCTTGAGAGATGGGTCCTAGAAAGCAAGTTGTCAGGAGACCTCGTCAGTCTACACAGGATACAGAGCAGTGCGCGAAGGCGCGGCACGAGGATCCGACACTATAGTCACCAGTTCAGCAGGACATTTCCGTCAGACCACCCATCCATGGAGCGGATAGGATGGCCTCCAGGGCCATTGTTGGAGGATGATAGGTTGATTTCGATTTTGTGGACCAGTACCACTTTTGCATAGGAGATTGGTTGAGAGATGCCGGGCTAGCCCACTTCTACTCACTGATAGAGAGGTTTTATCCTGGCCTGATACAAGAGTTCTATGGCACTTTGGCCAGAGGAGCAAATAGCTGGATTACTGAGGTCCGAGGGATAGATATACCGCTCACTACAGAGGTTTTGAGCAAAGCTTGGGAGATTCCAATAAGAGGTACCGTAGCGGACTCCTTGGTGGATCGGATGAGTGGATTGCGATGCATCTTTGAGTTAGAGATTCTCAGAGAGGGAGACATAGTTGTTGCATCTTGACTTTCCCTAGATATGAGATTACTCCATCACATCATCGCCCGGATACTGCTACCGAAGACCGAATGCTTCGATTTCATCACGGAGAGAGAGTTACTTGCCATGGTGTCTCTGATCCGACGGACTCCTGTATGCCTCCCTGTTCTTATGGTACATCAGATGACCGAGGTAGCTTCAGCGGAGGTTATGTTTATCGTATGGCATGGGTCTGACCATCCTCTTCAGAGCTTATAGAGTTGTTGTAGATGGAGAGCCCTATAGGTAGTTATTTTATACTGGCATCTATGATGAGAGATCACTACACAGGATGGGATATCATAGAGTTAAAGAACAGTGGAGATGCAGGATCTCTGGGCAGGCTACTGATGCTAATGAGGATGCTGCTGAGGAGCGGATATATACTAATGAGGCCAGGCTATCTGAGCCACGGAGGGACAATCCTGATACTCAGCCCAAGCCATCAGTTCTAGCACATCCTGAGGTGCCAGCTCCTGGAGACAATTTGGAGGATAGGATGACTCGCTTGGAGACTGACATTATAACTATCAGACAACGAGTTGATAGCATTCATATAGAGGTGAAAGCAGGTCATCAGGAGATGAGAGAGGGACTCTCAGCTATTCTGGCCGCATTTGAGAGATTATCTTCTGCCAGAGCACCCTCACCTTCATCATCAGATTCCCCGCCAGCTCCACCAACACCTCCAGCTCCAACACCAGACACAGGAGACGGCTAGGGCAACTCTTCTATGGATTTCAATGTTGTAGATTATATAGCGGAGCTTGAGCCTGATGTTACTGCAAATATGTCAAGGACTCCTGTTCCTGATCCTCCTAGTTCATCAACTCAGACTCCAGTCCTATCTAGCACACCCATCATTTCTAACCCATCTGACATCTTAATTTCCACACCTATTCTTCACACCGACCCACTTGATCTTTTATTCATTTACCGACTCCTACTTTTAGTATCCCCACTAGGACTCCACCAGTTCCTTCCATATCCTCCTCGATCCGAGAACTAAGGTTTTACACACTTGGTTTTCATATTCTTTCTTCAGGACCCACTTTTGATATCAATACCATCAATCACTGATACAGTTGCTGATCCCATCATACTTCATGTTCCTGCTATTAACATCGCTTTCTTCTTTTCTGCACCAGCTAGAGGAAGAGCACATACCATAAGCAGACGCAGAGGGCGTGGCGATGCATCCAGACCTATCCGGACCAGACTTTCAGATCTCCGGTTGATATGGCCACGATCCCTCCCTACCTTCTAGGGTTACTGGACTGATTATTATGGAGATTGGGTCTTTCTCTAATGAGGAAAGCACCCCTTAGGGTTGCTTAGTATACCAATCTGTCTGTATTTCAGTATTTTTATGTATCTATGTTTTAGTATGTCCTTGTACTAGTTTTTTGTTATATGTATCAAATTCTGAATCAGTTATATCAAAAGCTTGAAATTATATATATATTGGCTTTTTCAGACTTTGTCTGTGTACATTTCTGCTACTACAATGTTTCATGTCTACCTTGCTCTTTTTCTTACCTTTTTTAATGATAACAAAAATGGGGAGAATTAATGAGAATTAGTAATGGAGAGTAATAAAAATCAATGAGAATTAAGCAATAAGTAAGAGGGGAGAGAAAATCAATAAGGGGGAGAGAGAAAATTAAATTACTAAAGCAGTAGTTTTTTGAAAACTTTTCAAAAATCTCTGCTTGAAAATTAGTTTTTAGATCATATATTGAGGGAAAGTTTTTATTCTATGCTCTATTACTCTTGATTTATATCCTTCAATTTTATGCTCTGATACTTTTTACTCTTATTTACTCGTTTTTATGCTCTAATACTTCTTATTCTTATTTTTTTAATATTCTCTGATACTCTTTATTTTTATATTTTGATACTCTTTATGCTATATTAATTTTGCTTTGATACCATCTATCTTTTTGGCATTTTATTTGCTCTGATATGTTCTAACTTTTTTAATTCTCTTAAAGCTTTTTCTTTGATACTCTTCATAATTCAACCCATTTTGCTCTGATGCTTATCTTTCAAACCAATTTTAAACTCTGATACATATTGTGAGCATACAACTCTGATATATTTCAATTATAAGCTCTGATACATTACAATCAGGGCTCTAATACATCATAATTACAACTCTGATACATTAAATTTATCTGAATTGAATTCATTCTTATATATATATACAGCTATGATACATTGAATTTATTCTTATAGCACTAATACATTGTAGATGAGTTTTTGTTCTTGATAAACATTACAATTTAAACTATGATACTCATTATAAATTGCCCTGATACTTATAATCAATTGCTCTATGCTTATTGCAAATTCTTTGAGCTTACCATGGGTATATACTTAAAAGTTTTGTCATCATCAAAAAGGGAAAGATTGTTAACTCCTGTTTTGATTTTGATGAATAACAAAATACTTAAATATATTTGAGTACTAACTGTGTGTTAAAAGTATGTTTACCAGAACAGGATACTCATCAAAGCTGTTTTGTGTTAAAATTTTAGAGCTTGTTATCTTGTTGAAGAAGCCAGTTAAATTAATAGAATTTCAAGATAAATGGACCTTAATACATAAGAACAACCTTGAAGAACTCAAATAGGGATGGCAATGGGCCGGGTTCGGGCCGGGGCATAATTATCCAAACCCAAACCTGAATACTTAATAAATTATCTAAATCCGGTCCAAATACTATCGGGACTAGATTTTTTTTTCCAAATCCATCTCAATCAGGTATCGGATAATTCGAGTTGACCCGACTTGAATCCAATTAAGTCATATTAAATATTTTTTTTATTTTTATCAATTTTAAAATCATCTACCATTTTATAAATCATACATACATTAAACAAATAAAACTTAACTACATTTTTAGTTCAACATCATTTAGTTTCACATTTAAAATAAAATTTAAATTATCTTAAACAAATAAAATTTAACAAGACTTAATTCAATACTTCTAAAATAAATAAAAATATAATATATATTAATTATATATATTTAAATATTAAAATAATTTGAGTCAGGTTCGAGTCGGGTTATATCTACCCAGTCTCGGCCCAAATTCAAAGTTAAGCATTCGGGTTTTACCCAAACCTGGCCCAAATCTAGTCAAAGCATTGACTACCCAGCCTAAACAAGTCGGGTGGGGTTGGGTACCCATGGATTTGGATTTTATTGCCATCCCTAAACTCAAGTATTGAAGTTGAAGAAGTTTCAGCAGAATATCAACAAAGTTTCAAGAAAGTTTCAGCCAAGTGTCGACTCATAGAAGTGAAGTGTCGACTCACAGAAGCTTAAGCTGATACGCAGAAAAAGTTTTAGATGGCATGCATGAAATGTTGACTCATAAAGCTCAATTATCGATTCAAGGCCTGAGACCAAAATGAAGACAGAACATACTGAATTCAAGTCTTTCCTCAAGTATCGACTCATGAAGCTGAAGTGTCAACTCAAGTATCAACTCACTAGAAGATGTGTCGATTCATGAGTCGACTCATGACCTGAAGTGTCGATATTTGGAGGTCTAGATGAATAGTAATGGCTAGTTTTTTGAAGCATAAAAACGGTTCTTTTCGTCCCTAACGGCTATTTTCACCTCTCCAACTATCAAAAATAATCATTGGAAAAGTATTTAAAGTTGACCAAATTCAAGAGGGAAGAGATTGATTAGGAATTAAATAGAATTCATTAAGAGTTCATTATTTTTTAGTGAAGTTAAGCCTTCAAGCATTGAAGAGCATTAAAGTCTATTGCCTAGATGGTTTCCCAAGAGGGGGGTGAATTGGGATTATAAGAATTTTAGCAAGTATGTGCACTTTTAAAATTCCTTTAGTGTTGTGGTGTTGTAATAAGTTATGCAATGCGGAAGCAAGTAAGTAAACACAATCAAGCAATCACAAACACAATAGGTTTAGAGTGGTTCGGAGCAACCGGCTCCTACATCCACTATCCAAGCACCACTTGGGATTTCCACTACATCCCCCACCGGAACACAATCGGATTGTTTTAACAGGCTCACAATCCAAACCTCTACACTTTGATTTTACCGGGATCACCAAAGAAAATCCACACTTGATTTTAACACAGGCTAACCAAGAACCTAACTCCCTTTGATTTTTAGAACCGGGCTCACCAAAGAAACCCAAACTTAGATTTTAATAGGCTCACCTAAAAACCTTTCAACACTCTTAAGACAGTCCCTTGCTGTTCTTAGAGAAAACACAAGATATATCAAATGGAAATAGCAACTCTTACAACAAACCAAATTTGTTAGATAGTTACCGATGAAGATCAAATTGAAGCCTAACTTTAAATGCTCTTGAATACTCTTCAAGCTACTTCTTAACTTCCTCAAAAGGTTGGATTCCAAAATAAAGATCAGTTGGTGAAGCTTTGAATCATTTCTTGAATGCTCACTTGAAGTAGGTTGGTGAAAGACTTGAAATTAACTTGAATGCTCCTTAACTTTCAAGAATAATCAATGAATCAATGTTTAATCCCTCATAAATATTTCCTTTTATAGTTTTCAAGCAAAACTAGCCGTTGTAGGACCTAGGAAACCGGAAAATAGCCATTGGAGGGCTTTTGGAGTTCAAAAAATTGTTTTAGCAACTAGCCGTTACAGGCTAGAACCCGTCACTCGAATCGGCTCGAGAACCATGAGTCAGCTCAAAGTCTCAGACAATGCAAAAATAAATTCTAAAGGAGTCGGCTCGAACTCTCAATCACCAACAATATAAACTCTGGATGAGTCGGCTCTTCTAGGGTCGAGTCGGCTCGAAATCTCAGTTACCCAAAACACAAATTGTGGTCGAGTCAACTTTTCTGGACTGAGTCGGCTTGAACTCCCAGTCAGGAAAACATAAGTTCTGGTCGAGTCGGCTCTTAAGGCTCGAGTCGGCTCGAGCTTCTGAAACTTTGAAATCTTCGTGCCGTGCCAAAATAGGAGTCGGCTCTTGGTCCATGAGTCGGCTCTTGCAAAAATTCTTCTTAAGCTTTCAAATTTCTCCAAACTTCTTTAAATCAAGATTCTAACAAGAGTAGGTCTTCCAAATAGTTCAAAGAGCTTACCACACATGTCCAACCTACTTAAACTTATTTTTTACTAATTTATAGTCCTTTTTACAAGATTACATGGATGAAATACTAGGGCTTTACAACTTGAAATGTACATGAGTTCATACAATATTGGAATACATTCCAACTCGATAAAAACCAACTGATATAAAGATAAATACTTCCAAAAAAATTTCTTAAGTAATTGAAAGAATTAGTAATACATACATGCTCCAATGTTTTGTAATCATGAAAATCATCATTCTAGGGGTCAACAATCTCCCCCTTTTTGATGATGATAAAATACTGGGCATGAAAAGGTTTAAAACACTTTACAATTACCTGTAATGATATACTGTGTACCATATTCACATGTATCAAGGTGTATTCAAGATAATGTGTATCAAAGCAAATAAAGTATCAAGATGTTTAAATAAAGTAGTATCAAAACAAACTTTTCAACACGCATTAGGTCAATAAGTTTACTATACTAGTCATGCACTAAAATTGTATTCAAGTATCAAATCATCACCGTACTAATTTTCAGCTTCAAATATGAGAACTTTTTACTTTGCATTTGAAAGAAAATTTAATAGATGCTCAATAAATACTCAATAAATATTCTCCCTTTCTCATATAATATTCTCATTTTTCTTGCTCTTCTCCCCCTTTTTGTCATCAACAAAATATACAACTATACTTGATGTGGCAAGATCGCTGACGTGGGAGAGTTGACAGGTGCCACGTTAAGGGAAGCCGTCGCGTTAGATGCCGTGTCAATTCACCTGCTCGGACTACTTCGCCGAGCTGAGCTCATCCAACATAACGAGCCGAGCTTCGTCCTCCGCCAGGTCGGCCCCGCAAGCTCGGGGCGCCTAGGCCGGAGCCATCCTCTGCCCTCCAGAGCGAGACCCTCGGAGGTTGAACCCTGTGATCGGAGTCGAGCTCAGCACTCCTCCGCCACATGGAGCCTCTCCGAGCGCGAGCCCTCTGGACTAGGCCTGCACTCTGCCCTCCAGAGCAAGATCCTCGAAGGTTGAGCCCTGTGGTTGGAGTCGAGCTCAGCACTCCTCCGCCACGTGGAGCCTCTCCGAGTGCGAGCCCTCTGGACCAGGCCCCCACTCTGCACTCCAGAGCGAGACCCTCGAAGGTTGAGCCATGTGGTCGGAGTCGAGCTCAGCACTCCTCCGCCACGTGGAGCCTCTCCGAGCGCGAGCCCTCTGGATCGGGCCTGCACTCTGCCCTCCAGAGCGAGACCCTCGAAGG
The DNA here is from genome assembly GCA_021397845.1 of Areca catechu. Taxonomy (NCBI): domain Eukaryota; kingdom Viridiplantae; phylum Streptophyta; class Magnoliopsida; order Arecales; family Arecaceae; genus Areca; species Areca catechu. The sequence continues at coordinate 171,677,249 of CM038042.1, read as the reverse complement.
TTGAGCCCTATGGTCGGAATCGAGCTCAGCACCCCTCAGCCACGTGGAGCCTCTCCGAGCGCGAGCCCTCTGGATCGGGCGCGCGCTCTGCCCTCCAGAGTGAGACCCTCGGAGGTTGAGCCCTGTGGTCGGAGTCGAGCTCAGCACTCCTCCGCCACATGGAGGCTCTTCGAGCGCGAGCCCTTTAGACCGGGCCCGCACTCTGCCCTCCAGAGCGAGACCCTCGAAGGTTGAGCCATGTGGTCGAAGTCGAGCTCAGCACTCATCCACCACGTGGAGCCTCTCCGAGCGTGAGCCCTCTAGACCGGGCCTGCGCTCTGTCCTCCTCCACCAAGATGATCCCACAAGCTCGGGGCGTCTAGGTTGGAGTGAGCCCTGCCATTCCAGCCCAGCCCCAGCTCGGACATGGGTACCACCATCCCAGGACACCGGTGAGCCACCCGAGGACTACACTGGAGCACCTGCCAGACCGTACTGACCGCCTGTAGCCGCCGGTTACACTAAAAAGGTGAGGAACACACCAGTCGAGGCGCCACGCTCCTCACCAACTGCCTAGACCACCCGAGAAAGGAAGTCAACCTGGAGATTCGAATCCCGAAGTCGGCGGCCCACCAATCGAGGTGCTGCCAAGTTTTCCAGAACGAGGCGACCAAGAGGAATGTCAGAACACACGACAGCTTCCCTTATCATGGATCGGGAAAGCCTCCTCGGGACACCACCGCACGTGCCTAACAGCCTGGTGGAGATCCCAAGACGAACGCCCAACGGTAACCCGATCTACAAAACTTGGAGGTAACAGTCATAATAAGGAGGGAGAGGTTTTTTCTCCTGGACACCATTGAAACACAAGTGCAAGCTCAACCAAAAAGGGCATAGCACCGTCAGCATCTTTGAGCAAGGTCGAGGTGGAAGGGCCACCCAGAGACTCCCTCTAATCAGGCCATCCTTCCCCCGACACACTTGCATCCCACTCTCATACTATTCACTCCTCCTAGCATGGAGTCCATCAAGAGGGGCTCGGCTAGGAGGATCTGTTTTCCTGGATCGTCACTGACCTGACCGTCGGAGTGCCCCCGCCGGAAACCCCGGTCCGGGTCACTAATCCCTGTCTTGCAGGTCTAGGATCACCGGACGACGAGGCAGTGAAGGAGGTGTGCTCCGACGTAGACAGCAGCTATGGGCCACGATGATCTTGGCAGCAACAGATTGGCATGCCACTTAGGGGGATCAAGCCCTCCATCTCTTTGTAGACTGACACTCCACGGAAGGATGGTGACAACACGAGTACGAGAGGCCTCCACCAGCCGTGCAAGGGACTCCCCTTCCCTAGGGAACCCACACCATCTCGAGGCGGGGCCATCCGCTCCGGCAGTCCAACCACCTCCGGTGGAGTCATAGCTGGCCGCACTCACCCAGCAAATGCAGATCCTCGCTACCGCAGTGCGCCAGCTTCAGTATCAACACTGGTCCTTGACTACCCACCAGCAGCCAAGGACCCCGGCGGCCCATGCCATAGCTCCCCACGACAGCCTGCGTTCCTTCCAAGGCCTTCGCAGCCGCGGAACACTACTGACAACCGGGGAAGCCATAAAACTCCAGTAAAACGGCAACGAGCTGGCTCTGCCGATCGAGAGAGCCGCTCACCAAACCTCGGGCGGGTGGTGCCCAAACACGACCAAGGCAGAAAGGGCAAGACCCCTCACCATGGCTGCCAGGAACCCACGTCACCTTCTCCATCTCCTTCAACGGAGGGGTCTACTGACGAAGCCATCAGGCGCATGGTGGAGAAGCGCCTGGAGGAGCATGAATGCAAGCTGGTGGAGTTTTCTCGCCGATTTGCCAACATGCAGGGCTCCGCTAGCGAGCCAGCGGGCTACGACGCCCGTCCCCCTTTCTCCCAAGAGATTCAAGAGGAGTCGATCCCACACCGATTCCGGATGCCATAGGTGGATCCCTATGACGGGACCACCGAACCCCTGGACCACCTGGAAAGCTACCGGACCCTCATGAGGGTCCAGGGGGGCCACAAACGCTCTCCTTTGCATCGCCTTTCCTGCCACTCTCCGGAAAGTAGCTCAAGTGTGGTTCATCCACTTGGAGCCGGAGAGTATCTGCTCTTTTGCCCAGCTAGGGCAGAGGTTCATGGCCCACTTCGATGCCTGTCGGAAGTTGCCACGAGAGGCAGACAACCTCTTCTCCATCCGGCAGCAGGACCGCGAGCCCCTGCGGGACTATGTGGCTCGCTTCAAGACCGCCGTGTTGGAGATTTACAATCCTGATGAACCGATTGCCATGCTGGCACTGAAGCGAGGGCTCAGGACCTCTCGCCTGGCCTACTCGCTGGACAAGAAGCCCCCCAAGACCTATCCCGAGATCCTCCTCCGTGCCCAAAAGTACATCCGCATCGAGGAGGCGGACCGTACGAGGCGGGAGCTCGACGGAAAGCCACCGAGGAGGCCGACCCTCATCGAGACGCCCAGGACCCGGAAGCCATAACCCCAAGTCCCGAGCTCCTGGAGGGGGCCGATACCGAGAGGGGATCCCATCCCTGAGGAGAATCACACCCCTCTCCTTATCCCGAGGACGAAAATCCTCATGGAGATCGAAGGCGAGGACTACCTGAGATGCCCGCTTCCGATGAAGTCCTCCATTGGCCATGATAAAACGAAGTACTATCGCTTTCACTGCGACCATGACCACGACACCGAGGAATGCCGCAACCTCAAGTGGGAAATTGAATATCTCATCAAGAAGGGCTAGCTCAAAAGGTTCGTGGGGGGCAGACCTCAGAGGGAATCCCAGGTGCTCGTCGCTCTCCCGTCGGCTCCAGCCATCGATAACTGCCCCACCGAGAAGCCGGTGGGCATAATCTCCTAGTGAGCTCCGAGGTGCCCAGAAGGCTTGGGGGGCAGGGGATCCCGAGAATGTACTCTCCATTATGAGGAAAGGAAAAAAAAATGAGGGAAAAAATGTGTAAATAATGTTGTCGCGGTCGTCAAGATGACGATCGCAGAGCACCCTGTAAAACACGTCATGTTTGATAGTGGAAGTCTCACGGGCGTGCCTTTTTATGATACCCCTTCCAGGATGAACTTCCCCCCCCCGATCAGCTTAGGCCTGTGCATGCATCGACGTGCTTTCATGATCCCCGACTTTGTTCGAAAAGCCCGGCATCCGAGCTAGCCGGAGGATCTGTGTAGACTACACCGACCTCAACAAATCTCGCCAACGATAAGCGGCCCGGTACTACAACGCCAGATCAAAGTCCTCAAACTCGGAGACTTGGTGATATGCTGGACAGGGGCATCTCAACCCCGGGAGTGCGGCAAGCTCCTACCAAACAAGGAAAGCCCCTACAAGGTGGTTGAAGCCCTGTCACAAGGGATCTATCACCTCGAAGGTCTCGACGGCGTCAGGTTCCCTTGAGCGAGGAATGCCTGCAATCCGCGAAAATACCATCAACAAGGTAAGGTTTCCCACCGACAATAATGATAATGGTTCTTCCTTGTGCAAGTATCTATCTGTCTTACAGGGAGACACTATCAACGTCCCCGAGCCCAGCTGCAGGATGCTAGCCCGAGACCGGAGCTCAGATCTCTTGCCAAGGGACCTTCGAGCCACGCAGCTCTCAATCAACAACATCCCCGAGCCCAGCTCCAGGATGCTAGCCCAAGACCTAGCTCAGATCTCCGGCCAAGGGACCTTCGAGCCACGCAGCTCTCAGTCAACAACGTCCCCGAGCCCAGCTCCAGGATGCCAACCCAAGATCGGAGCTCAGATCTCCGGCCAAGGGACCTTCGAGCCACGCAGCTCTCAATCAACAACATCCCCGAGCCCAGCTCCAGGACACCAGCCCAAGACCAGAGCTCAGATCTCTGGCCAAGGGACCTTTGAGCCACGCAGCTCTCAGTCAACAACATCCCCGAGCCCAGCTCCAGGACGCCAGCCCAAGATCGGAGCTCATATCTCCGACCAAGGGACCTTCGAGCCATGCAGCTCTCAATCAACAACGTCCCCGAGCCCATCTCCAAGATGCCAGCTCAAGACCGGAGCTCAGATCTCCGGCCAAGGGACCTTCGAGCCATGCAGCTCTCAGTCAACAACATCTCCAAGCCCAGCTCCAGGATGCTAGCCCAAGACCGGAGCTCAGATCTCCAGCCAAGGGACCTTCGAGCCACGCAGCTCTCGATCTCAAACATCTCCGAGCCCAGCTCCGAGATGCCAAGGGATCTTGGAGCCAAGTAGCTCCTATCAACGCCTCGAGTCCAGCTCCAAGGCGCCAAAGACCTGAGCCAAGCCCTCAGGCAACCCTTGGACCAGAGCCCAGCTCTCCGGCCAGGAAGGCCTCGAGCCTAGCTCCAAGGCAATCAAATCCTGTGACCCTCTTCTCTGATCTCCCCACTCATCAATAAAAAAAAAGAGAAAAAGGAGAAGAGAGAGAGGGGGGAAGGAAAGAAAGAGAATAAGAGGGAAATGCAGCAACAAAACTTTCATTTCATCGCCCAAGACCAGAGCTCAGATCTCCGGCCAAGGGACCTTCGAGCCACGCAGCTCTCAATCAACGTCCCCGAGCCCAGCTCCAGGATGCTAGCCCAAGACCGAAGCTCACATCTCCGGCCAAGGGACCTTTGAGCCACGCAGCTCTCAGTCAACAATGTCCCCGAGCCCAGCTCTAAGATGCCAACCCAAGACCAGAGCTCAGATCTCCAGCCAAGGGACCTTCGAGCCACACAACTCTTAGTCAACAACGTCCCCGAGCCCAGTTCCAGGACGCCAACCCAAGACCAGAGCTCAGATCTTCGGCCAAGGGACCTTCGAGCCACGCAGCTCTCAGTCAACAACATCCCTGAGCCCAGCTCCAGGATGCCAACCCAAGACCGGAGCTCAGATCTCCGGCCAAGGGACCTTCGAGCCATGCTGCTCTCAATCATCAACCATCTTCGAGCCCAGCTCCGAGACGCCAATCCAAGACCTGAGACTAGTCCTCAGGCACCTTGAACCGGAGCCTAGCCCTCCAGCCAAGGAACCACCGAGCCCAGCTGCTCACAACTGCCAGAACCTTGCACCCGACTTGTCGACATTAAAGCCTAATAATTCAGTCCCAAGCAAGGTGAGGCCCTCTTCTCTGATCTCCCCACTCATCAAAAAAAAAAAAGAGAAAGAAAGGGGAGGGAAAGAAAGAGAAAAAGGAGGGAAGAGCCAAGTGAAAGACAGGTTGCAAGGAAATTCAAATTTTATTGATCAAATGCCAGTTACAAGCATTTTGCGGGCCCCCGACATGTCGGGTGACCCTGACCAAGCACAGAAGCAAAAATACAAAACAAAAAAGAAAGGGCTACTCTGCGCCGGCCGACCCCCCTGTCGGGCCTTGAGGCTGAGAGGTCCCGCCTCCAGGAACCTCCGGCTGAGTAGCCCCGATCTCAGATGGATCGGCCATAGCTGGCATCGGAGGCTTGGAAGCCACAGCTTCCTCGGCGACCTCTTCATCGGGCTCCGTGTCTGAGGCCGAAGGATACTGGAGGCGGCTGCGGCTCTTCTCGGGAACGTGCGCCTCAATCCGGCCGCGCAAGAACATGAAGCCTTTATAGAAGGAGTTCGACGCCGTCTGATGGATCTCGGCAATGAACTTCTCCGAGGCCTTGAACTTGGCAACGGCCTCCTCAGCACCCTTTTTGGCCTCGGCGGCCCCCTTCTTCACCTCAGCGACCTCCATCCTGGCAGCCTCCGCCGACTTGACCGCCACCTCTGCCGCCTTCTCAACCTCAGTCAGCTTCTTCTTCACTGCTGTCAACTCCACTTAGGCAGCTCGGGAGGCCTCCTTGTGCCGATCAACCTCGGCATTGTACCAGTTTAGCATCTTCTCGACAGTGGAGAGATCGTCGATAGCCTTCTTCGAGCGACTCCGCTCCAGGTTGCGGGCCTCTAGGAGTTTCTTCGCTCGCCCCTCGGCATCGGCGAGCTGCTTCTCCAGGTCTTTGACCTTCTGCTCGAGTGCCCCATTCACCCCGGCCTTCTCCTTTAGATCAGTCTTCAGGGACTCGATCTCGATCGCTTGTTGTCGCTCGATGCGCTTCCAGTTCTGATAGCACCCCTTAATGAGGGCCTCGGCGCCGATCTGCACCATGAAAAGAGGTCAGCCAAAAACAAAAGGGGAAGAGAAAAAAGGGACAACTCACCAAGTAGAGCTGGGGAAAGATGGCGCTGAGAATGTCGCCCAGCCGCATCCCGACCATATCCTGCCGATCACATGTCTGGATTGAGAAATCCATCATGCGCTCAGCCAGCTCAGGGCTCCGAAGGAACGAGCTCTCAGGCTCCATCTTGAAGGGGAGACGACGTCGCGCCTTCTTTTTCCTGCTCACCCCTGGAATGGGTGGCCTTGCCCCACTAGCAGCGGGGCCCCTGGAGGCAGGTTGAGGAGTTGACACCGGTGCAAGCGGCGCCTCAGTTGCAGCCCTGGTCACGGCTCGAACCTCCTCATCCCTAATCTCGATCATAGGTGGACTCGGAGAACTGCAAGACGCGGCGGCAGCAGCTGCGGCCCTTGCCCGGGCCACTACCTCAAGCTCCGTAGTGGGGGCCGCCGCCTGATGACTGCGCCGCTCGGGGACCGTCCGGACCTCCCGCTGGACCGGCCCCGGCGCCGTAGGTGCTGCCCTCTCCATTGGTGCAGGGACAACTCAGGTCGCCCCTGAACTCGAACCAGCTGGAGCAGCAGAGCTCGGACCGGCCACCGCGATGGGAGCAGCCGCAGGCGTGCTCTCGCCCCGGACCCGCTCGACGGAGGCTCCCTGGCCAACCTGGTCGGCTGCCTCTTTCGGGTGATCACCAGCAAATCACTCTCTGTGAAAATCATCCCTGCATGCAAGTCACACAACGGTCAAAGTCCATATGAAGCAATGCAAGAAATGCAAGGAGAAGGGAAGTTCAAGCCGAACTCACCCAACCCATTCGTTGGGTCAGCGGAGTCGGTAAGGTTCTGTTCTGATAACATGACCTCGAGAGAAGGGATCTGAGCGGTGTAGAGCTGCTCATAATCATCCCGGTCAGCCGCATCGACCACAGAATTTCGGTTGGGAGACTGATCCGGATCGCTCCAGACCCAGTCGATCCCCTCAACTGCGGCAAAGAAGAATTTGCTCTTCTATCCCTTGATGAAAGAGGGGAGCTCGAACTTAATGCCCTTCGGGCGGGAAGACAAGGACCACCACCCATCCTCAGTCGGGTGGTGCTTCAGGGCAAAGAAAGCCCTGAACAAGGAGAACCGGGCAACAAACCTGTGGAGGTGGCAGAGAACAACAAAGGAGAAAATAACCCTAATGGCGTTTGGCACTAACTGGGTAGGGACCAAACGGTAGTTGTCCAAGACAGACATGAAAAAAGGATGGATGGGGAAGCGGAGATCCCCTGAAAAGGTCTCCTCATAGAAAGCAATGCGACTTGGGCCACTGGAAGTGACCCATTTCCCCGGACGAGGGATCATGAGCCGAACAGAAGGTGGGATGCCATAGACATCCCGAAGGGTCCCCGGTTCCTCGGCGATAATCGTCGAAACGACCCCGCCAAGATCGGAGGACCGGGCAAACTCAGGAGTAGGTACAGAAGGAGGAGGAAGATAAGGGCCAGACCCTGGTTCCCTGATGAGCACCGAACCGGGAGGACGCCTCCTACTGAATTTGAAGCAAGTCGCATCCTCCTCCTCACCGGAGGAAGAAGAAGACGCCGGCCTCCGCTCAGAGAGACCGGCCTCACCCTGATTAGAGGAGGGGCGGAATCCCGGACCAAAACGGGACATCCTCAAGAACAGGAGTGAAGAACTCGAAGTGGAAGACGAAGAACAGACTGGACCAGGAGGGAAGACCCTACTCTGACAAAAGGGGGAGAAAAAGGGGACTAACCTGGTTCCTTAGGAGAGCTGAAGCAACTGGAAGGAAGAAGAAGGCCCGAATGCAACATCAAGCAAGCGCAAAGAACTCAAAAGAATGGATATTTCGAGTAAAGCCCACCTTTCATTTCAAAGTGACCTGACAAATCCGTATCGATACAACCCCTCCCCCAACGGATCCGCGCCATGTGTTGCCCATCGACGAAAACGGCTTCCCGACCTCTCTGAATTATGTGCCAACATTAACTGCACATCGAACGTGGCCACCTGGCACTCTCGCATTGGCCCGCAAAATCGTCTCGCGAAGCGCCAGCAATCATGGCCATAATTGCACCAAATTTTTGCCTTTCCATGTCAGCATCACAATTACTCCCTTCGGCCTGCGTGCTACGCACCAACGAGCCTCGAAAGTGGGGGGCAAATGATGTGGCAAGATCGCTGACGTGGGAGAGTTGACAGATGCCACGTTAAAGGAAGCCGCCGCGTTAGATGCCGCGTCAATTCCCTTGCTCGGACTGCTTCGCCGAGCTGAGCTCATCCAACACAGCGAGCCGAGCTCCGTCCTCCGCCAGGTTGGCCCCGCAAGCTCGGGGTGCCTAGGCCGGAGCCGTCCTCTGCCCTCCAAAGTGAGACCCTCGGAGGTTGAGCCCTATGGTCGGAGTCGAGCTCAGCACTCCGCCACGTGGAGCCTCTCCGAGCGCAAGCCCTCTGGACCGGGCCCACACTCTGCCCTCCAGAGCGAGACCCTCGGAGGTTGAGCCCTGTGGTCGGAGTCGAGCTCAGAACTCCTCCGCCACGTGGAGCCTCTCCGAGCGCGAGCCCTCTGGACCAGGCCCGCACTCTGCCCTCCAGAGCGAGACCCTCGGAGGTTGAGCCCTGTGGTCGGAGTCGAGCTCAGCACTCCTCCGCCACGTGGAGCCTCTCCGAGCACGAGCCCTCTGGACCGAGCCCGCGCTCTATCCTCCTCCACCAAGATGACCCCACAAGCTCGGGGCATCAAGGTTGGAGTGAGCCCTGCCATTCCAGCCCAGCCACAGCTCAGACATGGGCACCGCCATCCCAGGACACCGGCGAGCGACCCGAGGACTACACTGGAGCACCTACCAGATTTACTGATCGCCTGCAACCACCGGTTACACTTAAAAGGGGAGGAACACACTGGTCGAGGTGCCACGCTCCTAACCAACCGCCTAGACCACCCGAGAAAGGAAGTCAACCAGGAGATTCGAATCTCGGAGTCGGCGGCCTACCAATCGAAGTGCTGTCAAGTTTCCCGGAACGAGGCGACCAAGAGGAATGTCAGAACACACGACAGCTTCCCTTATCACGGATCGGGAAAGCCTCCTCGAGACACCGCCACACGCGCCTGACAGCCCGGTGAAGATTCCAAGACGAACGCCCAACGGTAACCCAATCTACAAAACTTGGAGGTAACAGCCATAATAAGGAGGGAGAGGTTTTTTCTCTTGGACACCATTGAAACACAAGTGCAAGCTCAACCAAAAAGGGTACAGCACCGTCAGCATCTTTGAGCAAGGTCGAGGCAGAAGGGCCACCCAGAGACTCCCTCTAATCAGGCTATCCTTCCCCTGACATACTTGCATCCCACTCTCACACTATTCACTCCTCCTAGCATGTAGTCCATCAAGAGGGGCTCGACCAGGAGGATCTGTTTCCCTGGATCATCACTGACTTGACCGTCGGAGTGCCCCCGCCGGAAACTCTGGCCCGGGTCACTAACCCCTGTCTTGCAGGTCCAGGATCACCGGACGACGAGGCAGCGAAGGAGGTGCGCTCTGACGCAGACAGCAGCTACGGACCACGGCGATCTTGGCGGCAACAATACTCATTGACAAGCATTAATATATGTAACAATTAAAACAAATCTTCCAAAAGATATATAGATATATAAAGAAAGTCAGTACAAAATGTGATACATTACAAAAGTGCTAAAGCACACCAAAATAGTATCACAAACAAGAAGAATGCAGAAAAATACAGTCCTAAAGGTCAGAAAGAAGGACTAGGCTCATCATCACTAGAAGAAGAGGAGCCAATCTTTTGAATACCAGGAGCAGGTCTAAATTTAAGAAACCTAGGTCTAAAGTCCCTGAGTCTAGTCTTAACAGGAGCAGAGGGTTTAGAAACTCTAGGTCTAGATTTGGTTGGAGGTCCTAAAGAGATCAAGATGAGTGTAGGTCGTATAGAAGGAGGATCAGATAATGCTAAGGTGCTGGTGCTTGATAAAATCTGAGTCGTTGGAGTATCTGATACGCCAGTGCTCGATCCCTGAGTGCCAATATCAAGCCCAACAGTAGGAGTGCTGCAACATGAGTGTCGGTGAAATGCTCAGTCTCTCCCTGTGCATAGTCATCATCATGATCAACTGGTCCTGCTGAAGGTGGAGGAGGTGCTGAATGACTGGCTGTACTGATTTGCTGAAGAATTGATAATATCTGTTGAAAGCCATCTCGCATCTTAGTCTGAAGAGCCACTATCCTGACATCAGTCTTTGCCCTACCTCTCTGTAGAGTAGCAAGCTCCTCCAAAATAAGCTGCAACCTACGATTATCATCCAAACCACCATAAGCAGACTCTCTCACAGGTAAATGAGGTATAAAAGGTGCTGGCTCAGAAGGTTCAGCCTCATCAATCAGTAACTCTGCCTCAGTGCCCTGTGCCTGACCAGTCTGGTCATCCTTATCTGACTCCCCATCAGAATGTGTAGCTGGTAGCCTGGAAGTCTTCCTGATCCACTATCCATCTACTTTCAGAAATCCCATTCTGCTCAAGGACTTTACATTATATCTGTCTGTATGTAGCTGAGGGCTATTGTCCTCATCAGATAAGTCCACCTCGGTATCCTGAAAAAGCAGTGTAAAAACCATACCATAAGGAAGACAAGCTCGTGCCCTGCGAGCTGCTTCTCGCATTTGAGATATCATGATGTAGGGCAAGTTGAGGGCCTCCCCCTCAATCAAACATCTCATAAATATAAGATCTTTCTCACTTACCCAGTCAAACCTTCTAGTTTTGGGTAGAAATATATCGCTAATAATATTGTGAATTAACCTCATCTCCAAAGATAGTTGGTTTGTCCTAACATGCACAATTCCAAAAAACATCATTCCTTTCTAAGATTATTCTCAAAATTTTCTGCTTCTCTTTTAATACAAAGAAACTTTTCCCTTCCTTGGGAATCTGAAGAATGTTGCTCAGTTTTTGCTCATTTACCATAATTGTTTGCCCTTAACTGTAGATTCCATATGAAAAGTATCCAAAGATAGATTTCAAAAAATTGCCTTACCAAGGTTGGAAATGTCGGTAAATTCATCATGCAAAACGATTTCCACCCTTGAGCAATAAGCCATTCCCCTACTCTTAGGTTTTCTTGTTCAAGAAAAATAAAATCCACACATCTTCCAGGAGTAACTTGCCTGTTTTCCATATGAATGATTTGCTTTGGAGCTTCCGGAGCTTCTTTCTGCTCTTCTTGTTACTCATCCGTAGAATGTGAAATGTCCAATCTCCTTTTCGTTCTTCTTTCCTCCACGACTATCCGCACAACTCTGTTTGCTCTCTTCCCTATGGCCTTTCTAGGACCCATCTTGCTTGGATTTGAGGTTTGGAGGGGTTCTAGAGTGTTTTCTAAGGTTTGAAAGAGGGAGCGGTTGGAGTAGAATAGGAAAAACGGAAAGAAAGGTGAATTTCAAAACCTACAGAACCCTATTTAAAATGCTTGAGCCCGACCTTCGAGTCAGCTCGACAAAACAGGGATTTCCAAGAGTCAGCTCGAGCAAAAATGAAGGTTAAAGCTCAAAAGTTTAAAAAAAATAAAAACTTATAGGTAACTTAGTACTATATGAAATGGTCATTAGCTCTAAAGTGAATTTTGAAAAGTCTACATATTTTTTTCTTATTTTTAAAAATTTAGGTCAATACTCTTAGTCTGGGTCACATAGACCTAACTCACCTCTAATCTTTTCAAATCTATCTTGGCTAAGAGGTTTAGTGAAAATATCAGCAAGTTGATTTTCTGTAGGCACAAATTCTAATTCTACAACATTATTTAAAATATGATCTATAATGAAATAATGTCTAATTTCTATCTGCTTTGTTCTAGAATGTTGAATTGAATTTTTAGATAAATTAATAGCACTCGTGTTATCACATTTAATATGAATCTTAGATTGATAACATCAAAATCTTCTAGCTATTGCTTGATTCACAACATTTTTGCACAACGGTTCCCCGCAGCCACATTCTGTTTCAGCAGTAGACAGTGCTACAGAGTTCTGTTTACAACAGTACCTTGAAATCAAGTTGATACCTATAAATTGACAAGTACCACTGGTACTCTTTCTATCAATCTTACAACTACTATAATCAGTATCAAAATAGCTAATTAACTTTAAAGATGAATGCTTGGAATACTATAATCCTATATTACATGTACCTTTAAGATACTTAATGATTCTTTTAACAGCAATAATGTGTGATTCTTTTGGATTTGATTGAAAACGTGCACACATACAAACACTAAATAGAATATCAGGTCTACTGGCAGTTAAATAAAGTAGTGATCCGATAATACCTCTATACAATCTTTGATTAACACTTAAGCCATTTTCATCTTTATCAAGTCTATATGTAGGACTCATGGGTGTTTCAACTTCTTTGCTTGATTCCATAACAAACTTTTTGATAATCTCTTTAATTTATTTGGCTTGGTTGATTAGAATTCCTTCCTTTGATTGTTTGATTTTAAGCCCGAGGAAGTAGCTTAGCTCACCTATTAAACTCATTTCGAATTCACTCTGCATTAACTTAGCAAAATCTTGGTACAAAGATTCATCAGTAGATCCAAATATTATATCATCAACATAAATTTAAACAACCAAAATATCATTATTTTTCTTTTGAATAAATAAGATAGCATCAACACTACCTCTTATAAAATCATTTTCAAGTAGAAACTTAATCTATCATACCAGGCTCTAAGTGCCTATTTAAGATCATATAAAGCTTTATTCAACTTGAAAACATGATTTGAAAAAGTGTGATCGATAAAACAGGGTGGTTGTTCCACAAAAACTTCTTCGGATAGAAAATCATTTAGAAAAGCACTCTTTACATCCATTTGAAATAATTTAAAGTTCATAAAACATGCATATGCCAAGAGTAATCTAATAGCTTCTAACCTAACTACTGGTGCATATGTTTCATCAAAATATATTCCTTCTTCTTGATTGTAACCTTGAGCTACCAGTCTAGCCTTGTTCCTAATTACATTACCTTGCTCATCTAGCTTGTTCCTATAAACCCATCTAGTACCTATAATAGAAAAGTCATTTGGTCTTTCTACAAATGTCCAAATATTATTTCTCCTAAATTGATTTAACTCATCATGCATAGCTAACATCCAATTAGGATCGGTTTCAGCTTCTTCTATGGTGTGTGGTTCTACATGAGATACAAAAGCAATCAAATCATATGCATCCTTATGTGAAACTCTAGTTCAATACCTTGAGATGAATCTCCTATAATAAGTTCTTTAGGATATGAATGTACATACCTCCATTCTTTAGGTATATCTTCATGATCTTTGCTTATCATTTCTTCATGTTGTTCATTTGTATGCTTATCTTTGATAGTCATGTCTTTTAGTCCATGTTCAAGTGTACTTGCATCATCAGCAACACAATCTTCTTTTCTAAAAGATGTCATGTCAGTTTCATTGAAAACAACATAAATTGATTCTTTCACAATTAAAGTTTTTTTATTGAAAACTCAATAGGCTTTACTATTTGTAGAATAACCAAGAAATATAGCCTCATCGGATTTTGCATCAAACTTACCAAGATTATCTTTACCATTATTAAGAACAAAACATTTGCAACCAAAAACATGAAAATAATTTATATTCGGCTTTCTATTATTCCACAGTTTATAAGAGGTTTTTCTCATAATAGGTCTGATCAAAACTCTATTTAAAATATAGTAAGAAATATTTACAGCTTCTGCCCAAAAGTATTTTGGAAGATTTCTTTCACAAAGCATTATTTTGGACATTTCTTCCAAAATTCTATTCTCTCTACAACACTATTTTGCTATGATGTTCTAGGAGCGGAGAAGTTGTGATTAATACCATACTTTGTGCAAAAGTGATCAAAATATTAGTTTCCAAATTCCGTACCATGATCACTACGAATAGAAATGACAGGAAGTTTTTTCAAATTTGAAACTCTTTTGTAAAACTTTTAAAATGCTTTAAAAGTCTCATCTTTATGTGCAATGAATAAAATCCAAGTATATATTAAAAATCATCTACAATCACAAGACCATATTTCATACCACTTAGGCTTGTTGTCCTAGTAGGTCTGAAGAGATCCATGTGAAGTAGCTCTAAAGGTCTAATAGTAGAAACAATATTCTTTGATTTAAAACTCTCCTTCACTTACTTTCCTAATTGACATGCATCACAAACATAATCGAGATTTACTTTAAATTTTAGCAGACCTTTAACCAAATCTTTTAAAATAAGTTTTGCAATAGTATCCATACTAGCATGTCCAAGTCGTCAATGCCATAATAGACTTGATTCCTTGCTCTTATCATTCACTGCCACAAGACTTGTATTGCTTGACATAGCTACATCATTAAGATCTACTATATATATATTACCAAGTCTATGTTCAATGAACTTTGTATTAGAGTCAAGAGGATCAACTACTATACACATTGAAGACTTGAAGAAAATATTAAAACCAATATCATAAAATTGACTGATGCTTAAAAGATTATGCTTTAATTTCTCTACAAGTAATACATTTCATTAAAAGTAGGAGTAATTTTAATTTTATCAATACCGATTATCCTTTCTTTGCGATTATCACCAAAAGTTACCATGCCACCATCTTTTTGTTCTAGGATGAAAAATTGATCTATATCACCCGTCATATGTCTTGAACAGCCGCTATCAAGGTACCATTTTTTTTTTTGCATTCATGACTGCAAGACATCCCTGCAAAACAATCAAATAGTTGATTTAGGTACCCAAGCTCTCTTGGATCCTTGCAACATCCTTTCAAGAAGTTCTTCCTTTTCAAATTGAATAGATTTAAGTCTTTCACAAATCAAATTTAATTCTCTTTGTAAAATCTTGTTTCTTTCATCAATTTCATTATTATCTTTTTTAACTATATCACAATTAATTTTTAAATTTTTCATTTTCAAACCAGCCTTTTTGTACTCTATTAATAATTCACAAAAAGTATTATGAAGCTTGATGTGGCAAGATCGCTGACATGGGAGAGTTGACAGGTGCCACATTAAGGGAAGCCGCCGCATTAGATGTCGCGTCAATTCCCCTGCTCGGACTGCTTCGCCGAGCTGAGCTCATCCAACACAGCGAGCCAAGCTCCGTCCTCCACCAGGTCGGCCCCGCAAGCTCCGGGTGCATAGGTCGGAGCCGTCCTCTGCCCTCCAGAGCGAGACCCTCGGAGGTTGAGCCCTGTAGTCGGAGTCGAGCTCAGCACTCTTCCACCACGTAGAGCCTCTCCGAGCGCGAGCCCTCTGGACCGGGCCCGCACTCTGCCCTCCAGAGCGAGACCCTCGGAGGTTGAGCCCTGTGGTAGGAGTCGAGCTTAGCACTCCTCCGCCACGTGGAGCCTCTCCGAGCGCGAGCCCTCTAGACCGGGCCCGCACTCTGCTCTCCAGAGTGAGACCCTCGGAGGTTGAGCCCTGTGGTCGGAGTCGAGCTCAGCACTCCTCCGCCACGTGGAGCCTCTCCGAGCGCGAGCCCTCTGGACCGGGCCCGCACTCTGCCCTCCAGAGCGAGACCCTCGGAGGTTGAGCCCTGTGGTCGGAGTCGAGCTCAGCACTCCTCCTCCACGTGGAGCCTCTCCGAGCGTGAGCCCTCTTGACCGGGCCTGCACTCTGCCCTCCAAAGTGAGACCCTCGGAGGTTGATCCCTGTGATCGGAGTCGAGCTCAGCACCCCTCCACCACATAGAGCCTCTCCGAGCGTGAGCCCTCTGGACCGGGCCCGTGCTCTGCCCTCCAGAGCGAGACCCTCGGAGGTTGAGCCCTGTGGTCGGAGTCGAGCTCAGCACTCCTTCGCCACGTGGAGCCTCTCCGAGCACGAGCCCTCTGGACCAGGCCCGCACTCTGCCCTCCAGAGCGAGACCCTCGAAGGTTGAGCCCTGTGATCGAAGTCGAGCTCAGCACTCCTCCACCACGTGGAGCCTTTCCGAGCGCAAGCCCTCTGGACCAGGCCCGCGCTCTGTCCTCCTCCACCAAGACGACCTCACAAGCTCGGGGCGTCTAGGTTGGAGTGAGCTCTGCCATTCCAGCCCAGCCCCAGCTCGGACATGGGCACCGCCATCCCAGGACACCGGCGAGCCACCTGAGGACTACACTGGAGCACCTGCCAGACTGTACTGACCGCCCGCAACCGCTGGTTACACTAAAAAGGGGAGGAACACACTGGTCGAGGCGCCACGCTCCTCACCAACCGCCTGGACCACCCGAGAAAAGAAGTCAACCAGGAGATTCGAATCCCAGAGACGATGGCCCACTAATCGAGGTGCTATCAAGTTTCCCAGAACGAGGCAACCAAGAGGAATGTCATAACACACGACAGCTTTCCTTATCACGGATCGGGAAAGCCTCCTCGGGACACCGCCGCACGTGCCTGACAGCCCGGTGGAGATCTCAAGACGAACGCCCAACGGTAACCCGATCTACAAAACTTGGAGGTAACGGCCACAATAAGGAGGGAGAGGTTTTTTCTCCTGGACACCATTGAAACACAAGTGCAAGCTCAACCAAAAAGGGCACAGCACCGTCAGCATCTTTAAGCAAGGTCGAGGCGGAAGGGCCACCTAGAGACTCCCTCTAATCAGGCCATCCTTCCCCCGACACACTTGCATCCCACTCTCACACTATTCACTCATCCTAGCATGGAGTCCATCAAGAGGGGCTCGACCAGGAGGATCTATTTTCCTGGATCGTCACTGACTTGACCATCGGAGTGCCCCCGTCGGAAATCCCGATCCGGGTCACTAACCCCTGTCTTGCAGGTCCAGGATCACCAGATGACAAGGCAGCGGAGGAGGTGCGCTCTGACGCAGACAGCAGCTACGGACCACGGCGATCTTGGCGGCAACAAAGCTCATCATAAGTAAATTCTAGATTAGGTTCAGAAGTGGTTACCTCATCTTCCAAACCCATAAGGCAGATTTAAACTATTTTTGTTGCATCTTCTTCTTTAGTTGATGTAGATTCATCACTATCGCTCCACGCAGCATGCATTGCTTTCTTTTTCTTTTGCTTGAACAACTTTTTCTTGAATTCTGGACAATCATGACGTATATGTCCTGGTTTCTTGTTTCAATAATAAATTGAAATTTGATCTTTGTCCTTGTCCTTTTCTTTATCTTTTTCTTTTTCTTTTCCATAGTCTCCTCTTTTGAATTACTTCCTCCATCCGTTCGTTCTTCTTCTACCCATAAATCTCTTAAACTTTCTCATAACTAGGACAAATTCACCATCTTCCATATCATCATCCGATGTTTCTGAATCTTCATCCTTTTCTTCTTCAGTAGCTTTAAAAGCAATGGCATTTTTCCCTTTTGAGTCTTCTTCTGTTCTTTGCTGCATTGCTAGCTCATGAGTGATCAATAACCCCAGCAGCTTATCTAATGGTAGTGTGTTTAAGTCTTTTACCTCTTGAATAGCTATAAATTTTGCTTTCTATTTTTTTGACAAAGATCTCAAAATCATTTGGACTATATCAGCATTAGTATAAGTCCTACCAAGACTTTTAAGACCATTTATAATATCAGTAAAATATGTGTACATAACAGATATAGTTTCATTTAGATCCATTTTAAACAATTCATAATTGTGCACAAGAAGATTTATTTTTGAAATCTTAACCTGTGATGTGCCTTCGTGTGTGATCTCCAGCTTATCCCAAATTTCTTTAGCAAAATTGCAAGTGAAAATTCTATTTAACTCATTTGGGTCCAAAGCGCAATAAAGTAAATTCATGGCTTTGATATTTAGTTTGGCCAATTTTATATTATTCTCATCACATTCCTCTTCTGGTTTGGGAACCTCAATATCATTAATTTTAATAGTGGGTGCGTGAGGTCCTTTTAGAATTATTTTCCACAAATGAAAGTCTACGGCTTGAATGTATATCTTCATCCTAGCCTTTCAATATGTGTAATTAATTCCAGTGAAAAGTAGAGATCGATTTGTAGATTGGCCTTCGACCAAGGAGGTGCTCATGGGATGTGCCATCAATCTTTACTCTAAAAAATTTCAGAGACTCTGCTCTGATACCACTTGTTGCCCATGTGGCTTCCCAAGAGGGGGGTGAATTGGGATTATAAAAACTTTAGCAAGTATGTGCACTTTTAAAATTCCTTTAGTGTTGTGGTGTTGTGATAAGTTATGCAATGCGGAAGCAAGTAAACACAATCAAGCAATCATAAACACAATAAATTTAGAGTGGTTCGGAGCAACCGACTCCTACATCCACTATCCAAGCACTACTTGGAATTTCCACTATATCTCCCACCGGAATACAGTCGCATTGTTTTAACAGGCTCATAATCCAAACCTCTACACTTTGATTTTATCGGGATCACCAAAAAAATCCACACTTAGTTTTAACACAGGCTAACCAAGAACCTAACTCCCTTTGATTTTTAGAACTGGGCTCACCAAAGAAACCCAAACTTAGGTTTTAATAGGCTCATCTAAAAACCTTTCAATACTCTTAAGACATAGCCCCTTGCTGTTCTTAGAGAAAATACAAGATATATTAAATAGAAATAGCAACTCTTACGATAAACCAAATTTGTTAGATAGTTGTCGATGAAGATCAAATTAAAGCCTAGCTTTAAATGTTGTTGAATGTTCTTCAAGAAGCTTCTTAACTTCCTTAAAAGGTTGGATTCAAGAATGAAGATCAATTGGTGAAGCTTTGAATCCTTTCTTGAATGCTCACTTGAAGTAAGTTGGTGAAAGATTTGAAATCAACTTGAATGCTCCTTTACTTTCAAGAATAATCAATGAATCAATGTTTAATCCCTCATAAATACTTTATTTTATAGTTTTCAAGCAAAACTAGCCGTTGTAGGGCCAAGGAAACCGGAAAATAACCATTGGAGGGCTTTCGAAGTTCAAAAAACTGTTTCAACAACAAGACGTTACAGGCCAGAACCCGTCACTCGAGTCGGCTCGAGAACCACGAGTCGGCTCGAAGTCTCAGACAATGCAAAAATAAATTTTGAAGGAGTCGGCTCTTCAAGGCTGAGTCGGCTCGAAGTCTCAGTCACTAATAACATAAACTCTGGACGAGTCAGCTCTTCTGGGCTCGAGTCGGCTCGAAGTTTCAGTTACCCAAAACACAAATTGTGGTAGAGTTGACTCTTCTGGGCTGAGTCGACTCGAACTCTCAGTCAGAAAAACATGAGTTCTGATCGAGTCGACTCTTAAGGCTCGAGTCGGCTCGAACTTCTGAAACTTTGAAATCTTCGTGCCGTGCCAGAATAGGAGTCGGCTCTTGGTCCATGAGTCGGCTCTTGCAAAAATTCTTCTTAAGCTTTCAAATTTTTCCAAACTTCTTCAAATCAAGATTCAAACAAGAGTAAGTATTCCAAATAGTTCAAAAAACTTACCACACATGTCTAACCTACTTAAACTTATTTTTTACTAATTTATAGTCCTTTTTACAAGATTACATGGATGAAAAATTATGGCTTTACAACTTAAAATGTACATGAGTTCATACAATACTGGAATATATTCCAACTGGATAGAAAACCAACTGATATAAAGATAAAGACTTCCAGCAAAATTTCTTAAGTAATTGAAAGAATTAGTAATACATACATGCACCAATATTTTGTAAACATCAAAATCATTCTGGGGGTCAACAAAATCTAACTATCAAGCACTCATTAAGGCTTCAACAACTTGAAGACAAGCTTTCACAACAGCAATCAAAAAGCTTCAAAGAGATATTTGCTTTATTTTTGAAAACTTATTATATTCTTACTTTAAACTCAAAATTGTTGTTGTTCCTAGTTTCAAGTAATTTGAAACTAGTATTTGGATTATTAATGAGCCATGTTTCAAAAACTAACTTAGATTGTTGATAAGCCTTGTAAAAAACCAACTAGGTTTTTAGTTATCCCGAAAAATCAAGAGATTTTTAATGAGCATTGAAAAAACCAAGAGATTTTTTGTTAGCCTTATGAAAATCAAAGGATCGTGATTAGTGAACCCGAAAAACTAATCGGCTATAATCAAGTGGGATTATAGTGAAATTTCCAAATGAACCTTAGAGAGTGAATATAGATGCTTTGGTGTGTACCAAACCACTATAAATCTTTGTATACTTGTGATTGCTTCTCTCTTCTTGTATTTGCATATTATTTCCGCTGCATTTTAATTATCAAGCACACAAACACTTGAAATCACTAGCACCTTCATTGTTTTAAATTGGTACATACAAAAAATTTTAAAAACCCAATTCACCCCTCGTTTTAGGTTGCTTCACTGGGCAACAAAAGATAATGATGCATCATCTCGATCCGTAAGAATGACACTATCTATAATAGAAATTCAATACCTGGCAAAGGCAAAATGACCAAAAGAAAGACAAATCAATTCTACCAATTGCCACCAGAATTTGCCATCATTAGTGAATGTCCTTTCGATGATAGTTCTAACAATGAAGCGACTCACCATAAAAGGAAGCATTAATGGTTGGCGTAAAAAAGAACTCAAAGTAACAAAAATCATTATAAGCCTTTCTTTCAAGACAACAAAACATCCTGAGATTGGAAGTGAGGGGAAACTATTATGACGAAATAATCAGACTAATTGATAAAAAGCCAAAAAACAGAAGGCCGATAATGTAAAAGTCCGACCAACTCGACTCTGGAATATGGGATAAATGGCTGACAAACAAGCCGACAACCAAACTTTACCGACCAATTAAAAGAAAATATCTTATGGATTTAACGAGCAAAGAAAATAATTGTCATAACCATAATATTCTTATAACAGTTGTCCATTATAACAAGAATAAGTTGATCTCAACAAAATATCATTAAGGTTAACCAAAAAAAGTTTCTCCTAATAGAATTCAGTTACAACAAATATTATAAACATGGATAAGAGGGGACATTCGAAGATGAGAAGAGAAATTTCTATACCAAGACTTCCTATTATTTTCCATCTGATTACTTGAATCCTGCTGACTTAAATATCGAAGGATCTTCCATCAGAAAATCTCTGATTTGGAACTTGTTTTGCAGGAATTTGAAGTAGCCAGCCGGTAGCTCTTATTGGCAAGGGTCAATCATCAGGGTTCGACATCAAGATATATTATTCCTATTAGGATTCTAATTATCCTGTTTTTATGAACAAAGAAATTATGAGATCTGTATCAAGCAGATAATTTATAGCTTATTGATAAAGGGGAAACAAAACAGACAACCAATAAGCTATAACAAGACTATACGGACATGACCCGTCGTGATCTCATGATGATGTGATAAAATGAAATAAAAATGTTATTTTTCAAGGAAAAGCTTTTATACTTAAATGATTTAATTTATCTTTTATTGGCTTTGATCGATTTTGCCCTTGAAGCTAAGATGACAGAAATAGACATGTCAGACCAACTTAAGCAAATCAAATACTACTACAGTCATTATTATAAGCTAGCACATTTCCCTCGCTCCAATACCTTCGGAGATTTCATCTTTAAAATCTGCACATTGGTCACCCATTACCAACCTCCACCTAATAGCAACAAGTTCTAACTATCTAAATCCAAACCCTCATATCTAATAGGCTATCCAAATTCAGTCTAAATACTATTAGGACTAAATTTTTTTGTCCAAATCAATCTTAATAGGTATCGAGTAATTCAGATTTTTTCAGCCCGAACCCAATTAAATCATATTAAACATTTTTTTTTCATTTTTGTCAACTCTAAAATCATTTATCATTCCATAAACTATACGTACCTTAAATAAATAAAATTTAACTACATTTTTAGTTCAACAGCACTTAGTTCCATATTCAATCAAAATAAGATTTAAATTATCTTAGACAAATAAAATACAATAATGCTTAGTTCAATACCTGTAAAGTAAATAAAAATATAAACATAATTTAAAAGTACATCTAACTCTAAGTTCCAAGTTACAAAAAAATTTAAAAAATAATTCTCGATTAATCCTTAATTGCAACATCATTCTTCATCCAATCAGCCTACAAACAATTAATCATTGTTAGTAATGATTGAATCAAGAGATTAACTAAGAATCAGGAGATTAGTCGATCAAAATCCTTTCCAATTTCCTTTTTAAAAAATAATGATAAGAGTTTAAGTATTTTAAAATTTAATAACTAATAGATAATAATTCATAAAATACATTTAATATAATATATATTAATTATATATATTAAAATATTAAAATAGTTTGGATCGGATACGAATCGAATGCATATCTATCCAATCCTGACCTAAATCCAAAGTTAAATATTCAGATTTTACCAAAACCCGGTCCAAACCCAATCAAAGCATTGACTACCGGATCTAATCAAGTTGAACCGCATGAGGTATCCATGAATTTAAATTTTGTTGCCATCCTTACCTCCACCATCAATTTCCTATTAAACAATTTTGCTCCTAGTAGTTGAAATTATAAAACATACCCAAACATACTAAACACCACAAATAACACTATTATGATGCTCCATGGAATATCACAACCATCTCCAACAATGGAACCAATTTGACTGCCGCTAGCATTGTCAATTTGACAGCACTATCTTAGCCGTTCATGGCAATGCCTAAACATAGTAGGATGGTCACAACAACCGCTAGCATTGACATAAATAGCAATTGATCATGCAATGCCCATCAAGAAACAATACAAAAGTCTTTGTACACGGCTCCCGATGGACTAAAAGTAAAATATGCTATATAATTTGATTGAGCAACATAAATCTCACCCTCCAACATATATTTAATGCCTGCATTTTCAACTTTTTATTAAAAAATTTAAATAACAAAAATATTCTTTAAAAAATTATAATATTCCTTGACTAGTATTACGATATCTTCCTTTGAATTATAGCATCCATGTACCATAAAATCAAAAAAATATTTTTATCATTAAAAAAATTTAAAAAATTTTTAATAATAAAAATATCCTTAATCGCATGATATCCAATAAATATCCTATTAAAAAAAGAAATGTCATAAGAAAAAGACATTTTGACCATTCAAAAATAAAATTGAATAAGAACAAAATATCATAATCTTGTTCTTAAAATATCCTAATACCAATAAAATTTTTATTTTTAAAAAATTTAAAATTTTTATAATAACAATATCTTTTAATTTTATGGTACAGAAATATCATAATCTAGAAACGTTATAACGCACCATTTCATAATTTTTTTAAAAAATATTTTTATCATTCAATTTTTTTAAAAAATAAAATTACATATATCGAATGTATATAAAAAAATGAAACTCATGTGGCCTAATTAAATTTAGCGGTGAATTTTTTTTACACTGCCCCCATTGACAAAGAATTATTCAACAATACAAACTCCTTTTAGCCTAGCGTTTGCAGACCGGTAACAAGGAATCATGTAACTCTAATAAACGCCCAGCAGACCCATAACACCAGTAAGCACATGCTCCCACCTTCATTCCATTGGATTCCTCTTCCAGCATCATATATCGTGCAGTCGAAGAGCATTAAAAAATGGGAACCGAGAAACCACATTCATAAAGCCACCCATAGATTTTAAAAAATCAATGCACTATTTTTTATAAAAAAAACTCTTAGGTATGATGTTGATCAAGTGATGCTGAGCTTGATTGAGGTATTTTCTTTTTCCGTTTTTTTTTTTTTTTTCTTGGCAAATAGCTTGCAAACTTTCTGCAAGGCAAGCTGCATTAACTAATTCAGTTAAGCTGTTTAAGGCTCCTCGGTGAAGAAATTTGTTTTACCAACTCCACATTCCTTCAAAATCTTTAGCGCATCTATCTGCATCGAGGAAGAGCCTCGAAGGGTTAGGGCAGTTGGAGTTTCCACAGATAGCCGGCCCTTCTTCTCACGAGTTTGCATGCCTTCTATTCAGGACACACTTGACAATTTCATAGAAAGATACAACAATACCAACAGATGGCAATGCTATGATAGCAATACCAATATCTTGAAAGACCCCAGTGAATGTATCGCTCCCAATAAATTCCTGCCC
This sequence comes from Areca catechu, assembly GCA_021397845.1. Lineage (NCBI taxonomy): Eukaryota > Viridiplantae > Streptophyta > Magnoliopsida > Arecales > Arecaceae > Areca > Areca catechu. The sequence goes on along the minus strand of CM038042.1, from coordinate 171,653,048 downwards.
CTCGGGAAAGCCTCGACCAGGACAAGAACCTATATTTCTAATCTAGATTAACTAAATTGCTAATGTGATAATGTCATGGCAACTAGTGAAATTGTACATGGTCACATCATTTTTAATACTTACACGAAACATCAATAGATCATTTTTTTAATACGTACCTCCAAATCTCAGCTAGTGTTCGCCTTGTGGTCATTTTCAGCACCTTTGCTGGATCCTTCTGCAATCAGCATCCCAAACTAACTAATTTAGATAACTCAAAAAGTGTCAAAAAAATCATCAAATAAAACTATTCAATTCAATATATATATATATATATATATATGTATGTATGTATGTCTGCGTGTGTCCATGTGTGTTTGTGTGCATATATGCATGTATTTATGTATGTGAGATAGTGATTGAGCTGGAAAAACGTGAGATCAGGCCAAACAGTAAAACAAGAGATTGATTCTGATCTGTAAAGCTGCAAATTAATAACTCATTGACCGGGTCAGTTTTGTTGAAACCATAAATCCTGATGTAACACATTCTCCGTGATAGAAGAATGATATAACATTGTGCGAGTTGTGTTGAGTACAGAGAAGAATGATATAACATTGTGTGAGTTATGTTGAGTACAGGTACTTACCTCTATCTGACGTCGTGTCTTTGCTACATCGAGAGGACATGTGGCAGCAGCTGCAAGACAGCCTGCAACAAAACCTGCTGAGAAGTTGGCTGCCAGAATACTAGCCGCACTCCCTTCCTCGCCAACTAGGCCAAGTAAGCTTCTTCTTATCTGCAACAAAAGCGCTCCAGAACATATCAACGATCCATGTCATGCTGCTATGCAGATCCTCATTCTTAGCATCTATAAATTCTACAAAGATAAATAAAGTAGCCCCACCATGACAATGCATACAATAGTGAAAGCGCACCGGCTCAAGAGTTGACCAGCAAATAGCAGAAAAAGGAACATCACGGGCAAGTTATACTCCCACACCCGTCCATGGTGCACGATAACCTTGCACTGATTATATTGTTTGATAAGTTCATTCATAACAATTTTATGATAACAAGTTTCATATGAGCTGAAAATGGAGAAGAAAATATCATCAAACAATGAATTTGCCAAAAAAGGCCTGCATTGACTTAATATTTCTGATACCATGGCAAAGGGAACATTGCTTGCACTAATTAGGGAAAGGTGGAGCCAAGCTAGCATCTTTCTTCCTAACAGTATCCTGGAAGTACCTTAACAATAACCACAAAAGTAGAAAGATGTGACATACGGTTCTCAGTGTAATTTGTATTTCTGTATGGTGAAAGAACACCGAGCAAAGTTCTCCACATCCCTGGTGGCCTCACTCCAGTTCGAGATTCTTTGAATGCCTGCTACAGTAGAACAGGTTCATAGATCCTCTAATAAAAAAGAATCATGGTAGAAAGGAAAATTATTAGTTTAAAGAGATAATAGACATGAAAATCATGACCAGCAACAAAATCACCGAGTCTCACGTTGAAATTCAAAATAGAACCTTTGCCATAAAAGGAAAGACTGTCTTAGACCTTTTGATAGATTCAGACACTGAGAACAAATTGGAAGGTTATTAATGCAAGTTGCTCTGAAATTATAACCAGATTTTCTGATCAAATTGACCATAACTCCTTTTTTTGGTTTTTTTTGGAGGGTGTGGGGGATGTAGTTCAGATATAGGAAAGGATGAAGAAAAGGTCGAATCCATGATTACAGAGTAGCTCCTCGACCAGAGAACAAGAGCACATTCAAATGGTATCCAAAATAAACAGTAGTTATCTTTCATATCTTGCTTTTTTTTAATGACCAGAACTTGATTGCTTTTTTCTCCTGAAAACCAAGAACTTGCATTGACTTGTATATCACACCAATTGAAAGGAAATGGATAAAGCCAATGAAAGTAGATGAAATCAAAATAGGAAATAGCTGAAAAAAGATAGGTCCATCTAAAACATAAACATGAGCTGCTAAACAGGAAGAAGGCTAGCTCGAGGCCAATCTCAAATCTGTTAGCTGTATGACAGTATGAGATGACTATCTAGTGAAAGATGTGGATCAGACAGATTGAGATCTCCACCAGCTTCCAAAGGTCGTTCAGCACTGCATAGGAACACTGATGGGGGGGGGGGGGTAGGGATTGGGTCTTGATTTCATAGGGAACTTGTGGATGACAAGTGAATTTCTCAACCCCTTGCTCAGCTCCAATTGGGGTCGTAAATGTGGAGATTAAGCAAGATTCAAGGAGAAATGCTAGAAGGAAATATTCAGTCAAATCTTTCAGTGGATTTGAAAGTTTCACATGACCAACAACTTCAACAACAATCTCAATCTATATAAACTTACAAAGTGAAGCACACATTAAGATGAGGATTTAGGAGTAAATTTTCTCCCCTACTTCAGGATGACATGCATGTAGCTTTAGGAAGCCATTTTCTGCCAAGGGCTGACAGTCGTCTTGCCTGACAGAAAATTGATGTTTCTATCTGGTGAACAAATGACACCAAATGTCAGTTTTTTTTTTTTTTTCAATTCACTGTGATCTTGCAAGTTTTTATTTAAAAATAAAATAAAATAAAATCTCATGACTTATATTTGTCGCAGCAGTATATTCACCTTTAAATGCGGATAATGTTTATATATCATGAGTTAAAAGGTCCTGCCATTATCTATCTTTATTCACCTTTAAATGCGGATAATGTTTATATATCATGAGTTAAAAGGTCCTGCCATTATCTATCTTTTAAAGTTAAATAGACCAAATACCAGCCTCCTTTCCTTCCTATCTTTGAAATCCCTGTCTCTACCTTTCATTTACAGTTTCTTTTCTTGCTCCCTTTACCTGTCTAATTAAACTGCTGATTTAAAGCTTTCTTTTTCTCTATTACACGCCGTGCATTAATAATAAATGAATTTAAATAGCAGGATCCCCTTTGAATGTACACAACCTTTTAAACTACTCTATAACATGTTTCATGGACCAAACAATTTGTTTAGAGTTGGGGCTTCTAGCAGTCCAGGACTGGCTCTGGGCCCAAACTAGTTTACAAGAGTTAGGCCCAGTCCATCCAAAGGGAGTGAAAGGGGGAGGAAGGCAGGAGGAGGCAGCAACAAATGTTTGTTGCTAGTTTCAGTGAGAGAAGATGGTCGGCTAGTTCCAGCAGTCCACCGATGGCATAGCTTGGGTGGGGAGCAATCACAAGCATTCGTGGTCAAATTTAGTACATGGCCCAAAACTGAACATTAGGATCCAGTTTGAGCACGAGGCATGGCATTAACTGGTGTGGGTCAAGCATGGTATGGTTGTTGTTGTAGCTAATGATTAAGATTAAACAATGTGGGAGATGAGAAACTTGGCATAATCTCAAAGGACTATCTTCTTGCTCAGGCAATCAGTAGAAAGATATCAAGCAAAAAGAAACAGCCCACACAGAACATAGGGTTCTTGGTGCGAGACTTTGGTGGGCACTGAGATAGAAAGGTATGCATAAATTATACATGGAAATCATTAAGGACATGAAAACTGAAGCAATGACAAGAATCAGAAATGGGGAGACAAGTGATTTTTCAGTCACAAAAGCAATGGCAAGAATCAAAAATGGGAAGACAAGTGATTTTTCAGTCACAAAGGCTTGTACGAAGAGTTGCCACAGAGTACGTATCTCCATGATTGCTGTGATATAGATTTTATGGCATATATACTACCTGCATGGCATATAGTTTTTAATTGACAAAATATGGATACTGCAAGGTTGGGATTATAAAGAAATCTAATAATCATTCAGAAATTAAAATGACAAGCACGAAAAATGCAATTTCAATGAAAACAAAAATAAAAATGAGGCCTGGAAAAGAAATAATGAACAACAGACACAACAGTGCCAATGGCTTTATCACATATAATCTAATACACAACAAAATGGTTAAATAAATGAAGACATTTAGAAATAGAATTGGATGAATGAATTGAAGAGGTGCTTTTAGAGTGTTATATGATGATTGATGAACACATTCTTTGGTCACTCAAGCAAAAACATCACATAATGGCAGGTACAAAGCACAATTTTTATATGATTTAGAATGTCGACAATAAAGTACGTCGAAGTAAATAAGATGAGCTACGAGAATGTTAAGATGGATGTGTGATAAAACTAGGAATGATAAGATGACAAGAATGTCAAAGAAAGTATACAAGTTATATTGAAGGACAACCAAGTAATGAAAAAACAATTAATATTGTATGGGTCAGCTAAAAAACATGATGAAAAATTGTCTGATATGGTATGGCATGCAGGAAAAAACAGGAAGCCCCAAAATGAGATTTGATTGTGTTAAAGGGTGCAGAAACAGGAAACCCTAAGGTACAAGAAAGTTCCGAAAAAAGATTTAAGAAAACATGCAAGCAGAGTGGTATCCAAGAAAAACAATGATTGGCTAATGAGGATGACAAAAACTGAACCCAAATATTTTTGGATGATGCTTCATCATCTTACACCTAATATGTTGGAAATAAGGGACTTATGCATATAAAATGAGAATGTTAAGAGCGGCCATAGAACTATAAATTACAGATCTAAAATTGACCACATCAGACGATGTCTAGAAGTTCCACAAGGCTAAAGCATCGTATTTGTTCATCAAATACAGAGGGTGCTAATAGCAACATGAGCACAACTTATATTGAACAAGGAAGAAAGATATCTACACAAAACAGCAAAAATGGTAAGAACATATAAAAAAGGGTTCATTATGATATATATTAATAGGCCAAAAAAAGAGGATCCCCTACAGCCTCTCAAGACAGATAAGCTTATTGTTTAACCTTTAAGACAGATATGTTATAAGAGCATCATAAGTATTTAACCACAATGGAAGCAATGTCAATATGTCATTGTGTTTCTTTTTGACTTTGTCTTAGTTATGCCCAAGCCATGAACACAACTTATTCCAAAACTTGTCAACTTGCTACTCTGCAAGCTCCTTGCAAGTATACAGGAACTTTGGAGGGTTGCTAGAGTGCAACAATATGGCAGATCTCCATGTCAGCAAAAGCATTATTTTTAGACTTCATGGCAAGCCCTCTTGCCTACATTTACCTAAGCCAATAATTTAGTACCATTATTTTTAGACTTCATGGTTTGCCAGCATTCATGGTTTTGTGTTTTGAGGGTTTTGGTTGGGGAGTGCGGATGCTGGGTTCCAAGGGCTCTAAACACAAAATTCATGGTAGGTACATCGGCTCAATACACAAAATTCATGCCTAGAAACTGTGCAAATAACACTTGACCTGAAGAAACCTGCATTTAAAGTGAATTATAGTCTGAACATGTCAAAGGGCCTCAAACTCAAGAATGCCTCACAAGGAGGCAGGGAGGGCTCCAAAACAAATTTAATGAATTTTTGACCAACTAAATCCCCATATTTCAGATGAGAGGATGTAGCATGAACAAGCATATCATAGGCAATCATTATACTGCTTGACATTAAAAACATGGTTTATGACAATGAAATTAGCTAAATTCAATTTTTATAATCCTAACTCAAATTCCTCCAAAAGCTAATGTTGGGGCAGAAAATCATAAAGGCATGTGAGGCACTAAAAAATCATATTAGTGCACCATATGCCTTAAAAGAGGATAATCAAAATGTTAAAAAAATCATACAATATGCAAGGTTCAAGTCACTCATGCAAAAAGCAAACAAGAATGATACATTCTCAAGTCATCGAAATGTTGTTATGAAATTGAATACCATAAAGTCCCTGCTAGTAAAATGAGTTGCTTTACTGGGAGTTGCAAGAAAGGATGTCAAAACATTTGAAAATACATGACAACACCCTAAACAGGATACTCTGCAATGAGGATTCAAAAAGCCAATCACAAATAATTAGGCCAAGGCTTGATGGTTGTGGTTATAATCACAATACCCATCCTCAATTTTAGTCATAATTTTAGGCACTTAAAATGATGACTTCAGAGGTAAAATAACAGCATGCTATATTATGTATATTATGATATACATGAAGTTTTATGCAGATATATAATATATTACATTGGTTCTCTTGTTGCATTTGCTGAAGTTTAGCATTCCTAGTAAACTTGCTCCACTTAGTGCAAGGAGAGTTCTCATTTGTGGCTAGGATAAAAGCACGTACATGCTTTATGTTTTCCTTCCAAATGAAGAAAATACTCCTTTACAATCAAAGGGGTAAGACAAACAAGCAAGAAAAATCAGCACTCAAAACTTCTGGAACCTTTTCAAC